>NW_004624836.1:5886889-5955095 GCF_000247695.1 Heterocephalus glaber | reverse complement strand
AATTCAAAATAGCTAGGAAACTAATGTGGTGGTGTTGATTTATAAAAAACCTGAGCATTAAACAATATGAGTAACTATTAATATGCTTACAAACAATGGTGTATTAATGGAGACCACTCTGAGAAAGCTACAAATTCATATATTGTCTTTTCATATTAAAATTCTGAGTCTGGCTATTAGCCCACAATAGCTTGCATGAAAAGCCAGCAGTTGGTGTGCGGGAACAGAACAACTCCCCACACAGCAGAGGTTACAGAGGTTATAGCAGAGGTCTCAATGATTGCTGTGACATCTTGGATGGCATGACAATAGTGCAGCTAAGGGCAGTAGGACTCATACAGAAAACTCCCATTGAGGCAAAAGTTAATCCATGGGAAGAAACAAATTTCCCATTAATCAATGATCCGTTCCTAGTAGAATATCTTGTTTCCTTGTGGCTTGGACCCTGCTCGCATCAGTGCTCTCCACTTCAGTATTCCCTGAACCACCCCTGACCCCTTCTAGAAGCTGCATGTTCAATAAATAGTGGCAAGATCCAGGAGAAGGTGTCTTAGCCAGATAAAAGCTTTGGCCATCCTGGGCCCCCCATTTATGCATCAAGAGATTGTCTTTTTTAATCCATCCACCATACCCTTGGTCAGGTGATTGGGGGTCTGATCAGCCTCCTATAGTACATTAGTTAAATATACACTTGAAAGCGCAAGGTCCCAAGTTCGAACCCTGGTACCCCCCCAAAATATATATACAACTAGGCATGCTATATTCTAGATGTTTTTGTTCCTCCAAAATTTCTATTTTGAATCTTAATTTATGGTGTGATGGTATTTTGAGGTGAGGCCTTTGGGATATTAAGTCCTGAGGGTGGAATCCTCATGAATAACATAGTTTCCTTATAAAAGTGACCTCAGAGTGTTGCCTTATCATTTTTTCCACATGAGGACAAAGCTAGATGATGCCATTTATTATCAAACAGTAAAGTAGGCCCTCACCAAATACTAAATCTTCTGGGGCTTTGAATTTGAAATTTCCAGTATCCAGACCTGTGAAAAATAAATTTCTGTTATTTATAAGCCACCCAGTTTGTGATTTCTTATAGTAGCCCAAACTAATGCTGTGCACAAATTTCATGTCTTCAGTCACATTTGCCTACAAAATGGTACAACTTATAATGGTCAGTAGGTTTAAAATAGTAAGTATATGCCTATAAAATTATAGACTTTCAATGACACATTATCTTGAGAGTGGAAGATGGTAGGCATAAGTATGGAAAATGAAGAAGGACATCTTTACTCTAAAGATTCCTTTAAAACATGTGACATTTCATTACTTTGGAATGAAGGTCAAATGTCTTCAATCTACCTTGGTGATGATGATTCATTAACTCAAGAATTCTCGGCAGGGCAAAGGAAAGAAGGGGAAGGAAAAATTATGAGAAAAGGAAAAAATGGAACGAAAGTCTTTGTAAATAGGGAAAGATGGAGGGGGTGAAGAGAGGACAGGGAATGGGGAAAAAATAAGAACCAAGATACATCATGTACAGGTAAAAGTACCCAATGATAAATGTAAATGTATTGTATACCTAAAATGTACCAATAAAAGAATTTAAGCAAAAGAAAAAAAGAATTCCCATAGTAACATCTCCATTTTACAGTTCCAATAAATGTAGGCAGGCATTCATTTACTCAGTAAACACAGTGGTGTGCTAAATGTTGTAGAACAGCAGTCTTACAGCTGTGGCCCATATCATTAAGATTTTTAAGGAGAATGAAGGCAATTGGAGTCTTAAGGGAATCCATTTTCAGATTTTCAACTTCTATATGTACTCTTTCTTAAATCTGATCTGCCTGCAAAAGCATCTGTGGTTAAGGGCTATCCTTTTAGTTCAGTCTTTCTCTCTCTTTGCTAAAGAAATATATACATTTCTCATCCATTTTGAATCTTAACATGTACAAAGTCTCAGGGTATAGAATCTTCAGGGAACTCAATAAAGGAACAATTCCAAACATTGGTGTAGGGTTTGAGAAAGTCATTTATTATATTAACTGGGAAATATATACTTTTGCAAATCAGAAGGCTTGTAATATTTTACTTTTAATTGAGGAAGATATTCAGTTTGTAAATCATTAGAATAGTTTTTGATAATAGATCATTGTGATTTGTGGCAAATAACTCGAAAGAAGTTCAAATTGGGTAATATTAATAACAAAACTTCCACTCCAATCTCATTTATATGAGCAAACTCTAAATAATGTATACTCACAAATCAAAAAGCAGGAAGAAATCTGATGCTAAGCCTGTCATATTCTGGCAATGATTAATATTGATCCATAGATATATTAATTAATTGCAAAAATCTAATTCATTGATATGCATTTGCTATAAAGCATCATATAATTTTAATAAAGACTCAGTCTAGAAGAACTTTTAGCCCTTAGGGATTTGGAGCCTCAGGAAAATTCTTTTAAAACTAAGAAAAATTTTTAGAAACAATTAAAGGTATTATAATACCTTGGGAGCTAAAAGGGACATAGAAGTTTGGACAATCAACAACAGCATCACTTACATTACCATGTAAAGCATCATGAAACAATTCATTTCTCAACATAATTTAGTCATTCAATATTTAAGTATTCACCATTTAGTACCTACTGTATGAAGGTGCTGTTGTTTAGTGCCACATGAATTTTCAAAATTAACAAAACAAATCTCTATCTTCTCAGAGTATATAATTTGGCTAATTAGGACAAGAATGGGAAAGATTTCAATAGTTAGAGATGGAAGGTGGGTGGTCCACAGGCAGGGATAATAGAATGGATTTGGGAAAAACATGCAGAAATGGGCCAGGAAATGATTAATGCAGAGCAAGTCATCCAAAAGCAAGATACCTAACATTTAAACAGTTAGTATTACTATAAAAACACATTTCAAATTGAAGCACAATACTCTGTAGATCTCTGAAGTACAGTGAATGCAGTGCTGAGAAACAATAAGTTCAAGCTACAAAATTCTGTTAACAAATTTGTATTGAATCACCCCAAATTAGGTAAGAACCAAAAATTTGAAAGTTATTTTAACATAAATTAAAAATAGACCAATTTTAACCAGCTTTTTACTGGTTAAGATAATTTAGAGAGGGACTGGCAGGCTACAGTAATATGGGTAAGTAAATGTGGAAGCCCATGCCCTAGGCAGTGATTGACTTCAGGCCATAAATATGTGTCTGTGTATGTAAGACAATGAGAGGAAGAAACATTGGGAAGACTAGGCTACCTAGCATAGGAAAAGAGTTTGATGTACTCTCCACTAGAAAAATAACCATTTCAAATCAACATTTTGAAAGTAATGATGTGGAACTTTCAATAAGAGAACTGAGAGGCAGAGTGAAAGAGTGAAGGCAGAAACATTTCTCCGTTAAGGTGTAGAGTTTATCATTATGACATCATTTTTAGGGAAAGCTATCAAGTATTCAAAAGACTAATTGATTTTCACAGAGAAACACATAGATAAAGTCTTTTAGAGAAATGTCTGCAACACTTTGGCTAGAAAAAAAATTTGCTAGTATGCCTGAGCTCCTTCAAAAAAAATTTAATTAACAAGGTCTCTTGCAAGGAGATTAAAATGGGCCAGCTATCTTATGATGCTCCTCACTCAGGTACATTGTGACAGATTAAATTCCAGAAAATCATATTGGTCATGTGTTGGGTACCAAAGGGATAGCAGTCATAAGAAAAGGAGATAGGTTTGAGACATTAAACTAAAGTAGACAGGCAAGAGAATGTCACTGCCTAGAAGGACTCCCATTCAGAGAGTTACATATCTCTCCCTTTTTGCCAACCTGAGAAATCTTTTTGGATTTGCAGTGGAAGACTTAAAAATGAAGGAGAAATGAAAACAGTTTCTTAGGTCACTTTTTAAATTGATGTTCTTTCTAAGCTGAAGATTGAACCTAGAACCTCATATACGCTAGGCAAACACTCTGTCACTATGCTATATACCTAGCTCTAAAGTGATCTTTTGAAACATTATTCCTAGAAAAATTACTAAGGCTGTTCTTTCTTGTGAATTTGCGAGCAAATAGGGTGATGCATTTATGAGACTAAAGAGATATGACAACTGAATGCAGCACATGATCATCAAATCGATCTTGGACTGGAGAAAAAAATACTATGGACACTATTAAATCAAGACAAAACAAAAATACAGAAGAAAAAGTATTGTATTAATGCTAAATTTTCTGAATTTGATAATCATTTTCTGATTGACAGAATTTTCTTATTATTAAGAAACAGAAGTAAAGTAATAGAGTATGAAATATGGAATGCGTTCTCAAATGTCACAGGAAAAAATATGAAAAAGGAAACATGATAAATCAAATGGGACAAACTATTAGCAATAGATGAATCTGGGTGAAGGATAAACGTGTGTTCTGTATATTTTTTCATATTTTCTGTAAACTTGAAATTATTTCCAAATAAAAAGTTATAAAATGGTCCAAATAAAACAACTATCTAATTTCTCTACCAACATAAAAAAACAAATTATGTATCTAGGATTTCAGAATGATATTAGCTAGAAAGATAAAGTAAAGATATTAGGAAATCCTCTTCTAGTTGGTTCTTTGAAAGAATAAATGAAAATAGACAAACCCTTAGCCAATCTTACCAAAATAAGAATAGAAAAAACCCAAATCCATGCAATTAGAAATAAAAAGGGTGAAATCACAACTGATTCTGGTAAAATCCAAATCATCAGTAACTACTTTCAGAAGCTGTACTCTAATAACATGGAAAATTCAGAAGAACTAGATAGATTTCTAGGTACATATGAACTACCAACACTGAACCAAAAAAATATTCTAAATAATCCAATATCAATCAATGAAATTGAAGAAGTAATTAAAAAACTATCAACAAAGGAAAACTCAGGTCCCTATGGATTCAGTAGCAAATTTAATGAAATTGAAAGAGAAGCAGTACTCTCAAAGCAATTCCTGGAAACAAGCATTACCCTGATTCTAAAACCAGAAAATGACCCAACCAAAGAAGAGCAATACAGGCCAATCTCATTAATGAACATAAACACAAATATCCTCAATAAGAAATTGACAAACAGAATGCAGTACATCATCAAAAAGATCATACACCATGACTAAGTAGGCTTAATCCCAGAAGTGTAGGGACAGTTCAACATATGCAAGTTAATAAATGTAATACACCACATGAACAGAAGCAAGGACAAAAATCACATGATCATCTCAATAGTCACAGAAAAAGCATTTGACAAAATTCAACATCCATTCATGATTTTTAAAAACCTGAAAAAATAGGTGTGGAAGGTCTTTGTATCATTCTGATAAAAGCCATCTATGACAAATCAACAGTCAGCATCATATTAAATGGAGAGAAGCTGAAAGCTTTTCCTCTAAAATCAGGAAAAAGACAAAGATGCCCAATCACCACTCCTACTCAGTATAGTTCTCAAAACATTCACCAGAGCAATCAGACAAGAAAAAGAAATAAAAAAGTATCTGGGTAGAAAATAAAGAAGTTAAATTGTCATTACTTGCAGATGACATGATCCTCTATGTAGAAGACCCAAAAAAACTGCACCAGAAGACTCCTAGAATTAATAACCAAATTAAGTAGCATACCAAGATGCAATATTAATACTCAAAAATCAGTAGCCTTCCTGTACAACAATAATAAATGCTGAGGCAGAAATTAAGGAAATAATACCTTTCACAACAGTATCAAGTAAAGTGAAATATTTAGGAATCAACCTAAACAAGGAAGTGAAAGACCTCTACAATGAAAACTACATGGAAAGATATCCCTTGCTCCTGGATGGGCAAAAGCAATACTGTTAAAATGCTCATACTTCCAAAACTGCTACACAGATTTAATAACTAATACTGAGACTCTACAAAAGCAGAAAGTGAAGAGAGTGCAAAGTTGCCAATTACTTGCTTCAGTTTTCAGGCCATGCCCCCCAGATACAAAATAAAACTTGGTCATCTTTTCCAAAATCATAGAACAAATTAAGTTCATGAATTAAGGTATCACTGTATATTTACAATAAATCCATCAGCAATTGCTTTATTTAAATGATGGTATAAAAATTGTATAGAAGATGCTAGTGAGAAAAAAAGAGGAAAAGAAAAAAGAAAAAGTTAAAATATTAAAATAATTATTTATTAAATATCAGAGCTATGGTATCTAGCATGTGAGAAAACTGTGAAGTAAATTTCAGGAAAGCTATACAAAGCATATACAGTAAAAAGTACTCCCAATTCAAGAATATGTTGGCAGTTAGAATGGTGGTCATAAAACAGGTCATAACATTTGTAGATAACATAATCAAACTACTTGTTATTCAGAATTATTCCCCTTGTGGACTATTTGATAGGATTATTTGATACACTAGTGCCTCAGTTCATGAACTTGATTGTTTTGAAACTCAATAGAAAAGATTTTAAAATCACCTGATGTTTGGGATTATTTGTATGACTGCCTTTCTCCATTGTCATAGATAATGGAAAAATTATCATAAACTGATATTCAATTACACTCTAATACCATTGACATGTCCCAAGCATTAAGCACACATGTATAAACTCATAAATACCATTGAAATACATCATATTTGCTAATGGCTACCAGGCTTAACCACAACTCCTGACTTTTAGGAACTTAAATGAAAGGTATCAAATGACACAGTTCTTATACAAGCCAGGCTACAATTAGAGGACTGCCTCATTTCCATGTCATCTCCACCCATTGTGGGCAAACACTCCCTACTTCCCACCTCCCAACACAGAAACTCCAAACTCAGAGGTGACAGTAAAGGAGGAAGAGTGTAAAATAAACATAATTTCCCAAGGAAAAACATAGACTAACCTCCCCCTTCCACCAACAACAGAACTCATAACAACATTTTGCCGCTCATTAATTTCATCTTATGTAATGATGATGACCTGAAAAAGGAGAGAAAGGGCCAGGGATTTAGCTCAGTGGTTCTGGCACCTGCCTCTCAAGCACAAGGTCCCGAGTTCGATCCACGGTACAAAAAAAAAAAAAGAGAGAGCAAAAAGAAAGAAGGGAGAAATTTTCTTGTATTTTGACAACCTTTGCCCTTTGTTATAACATTTGATAATTACCAGAACCCCACCCCTACATTACAAACCTTAAAATTTTATCCAACATCAATGGAAGTTTTGCAAAGTTAATTACTTTAGGGCTACAATGAACATAAGGAATTCAAACACCAACACTATGGTAAGCCTAAAAGAATGAACTTCATCTATTATCTGCAATGCCAAAATTGAAAAGGTTAATCACCATTACTTAGTGGATTAGGAGTAGAAAGGAAGTTATTATTTATCATACAAATGAAAAGGCCTTGAATTAAAGCCCAAACACAAAACTACCACCACACAGAGATGCTCAGGCATTTCTTCCACACATCAAATGGCTGTACCTCTTTCTTTCACATACACCACTTTCTTCTTGGATCCACCACATTCACGACTGTATTGGCTGGGTTTATTTTATGCATAAGGCAATTAGAGAAAAGACTAGGCAACCATTATGAACATCATCCTCCACTCCTCCTCTTAGCTCAACCCATCTAAGTGAAAGAGCCCAATCCATCCTCAAACCCCCAAAGCAGATTTGTGCCAGATTTGTGTCCCAAAGCTGTATGACAGCCCCTGCTCTCCATTCTACAAGTAGGAATTGAGGTCTATGAAATCTGGGAATTGCTAGAAAGCCAGAAGAGAGACACACTCAGGTGCATCCTGGCAAATGATTCTATGCCCTCAAGCATATTCACTGTACCTCCAACCTTACAGGAGCCTGGTACCCCAAGTGAATATCCCCTCAAGTTCTCCATAAAGCACCAACTTTTCTTCGCAGCACACTGATATTATTCATGTACTCTCAGGGCCTTCCCTACTATTTCTTAAGTGGGCGAATTTCAACCCAAACACATGCACAAACAGACACACAGATACACAAACCAGATATGGAATGGGAGGGGGAGCAAAGACCAAATCAAAGCTTCTCTGGGACCCTGTTCTTATACCAGTATTTTTCAATCTGAGCATTATTCACATCTTGGATCAAGTAATTCTTTCTTGTGTATGGTAGGCATGAGCTGCCCTGGGAATTTTAAGAGGTTTACAAGCATCCCTACCTTCTCCCTATTAAACACCAATAGCAACTCCCAACCTGGTTTTGACTAAAAATGTCTCCAGACATTGCCAAATATTCCAAATCACAAAATTCCACTTTAAGAACTGCTACCTTAAACCAAAAAGATTCCCTCAGTCTGGCTCCAATCAACATGCAAATTACCATATTACAAAATTGATACAGGATTATCTACCATGTTTTCCTGAAAATAAGACCTAACTGGCAAATAATCAGCCTTGGAAACAACAGATCAAAAATACCAGCCCCCATTAGTCTATCCTTGTCTTACCTTGCCATCACTATTCTCTTGCTCAGTGGCTGCTCTCTAAGCCAAGCAAGGCAAGGATGAGCTGATTGAGGCTGGCATTTTTTATCTCTAGTTTTATTTATTTTTTATCTTTTTTTAATCTCTAGTTTTAAAGGCTAATTATTTTCTGGTTGGGTCTTACTTTTGGAGAAACAGAAGTTACTCTTATCAGTCCTGGTACAAAGTCAGGAAGGAGGCTAGGAGTTTTCAGAGTTTTTATAACCAGAAGTAACACTCCACAAAAGGAAAGGGGCCCAGCAACCTAGTAAGGAGTCTTCTCTGTGATGGCCTAATCTAAGATTGTGTTGGCTTCTTTTCAATATAGCTTCCGATGTGATGTTCAAACAGCAGGTGACTGAGTTGGGCCTCTCCATATGTGACTTCCTGCCAAATAATTTTCCACATTTTCTCTCAGAAAATTCTCATATTTGCCAAGAAAATTTTTATATACACTTAGTTTTTTTTTTTTTAAAAAAAGAGAGGAATCTAGCCGGGGAACTGATATTGGTTTAAATGTAATGGAACTTATTCATTTACCAACCTTATTGGCTCTACCATTAGTGACCTGAATGGCTTTGAGCTAGAATAATCTGTGCACTGCTTACATATTGAAGTTAGAAAGAAATAGTACCTGTGAAAGTACCTTGAAAAATATAAGGCATTATAAAATTATAAGGTTCATATTATTTCCATTAATGTCCAGTGTGCAAAACTAAGAGGCAGAATAAGCTGTGAGGGTCAAAATGGGATATTTTAATTCCAAGTGTCAAAGTAGAAAAGAATGGACTGAGATACAAAAGTAACCTGTTGGGCTTTGAAAATGAAACTACAGTGAGATGAGTGGATGCCAAATACTAACATCATTGTCAAAAGGTTTTCTTTTGTTGGACCATAGAAATGGCAAAGGGCAAATGGGCATGGGGACCAAAATTATAAAGAAAATATCATTTGTTTTAGAAACTTCATTTTCTCTAAATTTCAATAGCAGTATTTCCCAAAATGTACCTTTTGGAACCCAAGCACACCTCAAGATATTACTAATAGGTATGCTTAGCAAGTGAGTTTGAGAAAAATTGCTTCTTATAGAGTAACAATACATATTATCAGAAAGACTCTGGGAAGACCTGCAGCAAAGAAATTATTTTATTTTGTTTAATCCATTATTTCCTAAACTTCTTGGACCTTAGAACCATTTATACTTACTTACTTTTAAAATCTCTGTTAAATCAGGTTGACAAAGGATTTTGGGATCAGAAAGAACCATAAAGAAAATATGAGTCAGTAAGTCATTTGTTAAGTGTATGTACATATATGACTGCATGATACACAAATTCAGTTCAGAGTGATAAATCCATCCTCCCAGAACATTGATCAAATTCTTCCAGAAGTGGTACACCTAGTTCTGGACTTCTAAAAGACATGAACAAGAAGCAGTTAATAAGGCCTATTAAAGTGATAAATAGATATTAAATGAATGATTTAAAAGATGGTGCAGATTTTTCATATATTGAGGTATATATTGTATACATCTCAGAGACAGCTAAAGAATAGCTCCATATGAAAGAATGACAAGAATTGTTTTGTAAATATCCATGACCAATGACATACTGCTGTTGAGTCTGCTTTAGTTTTCTTCTCTCCGTCTACATGTTTCCTTCCCTACCAAACCTCTCCCTCCACTGGACTAGTACTTAGTTTCTTTCTCCTCTGCATAGCTCACAACAATACACATTCCAGCTCTTGTCCCCATCTTGGTTGTAAATACAGCAACCCTTATCCTGTTCAAAGACTTTGCTCCTAGACTTATGTGTCTCTCTTAACTAGCTATTGGAGAGGTACTGTATATATTGCATTGAGAAAGATATTCTTAACAGAGAATATAGGAGGCAGGCTTTCACGGAGAATATTAAAAGTGACTGTCTACGTGCAATTTTATTGTATGCAATTTAATTTGTAATATTAAGCATGTACTAGAAGAGAATAGGAGCCATGAAAGACCAAGAAAACCCTAAAGCTGTATTTTAGAGCAGTTAGAAATCTACAACTGGCTGAAACATTACTAAGCACAGGCTTAAACACAGGTACTCCAAAAAGAGTTCTAAACAAAAATTTTAAAGGAATACATCAATAAATAATGCACATGTCCCTTAAATGCATTATTTGAATTATATACATATTCTCAAACATAACCTTGAATCCTAAGACTAAAAGATGTTTTATTCCTTTCCAAAAATTCTCAGCAGAATCTGCAACCACACAAGCAAACCTTCCCTGCAAAGCCACTGTTGAGCATTTCCAAACTCAGAAACTAAATCAACCCTTTCAGGCCATATACTAGAGGGACACTGACTGAACACTGAATGTCCAAGTGTGAAACCTCAAGATGTGGGAAGAAAAGTGACCACAACAATCCTTTGAAGCTTTGATCTAGCTCACCAGACCAGAGAGTAGCAGAGGGATCAAGCAAAACAGTGGTAAGACTCCATCCTGTCACTGCATTCCACAGTAGATATGGTGCAACTGCTACTGAGTAAATAAAGGGCAAAAAAAATCCCTTTCTCAAGACAGACCTAGAGTGGGTGTGTGGTTTCTGTCTGATAGTCTCCTTTTATAGTACTTCGGTGCTTTAGGGAAGGAAGGGTGTGGATAAGAAGAGAGAGGAGGAGGTGAGAGAAAAAACACAGCCATTTTTGTAATTAAATTTTAGAATCTTTTCATTATGCAGTTGCAAGTCATTGAAATTTTTTTTCAGCCCTACTCTTTCCTTAAAACTCTTGCTCCATTCACTACTCTCTCCTGTGTGAACACACACACACACACACACACACACACACACACAGAATTATCCTTGATATAAATCAAAGCAGGCAGAGCAACTCCACTTCAGTACTTACCTTTGTAAACAGGATTTAAACAATATTCAGGAGGATTTTTAGCCTTGGGAACAGTTTAATAATCATGATACAGTTCCACTTCTAGTCAGAAAAGCTCAAAGGAAACTAAAAGGTTTAATAGGTACAAATATTATGTTCTTGCTAAAATCAATAAATAATGCCAAAGTCAAAGAATAGCAGTGCATGGGAACATACTGAACGATGCTGTTTCTGGTAATCCTCCAGTAAAAGCCTTTGTGAAGTTTTATGCTGCTAATCACATTAAATTGACCTCTGAGGGCCAGAACATAATGTTCTGGTATTATTGTTGTGCTATATTTGTTTTGCTATTTAATGGCTCTCATTTTAAATGTTAACTTAAATTAGGGTATGGTACAGAAAAACCCAAGCAATCTGATGAATCCATCCAGAAATGAGTATGAGATTTGGATACAGATGCTTAGGCCTTTGGCTAAGACAAAATTATTGCTGTGGAACATGCAACTAGGGGAGGCCAAAGTTTCAGTTTTTAATTAATTGAGCTGCATTCCCTAGACATTTGATTCTGTCTATTCTACTTCTCCAAATATTATTCCTGTGCCCCTTGCATCTGCATAGCTCAATGTAAAGTAAAATCCTAAAGAATAAAGTAGAGAAAAGTTAGGGATAGATTTAGGACTCTTGAAAAATATAAACTATCTCCACTGGGTCAGCAACACTTAATTTACAAAGAGATATTTTGAGGAAAGTTTTTTTTTTACCAAGTATAAAATATATTTTTTTCCTCTCAGAAATTCTATGAAGTGAAATTAGCTGACTTGGCCAAGGGCTATAAATCCTAATTAGTTCTGTGAAGTTGTTTAATATTTAAGCCTAACCATCAGGGGACAGCTTTATAGAACCAAAGAAGTTTTCTAAATTCAAAGCCTTAGTGCAGAGGGACAAAAGCTAAACACAAGATAGAAAAGATTAAATTCCTCTTTAACCTGGGCATCAGGGAAAACCAAAACCTGAGTAGGGAAAAGATAAATTCATTACAGGGATTCTAGAGCTTAACAGGGCTGGGGGACCTAAGCAAAGATCTTACAGAAGGGTAAAAAATATAATCTACTGTTTTCCTTCTTGGTGCTCAGGTCACTTTCCATATATTTTCCTCATTCTCCCCATAGCATGGTAAGCAGGAGAGGTAGGTATTTTTGTCTCCACACCCTAATATAGTGTGAGAAGTTTTCTTCTCCTGTGCAGTCTCAAGGGTTTCACTATTGAGTCATAGATACATAGATACATATTGCATAAGCAGGGTTGAAGTGCTGCCTCTAATTCAACTTTTACATCAAAGTACAGATCTACAGAACAATGATAAATTTTACATTCATTTTCCAACATCAGCCATCTCATTTGAATGACACTATTTTAATGACAATAAATGTTGCATGGGCACCATGAAGTGAGAAACATCACCCTGCATTAATATCCCTTCTACCTGCCATTTCCCTGAGATACTGAGGCATGATCCAAAGTGAGCATAGGAGAATTTACAACTGATTAAAACCACAGAGGGAATGGAATGTCAGAGGCAGAATTTAGTTGCTTTCTTTGAATGAGTATTTTGGAGGTATCCGCCTGGTCCAGGAAGGAGGAGAAGGATATGCAGAGGGAGGAGTAGATAATATGCATGTGTGGAATAGGAGGCAGGAAAGGAGGGGGAGATAGTTGTTTTTAAAATAAAGATGCTGACTTAGGTGTTCAGGAATGGAAAAACTAAAAAATGGACTGACTTTTGCCCTCACAATTTTCTATTTCTCCATACATGCCTAATCTCTGTGACCGCTGTTCTGGTAGAATCAGAAAAATATACATAAAAGATTTGGCAGAAGTGATGACTTCAGATAATAGAAAAATTAAAGGTGTCTTGTCTCATTATTAAAGAAGCTAAAGTACAAGGAGGAAAAGAGACTTGGTTTTTTTTTTTAAATCTTCCAGTTTACTGTCTATCGTTGCCACTTAGTTGTTCATCCTCACTTTGCAGAGCAAAAGGAAGACTGAAAGTCTAAATATTTTCTTGATTTTTACCTTCACATTTTTAAAGAAGACTTAAAGTGTTCATCTGATGAAGAAGCTAAAACCAGTACAGACAATCACACACCTGGCCCTAAAGTCAGAGCTAAGCAAGTTATTTCATTTTGTGTGCAACATTAAAATCATTGTACTTAATTGTATGCATTCAACAAACATGGGAAATAAAGAAGAAATGAAAGAGAGAATGTAGAGATATGACACCCCAGATAGAAATGGGAAAACTACATTCAGGCAAGATGGAAATGTTTTAAAATATTTAGCACACAACTATATGCAATCAGATAACCTCTGGAGATGGTGTAGAAGCTGTTCCTCAAAGTCTTATCTTTGCAGAAATTCTAGACCCCTAAATTTATGGAAAGTTGCCCAACCACCAAGGTTAGTCAGGGTCATTTGGATCTATAATCACAACTGACATGGCTCTGTATTAACCTACATAACCCTTGTCTTAGTAACTTTCACATTGCAGGACACAATACACAAGATCCATAACTTTAAATAGAGGTTTATTTTGGCTTGGGTTTTTCGAGACTTCAGTCCCTAGTTAACTGGCTCCAAGACAAAAAGGGCATGGTGGAAGGGCCTGGGCAGGGGACAGCTGCTCATCCCATGACAGCCAGAAAGCCAAGAGAGAAGGGAGGAACCAGGATGGAGATATAACCTTATAGGTCATGCCCCCAATGCACCCCCTTTAACCAGATCCCACCTCGTAACAGCAAGTCAGCTATAACATCTCCATGATCCAATCACTTTCCAAAAGCTCCACATCTGAACTCATGAGGCTTTGGGGAGACATTCTAGATGTAAATCATAACATTACACTCCTGGTTCCCAAGATTCATGCACATTTCTTTATGCAAGATGCATTTAGTCCATCTCTAAGAGTCACCAAAGTTTTAACAGTTTCAGCATTGCTGAAAAGTTCACGTCCAAAGTCTCCTTTTAGACTAAGGCAAACTCTTAGGTGTGAGCCCCTGAAAAAATCTTAAAGAAGGTTAAACACTTACATATAATGTCACAGAGTAAGCATTCCCATTCCAAAAGTGAGTAATAGGGGGATAGAAATAAATCAGACCAAAAACAAGACTGAAATACAGCACAACAAACATTAAATCCTATAGCTCCATGTCCAACATCCAGGGCAAGTTGTGGACAGATGTGAAATCCAAAGGGCATAGGTGGTCCCACCCCTATGGCATTGCCATTTGCAGCCCTATGGCCTCTCTTTGAGTGGCTTTGCTCACTGCCTATGACTTTCCTCAGCAGACATTCCACATGCCTGGCATCTCTAACTTCCCGGAGTCTCCACTGGACTTTTGGGTTCACTCTCACAGTTTCACACACTACCCTCTCTGGTGAATAGTGCCTGGACTCCTGAGCCTTTTTTTTTTCTTTTTTGATATCTGAGTAGAAGCCTCCCTGACCTCACAACTCTTGCATTTTGCCTGCCCATACATTAGTACCATGTGGATGACATCAAGGTCTGCCACCAGCTCATGCAGTACCCAGGCCCCCTTGGGTAATGGCTACCAAGGCCTGTGAGTGCTTGGATAACTGAGCACCATGAAAAGAATCTCTGGGAATCAATTCTCTAGGAAGCCCTTCTCCAGCAGGAGGCCAAGAGACTCTCTTCTCAAATGGAAGTTTTATAATTTTGTACCCTTGAGCCTAAGAAGGATGGGGTCTGGTAGATTCTTGAGATGCCTTCAAGGTATCTTTTCTATTGTGCTGATGTGAAGAATTTGGCTTCTTTTTAATGCTAATCTTTTCAGCAACTATGCTCTCTGTTGCTACAACTTTGTGAGCTCTTTATTTGTTATGAAGCTAAAAACTTTTCACATTTGGTTTTTGCTCCTTATTTTCACTGCAGATCTGGCTAAAAACAGTTAGCAATACCCATGACACAGCCTGAACATTGAACAGAGCTTTGCAATTTCTTTTGGCAGATTAATTAGCCCACCACCCTTAATCTCAATTTCTCACAAAGTCTCAGGACTTGGGCAAATGGAGATAAATTTTGTGGCAGAGTGTAACACACATGGTTTCTAGCCCAACTGCAAATGGAGTTCTTTTTTTCTGACTGAAATGTCCTGAGCCTGGCCTTTACTGTCTGCATTTCTATCAATATTTTGGTCTTCTGAGTTCCAATCAGACTTTCCCATCCAGCTTGGCTTATAGTATTTTAGGGATTCTCTAACTAGCATCTCCAAATCTTTCTAAACTCCTCCTGGGAACCAGTTCCAAAGGTTTCTGAATCATTTGGTCAGGTACAGCCCTGATTCCATTACTAGTTTCTGTCTTAGTCACTTTCCTGTTCCTGGACACAATACTCAACACACACAATTTAAAAGAGGATAAGTTTATTTTTGGATATGATTTCTAGAGGATTCAGTCCATAGTTAGCTGGCTCCAAGGCAGGAAGGGATGGTGGAAGGACCTTGGCAGAGGACAACAACTATGGCAGCCAGAAGCCAAGAGAGAAGGGAGGATATATACCTTTTCAGGTTATGCTGCCAGTGACCAACTGCTAACCAAAAAGTCAGCTGCAGTGCATCTACCATCCAATTGCCTTTCAAAAGCCCCACCCCTGAACTCATGAGGCTTTGGGGGAATATTCTAGATCTAAACCATAACACCTATATCTAGGGAAGGACATGTTAACCACATTTACAATGACTAATATTTTTTTTTCCATCTAGTTTATTGGTACATTTTAGGTATACAATACAGTTACATTCATCATTGGGATCTTGTACCTTTACATGATGTATCTTGGTTCTTATTTTTTCCCCATTCCCCCTCCACCCTTCCCTATTTAAAAAGACTTTGCTTCCATGTTTTTCCTTTTCTCATATTTTTTCTTTTCCCTTCTTTCCTTTCCCCTTCACCTCCCACTTCCCATATTCCTTTAGACATCTTCTTTCTATTTCACAATGTCAATTATACATTTTGATTCTTATTTACACTTTTAGTTTTTCACACCAGAGAAACTATTCAGTATTTACACATGTGTGTCCTATTTATTTCACTTAAGAGTATGGCCTCAATGTGCATCCACTTAGCTATAAATGTCTCTAGTTTCTCATTCTTTATGGCTAAGTAGTACTACATTTTATAAAAAAAAACCCCACATCTTCTTTATCCATTCTCCAGTTGATGGGCACTTGGGCTGTTTCTAAATTTTAGCTATTGCAAACTGCTGCTATAAACATGAGTGACCACATATCGCTGTGGTATGATTCTTTTAATTCTTTTGGGAAGATACCCAGCAGAGGACTAGCTGGGTCAAATGGGTCTTCTAATCCTAATTGTTTGAGGTATCTCCATATTGATTTCCACAGTGGTTGCACTAGTCTGCACTCCCACCAAAAATGGAGAAGGGTTCCTTTCTCCCCACACCCCTGCCAGCATTTGTTATTGGTTGATTTCATGATAGTAGCCATTCTTTCTGGGGTGAGGTGGAATCTCAGTGTTGTTTTCATCTGCATCTCTCAAACGACCAGTGATGTTGAACATTTTTTCATATGTTTATTTGCTGCTTTTACTTCTTTGTCTGAGAAATGTCTATTTCAGATGCCCATTTTTGAATTGGGTCTTTATATTTGCGAGGTCTGACTTTTTTAGTTCTTTATATATTCTAGATAGTAGACTTTGACAATGACTAATATTTTCAGGGTGGCATCCAAGTTCCCAAAGGACTTAGTTTTTCCTCCACTAAAAAGAATGGTATCAGCAGAATTCACATTCCTCATTCAGTTTACCTCAGAAAGTGTTTCAGGTGACAAAGAAACAAAGTTCACAGGTTCAAATAATTAAAAGCCTGCTTCACTTCCCCTTTCTTCATATCAGTCAACTACTTAATCATGCTTCCCAGTTTCTCCTATCAATTCTCCAACTAAGTGTCCCATAAAATATTAAAGATAAGATTTAATATAGAGTGGGGGATTCATCTTCCTCAAGAACTCCCACTCTCCAAGTTTAGATAGTGTCTCTACCCACTTACTTTGGACTATCCTTTATCAGCAGAGTTGAAAAACATAACTCTCAACCTCATTGCTAACTTCCTCTTTCTATATTTCACTCTCCCCCCCCCATTCTGCCCTGTAATGTAGCCCTTCCCAATTGCCAATCAAACTTCATATCACTTTCCCCACCCCACCCTGGCCAGTATGTGGCACCACAAATAGCTAGCTCTTTTCAACTGATAATTCATCCAAAGCAGCAGACTCTATGGGTATGGCAACTATTCATCCTGAAGAATTGTGATTAGAAATATGCTGTACACACCACCATTTCTGGTTTGTACAAACTGATTTTCAGATTGTTGGAGTGGTCAGGTAGTAAAGGAGAAAAGTTTTATAGTTTTTTTTCATCCTCAACTCAGTTACAGCCCATATATAAAGGAATATATAACAAGGCTCTTACAAACTCCTTATCCTATCTTTGAATGAGCATAGACAGCACAGGAATAAAAACTAGAGATATTTGCCAAATCTCTCAGTGCAGTCTTTGTGACCTCCAAAATAGAAGAGCAGGTATGGGGCACTGGGGTGTGTATGTATGACAGGATATTACTGTATAAATTATTTGAGGATTATACACTGTTCAGGATTAGCCACACCTCAGCACCTTTCCATTAGAATTTGATGAGTGGTGAAAACACACAAAGCTAGCTGCCTGTAACAGGCAAGGACAATTAGAAAACATTCATTTTTGTTCTGTTCACACTTCTCTTCCCAAAGTTAATCACATGCTTTCTAGGTTCTGGCTTGACCAACCAATCAATATCTACTAGTTTAAAAAAATTATTTTGATTTTTAAAAATATTTCCTAAGTGTTTGTATTTCAGACTTACCTTTCCCATCTCATGTTATACCAAGAGTTATATCTCATGTTATGACCAGCCCATAAGCAAATGTACTGGTAATCCTGATTAAGGTTGAATATCTGATAAACACATATTAGCCTACATAATCAAAGTTTAAACAAGATATAAGGGTTACTGGAGTGAGTTAGGAGAACACAGTTGGTCTAACTCATTTGGTCCTGGATAAAGCCTCCCATCTGATCCTTGGTTTTTCTGGGCATACCACTATCTGCCCTTTCCACCTCACAAAGGAATTAAGAAAGTCAAAGGATAGACTTCTAAGTGGCTATGAAAAACATTAAGCTCTGTACAACATAGAAGTATTGTATTTCCACCCAAATTCCTAGGAAAACTTCATTTTAAACAGGGATCATTTATTCATGCAATGACACAGCTTGCAAACTAGGTACTGTCGTAAATAGTTTCCAAAAGAAGAACTACCTTTGATTTCTCTTAAATTTTATAATTGTTGTGGAAGGTAAGAGAAGTACAAGGATGTAATTAAAGCAATTGACAGAATGAAATGTTTCCAGGAAAAAACAACTAGGAGTGTAAGAGTTCAATAAATCTGTCACATGAGGAATGTCTGACAGAATTGGTAAAAAATATTTAGCCTGGAGAGGACCAGAAGGGGTAATGATGAATGTTTTCAAAAATCTGAAGGGCTGTAATATGCAGGCAAAATTTAGGTTTTTTACGGCAGACACCAGAACAAAAGTCAAGCTCAAAAGAAAAAAAATCACCCATACAACAACAGAGATATGTCAAATGGTCACAGGAGTCAACTAAAAAAGCTCCCCAAAAGCAAACCTGGAACAATTTGAGAAACAAAATAAATAAAAGTATTGGGCTATAACCCAAAGTTTAAAGTAAATATCCATGACTCCATACTAATATAAATAAATTACTGAACAAATTAAAAAATGAGAGAGAATGGATACATCTCTACTGTGTGAAATTTCCAACCTTCTTTGGGTAGATACTCCATCCTCAAGAAAGTAGTACATGAATCCCCAGTCTTAAAGTGTGGATTGCCCTAAGTGATTCTTTCTAGAGAATGTGTTATGGAAAATGGGGGGAAAAATTTACTCTGGAGAGAGTCTGACAAACACTACCTCAACCAGATTATCACCATCAACATCAACACTGTTAAGTCATGTTGCTATATGTATCTTTGATGCAAGGGGCATTTTTTCCCTACAACCTTCTTCCCCAAAAGATCATTCCCCAAAACATTACTTCAGGCTAGTCATGAGAAAAATATCAGGAAAATTCCAAGGGAGGTGAATTCTACAGAATTTCTAACTAGTAGTCTTCAAATCTGTCAAGGTCATCAAAAACAAAGAAAACCTAAGAAATTGTTATGATCAAAAATAGCCTAAGAAGACACGATGAGTAAATGTAATGTGATATCCTGATGGGGTCATGGTACAGAAAAAGGATAATAGAAGAAAACTGAGAAAAGATGAATAAAGTATAAACTTTAATTATATCAATATTTGTTCAGTAATTGTGACAAATGTTTTATACTAATGGAAATACTAATAATACAGGAAACTGGAGGTGGAGTATATGGGAACTCTGTACTATCATCACAATAATTCTGTAAATCTAAAACTAGTCTAATATTTTTTTAAGAGTAGGAAAAATTTATTGAGAGAAAGAAAGCTTCTGTCTAGAGAGACAGAAGGGGGACCGGAAAGTGGGTTGCCTGCTCACCCAACTTCTCAAAGGTGTTTTATGGGACAAAACCACAAGGTGAGATGGGCTCAAGGTGCAACACAACTATAGTCAACTAGTAAGATTGTAAGTACAGTTGCTTGGGTAATACTGATCCAATGAGAAATCACAAAGTGGACAAAACTATGAACAATCAATAAGATTATGACAAGTATACTCGCTGAGGTAATATTGATTAAATGGGAATTCAATGGAGAAGCAAGTCAAGTAGCAAGCATACAAGGAATGAGCAAGGATTTTCAGTGGTAAGGGGTGGGTCAGGGATCTTTCTTGGAAGATCTTGGTCCCCCACCCAGGTGATTGATACCTATTTAGAATATCAATCTCCGCTATTTATCCCATGCCAGTGAGGTAGTTTCTCTTCTTTTACAATTCTGGCTTTCAGTGATTGTCCTCCATGTTGGCTCCTTGTGTGCTGGCCCTGCCTAACAGCCTACAAGATATCTAGTTAACTTACCTATCTGCAATACTCCCCCCTCTGAAGAAGCACCCCTAACTGCTGTGAGGGGGCAAAGGGTGAAAACCGTTCTGGCTACTTCAGGCTGAAGAGGATCCTAGCTGTTATCAGCAGTCAGTTTTCTCTACAGAGGATCTATTTAAGGGCCCTTGATAGGATCCAGGCATTGTCATCTTTGGTAAGCATATAGCTTTAAGTCTGGAGAAGACAAAGCTAAAGAAATAGTTAAGAATACATGGGTCAGCAGGATTGCTATGAATATAGCCAATAAGCATTTCCACCAGGAGGAACTAGTAATAGCCTCCCACAAAGAGGACAAGAACAAGATCCAGGGGACTTTAGAATCTGACATAGAAGTCATATTGTACTTTAGCAGTACTGAGCTGTTTACAAGGTCGATCTGGTAGATCCCGGTAAAAGAAATCTAGCACATTTGTCACTGATATGACAGCTTGAAGTTTGGCAGCCTCTAGGCAAGAATAAAAAAATTTTAAAGAAATTAGAGCACATATAATCTAAGCATGAGTGCCAGAATGGAAGGGCAGGTTGGGGAAAGAGTCACACTTAGAAACTGAAATAGTGACTGTAACCTGTTAGCTCTTAAGTCTGTTATTTTGTCATCAGTCTTTCTAGTTTTAGCTGTAAGAAGATAGAGACAATTTGAAGAACAATTTTAGCTGAGAAATTTTAAAACTCTAGCTGAGTTCTTATATATTCTACCATAGTTTTTCCTAATGATCCATAACTGTGGTCAGCTACCAGTGTAGCTGGAAACTGCCAGAAGGGGTCAGCGATTGGAGCCCTTTATTATATCTAGCTTTATTACTAAGGCATTACTTTTTAAATTAATTTTATTGGTACATTTTAGGTATACAGTATAATGACATTCATCATTGGAGATTTGTACCTTTACATAATATATCTTGATTCTTATTTTTTCCCCATTCCCCTGCCCTCCCTTCAACCCCTCGACCCCTCTCTATTTACAAAGACTTTGTCTTCATTTTTTTCATTTTCTCATGTTAATTCCATTCCCTTCTTTCCTTTCCCCTACCCCTCCCACTTCCTCTTCCCCTTTGCACCTTTTCTTCCTATTTCACATTATCTATTATACCAAATAGTTTCTCTGGTGTGAGAAACTGAAAGTGTAAATAAGGGTCACTATGGCATTATTTTTATGCTTCTTTTGGTTATTCTCTTCTGCTGAGTGTTTAAGACCAAGTTAAAGTGAGACCTGTGTCAATCAAAATCAATCTCTTCCTGTCTATTAAGGTCAGTTAAGTCTCCTCAGGTATTACTTTGGAACCATGCATAGAGCCTCTCAGCACCTCCTTCAGTGTCAGCCATCAGGATGGGTCATGGCCTTGCTTGACCATGTTGCTTTTGGTGAAAGTGTGAGAGACTTTTCCCTCTTGTTGACCCTCCTTTGGCACATGGTACATTTGTCCTCTGGCATCCAGCAATCTCCCTGCTCAGGAGGTTGGGTGACTTACCAAAGATGTAGGATCCTGTAGAAAAGGTTCCTTCATGTCCTGGATTCTTTGTTGACCTTGAGGGGCTCAGGCCAAAATATTGGCTTCCCTCTTAGCCCAGTTACCTTTCTAGTTTTGGTCTCCAAACTTTAGTTGTTGAACACCCAGAAGAGAAGATTAGTGACATTAGTACTGCAGTAGGAGCAGTGAGCTTAACTATTATAATTTTGTCTGGACATTAAGCACTTTTGAAATGTAAGGCACAGTTAGAGAGCTATTATTTCTTAGCAACCATGATTGTTTTAGTAGTTGTATCCCTGCAGAGTGTTAACAGACAACAGTTATACATTATATACAAATTGAACAGACAGAAAAACGCACACATATAAGATGACTTTTTTATAAACCAGAGTGCACTGAGATGTATTTGGCCAAGATGAATTATAGATTTGTAACTATAAGTAAGACTACTCAGAACTTTTGTAGGTCAATTAATAAAGATCTCTGGCTTGGTCTATTGCAGGCTCCTGCCATTGTACATTAAAATTGAAGTATTGACTAGGGACAAACAAGAATGACCAAGATGTCTAATATCACATGGGGTTAGATAGTAAGTCCCCAAAGTACCCAAAGTAGATGGTTTCTGAATTCCATTATTAACACTTTGTTTTAATTCTTTAAGCAGTTTAAAGTCAAATACTTGGTGTTCAGGAATAAACTGATTTTGGTTGTTTAGATTGGCCCTAACTGTTACTGGGAAGCAACAAGGCCCAAGAACATCCCTGTGCATAGCTACTTTCTTAACTAGCTGTTGATATCTAGACCTTTCACTTTCTCTTAGGGCCAAGTTTGCCCTCTCGCTGCCTAACACAACGTGTGTCCTTTCCTCCACTCCAGGGGAACTTCCCTCTCAGGCCTGCTTCCTCCCACGTCAGGCACCAAATATTGGAGGATGGTCAATCCTCCAACTGTCTCCATCCAGTAATCTCAGTGGAAAGACCTACAAAAATGATATAGGGGAAATAGATGTAACTCACAAACCTTCTAGGTATCAGAAACGTGAATTCGTGTTCTCTAAAATTGAAGAATGAATCCTAGGAGTAACGGAGGTTAAGAGTAGGAAAATTTTATTGAGAGAAAGAAAGTTTCTGTCTAAGAAAGACAGAGGGGGATGGGAAAGTGTGTTGCCCCAAAACTAGTCTAATATTAAAAGGTTAAAAATAAGGAAAATCCATAAGATTCCACTGAAATAAAACCTGTTAAAAGTAATAAGCAAATTCATCAAAGTTGCAAGCAACATGCAAAAATCAGTTGTGCTTCTATATGCTTACAATCATCAAAAAGAAAAGGAAATAAAGTACCATTTATGGTGACATCAAAAAGCATACAATGCTTAAGAATAAATTAACCAAATAATAAAAAACTTGTACACTGAAAAGTACAGGATGTTGATGAAAAAAATCAAAGACACCAATAAATTGAAAGATACCCTATGTTCACAGACTGAAAAATCTTAATATTATTAAGATGTCAGTACTATCCAGAGACCTTTAAAAACTCAATCATAAGTGCATCGTTAACATCACACACAATGGTGAAAACTTGAAAGGTTTTCTTCTAAAATCAGAAATAAGAAAAAGATGTCCAACCTCACCACTTTTTTCAAAACAGTACTAGAAGTCCTAGCCAGAGAAGTTAGACAAGAAAAAAATATATAAGGCATTCAAATAGGAAAAGAAAAAGCTAAATTGTCTCAATATATGACATGATCTTATACAGTATATACAGAACTCTAAAGATTTCATGAAAAAACTATTAGAACTGATATACACATTCAGTAAAGTTGTATGATACACAATCAACATACAAAAATCATTTGTGTCCTGTACACTAACAGTGAATTATCCAAAAAGAAAATAATACAACTTACAGTGACATTAAAATGAGGAAAGTATTTAGAAATAAGTTTAACCAAGGTGATAAAAGATCTGTATACTGAAAACTATAAAACATTGATGAAATAAATTTAAGAAGACACAAATAAACAGAAAATATATCTCATATTCATGGTTTTGAAGAATTAATATTGCTGTAATGTTCATACTACTCAAAGTAATCTACAGATTACATGCAATCTTTATCAAAATTCCAATGACATTTTTCACAGAAATAGAAAAAAAATCTAAAATTCATATGGAAGTAAAAATGACCCCAACTAGCCAAGGCAATCTTGAGCAAAAAGAACAAAGATGAACATATTATACTACCTGATTACAAAATATATCACAAAAATATAGTGATCAAAATAACCTGGTATTGGCTTAAAAAGGAAAGGATGGTTCCTTCAATAAATGGTGGTGGGAAACCACAGAAGAATGAAATTAGACCTTTATCTCACAATATATACAAAAATCATCTTAAAATGTGTTAAAGACCTGAAACTGTAAAACTAACAGAAGAAAAATTGGAGGAAAGCACCACAATATTGATCTGGGCAATAATTTCTTAAGGACCTCAAAAGTACTTTTTAAAAGTAGACAGTTGGAGTTGCATTAAATTAAAAATCTTATGCATAGCAAAAGAAATAATTAATAAAGAGACAATCTACAAAATGAGAAGAAATATTTGCAGACCATGCATCTGATAACTGGTTAATATCAAAAATATATAAGGAACACATACAACTTAATAACAAGAAAATAATTAAAAGTGGGCAAATGATTTAAATAGATTTTTTTAAAGAAGACGTGGATGATCAAAGCACTTATTAAAAATGCTCAAAATCACAAATCCTCAAAGAAATGTAAATCAAAACTACAGCAAACGGTCACCTTACACCTGTTAGGATAGTTATTATGAAAAGGACAAAAGAAAACAAGTGTTGGTGAGGATGTGGGGAAAAGGAAACCCTCATGTACCATTTGATGGGAATGTAAATTGTTTCAGCCATTATGGAGAACAGTATACATGTTCTTCAAAAAAACTAAACTTAGAATTACCATGTGGTTCAGCAATCCCACTTCTGGGCATATAGCCAAAAGAATTAAAATCAGTATGTCAAAGAGATATTTGCACTCCTATGTTTATTGCATTATTTTCAATATCCAAGATATGAAATCAACCTAAGTGTCCATCAACAGATAAATAGATAAAGACAGTGAGATACATATACACAAAGGAATACTATTCATCTTTTTAAAATTATAAAGGAAATTCTGTCATCTACAACAACATGAATTAAACTGAAGACATTATGCTAAGTGAAATAAACTGGGCACAGAAAAACAAATTCTGCACAATCTCACTTATATCTGGAACCTTAAAAAATTGAATTTACAGTACTAGAAAGTAGAATGGTGGTTACTAGAGGGTGGAGAAATTGGGAAGAAGTAAGTATGCTGACTAAAAGGTACAAGTTTCAGTTAGGAGAAGCAAGTTTTCAAGATTTATTGTACAGCGTAATGACAATAGTTAATAATAAGGTAGTGTGTACTTCAAAATTGCTAAAAATAGATTTTAAACATTCTCACTTCAAAAAATAACTATGTGACATAATAGATATGTTAACTGGATTGACATAATCATTATACAGTGTACACATATATCCAAATATCACTTTGTACCTCACAAATACATACAATTATTATGTCAATTGAAATTTTAAAAATGGGCCGGGGATTCAGCTCAGTGGTTTTGCTGCCTGCTGTGCAAGCGCAAGGACCCGAGTTCGATCCCCAGTACCAAAAAAAAAAAAAAAAAAGAAATTTTAAAACTTAAAAGCCAATGACATTTTCTGCAAAAATAGAAAACTCCATTCTAAAATTCATATGGAATTTCAAGGGACTCTGAATAGTGAAAACAATCTTGGACAAGAAAAAAACAGTTGGAGATTTCATACTTTCTCATTCTAAAACTTATTACAAAGCTACAGTAATCAAAATAAGGTGGTATCAGCATAAAGCCATATATATATATAAACCAATGGAATAGAGAGCCCAGAAATGAAGCATCATATCTAATCAAATGATTTTTGACAATAATGCAAAGACCTTTGAATGGGGAAAAGAATGGCTTTTCAGCAGTGTTAGGAAAATTGGATATTCACACACAAAAGAAAGAAGTTGAACCTTTACCTAATACCATACACAAAAATTAACTCAAAATTAATCAAAGACCTAAAATGAGAGCAAAAAACTAAAAATTTTAGGAGGAAACATTGCAGGAAGCTTCATGATATTGGAGTTGGCAATGATTTCTTGGATATGATACCAAAACCACAAGCAGTAAAACAAAAACAGATAAATTGGAATATATCAAACTCAAAAACTTTTGTGCATCAAAGGACATTATCAACACAGTAAAAAGGCAATGTATAGAATTAGAAATGATTTTTAAATCACATATTTGATAGTGTTAATATTTAGGATATATAAAATACTCTTACAACTCAATATCAAAAAACTTGCTATTCCCTTCTAGGTATCTAGAAATGGAAACCTCTAGTTTTAGTTTTTTGAGCAATCTCCATACTGCTTTTCACAGTGGTTGTACCAATTTACACTCCCACTGACAATGGAGAAGGGTTTTCCCCTAACCCCCAGAGCTTCACCAGCATGGGTAAATAGAAGCATCTTGAGACCGTAATCTTAAGTGAAATAAATCAGACACAGAAGTTTAAGTATCACATTTTTTCTCTTGTGTGACAAACCCAAACTACAAATAAGGAGAAAAATTGGAGGATAGATATTAAGAAGTAGGAAGAACATTTTTAAATTAGAGAGAGGGAAGGAAGGAAAAGGAATTTAAAGAAAAAAAACAAATTTAAGGAAAAATGGAAATAGAGCTTTTCTAAATGGGGAGAAAAAGGTTGGAGGGAGAGGAGGGGAAGAGGGACAAAAAAAGAATTAAAATATGTTATATACATGTACAAATCCCCCGTGAAAAATGTGATCATTATGTACTGCAAAAATGTACATTTTTTGAAAATTGCACCATGTGTGGAATCACCAATCTCCAAAACATAAGTAATTAATGTATCAGATAGAGATAGTTTAGGTGATGTTCTAGATTGTTTCCAGGAGGTAAAATATATCTGTGACCAAGATGTCAATGAGAGGTTTAATAGATAAATCTACAAATAGCCAGGATAGTAGTGCTTCTCAATTTTGTTATAAGTTGCTGCCCAAAATGAGGCACAACCTATGTCATCTGTCTTCTTCTAGCAGGCAATTGAAATAGTGTAGTTGCTCGTTACTTGGACCCATTATACATCTTTCAGGTCCAGTAAATTCTGTGGAACAAAGTATTACACATGTAATTTACAACTCCCAGAAATATGCACTAATACCTTGCCTTAGAAATATTCCTATATCTGGGCATGGTGACATATGCCTATAATCTTAGCACTCTGGGAGGCAGAGGTAGGAAGACTGCAAGTTCAAACCCAGCCTGTAGAACTTAGCAACTTAGTGAGACCCCATGTCAAAATTTTTAAAAATTTGGAAAAAATCTGGGCATGTGGCTCAGTGTGAAGGCCCAGAGTTCAACCCCCAGTACCACACATACACACAAGATAGATAGATAGATAGATAGATAGATAGATAGATAGATAGAGATATAGATATATATCTCCCTAATAAAACATAATTTCCCTGAAATAGGGGCTAATTATTTATTAATCCACTCTCCTTATGTTACTCCTCCCTTTCTTCCTCCCACCTATGGTATCTCACACTTAGTAGAGTGTCTCTAAAAATATTTTATCTATGAATGACTTTGAGTATCAGATAAATTGAATGAGATGGCTCCTTTAACATCCCTCCCAGAAATTAAGAGCTTGTCTCAAATCTCAAGGCAATGCCAAGCTACCAGTCTCCCTTTAATGTATATTGAAGACCACACCCAAGAGTCCCCTTCAGGACATTTTTGAAATTTGAGGATGGATGTGTGAAAGTTATAGGTCAGAAAATGCACCAGAGAAGCCAAGTAAAAGGAGGCAAACTGGCCCCTAATTGGGGGTTAAGTTTTAATCCCAGCTCAAATGTTTTGTATTTGGCCAAAAGTCTTACTTCCTGACTCAAAAATGGGGAGGAGAAATTAACTAGATCAGTGGTTCCCAGCCTGAGATCCCTGATCATCTTAATGGAAAAGGTAATAATTGGGAACTTCAAGACATTTTCAGTGTTTCAAAACTTAAAGGAAAACAAAACCTTTTATATACAGTTGTCTCAGCTAAATGTCAAGTGTTTCTGCTTTTACCCTAAAATTAGAGCAATCAATCTCAATAACTTTGGTTGCTTGTGCCAATCAGCTCTTAAACATGTACATGTATATATGTGTGTTCATATGTGTCGTGAAAATGGAGAGGCTATTATAATAAATGCAGTTTTGGGGAGGAAAAATATTCTTTGAAGCCAGACCTTATGAAAAATGGGGTTAGGAGAGTATATGAGAAGATCAGGAAGCACTGATTGAGCTCATCTGTGGTTGAGGTTTCTTGTAACTTTTCTGGGCTCCTATATCTCCTTGTCCCATTTATTTTTTCCAGTGAGGACCACAGGGTTCACTTACTGGAAACAATGGACTTCTTGGCCTGCCTGAGGACAATTGTGAGTTTTCTGCATTACATACCCTCATACCCTCTACACTCATACATTCAGACCTCTACATAGGGGCCTTTGGATAGGCAAAAAAATGGCAAAGTTTCCCATAGTCAAGCTGGTCAGCATGCAAGTGTTTAGGATATCGGATACAGCAAGTGCCACTTCACATTTCCCAAAGCACATGATAGGTGTAGGTTTAGACTCCCAAAGAGTTGTCTGCACAGTTTGAAGAGATGTTACTGCAGTGCCTAAAGCCACTCCTTGTTAAAGGTAGATTTAGCTAAGCTGCCTTCACTGTGGAGCAAGGAAAGGGGCATAGAAAAAAGCTCCCTTGAACTGAAACTTGCATCTGGAAGTAAACACACCTAGGACTTTTCCAACATTGGCATCCGTGATGTGGGAGCAAAATGCACATTTGCTCCCTATTTCTAAACCTCAACAAACCACAGCAATAGGTATCTTTAAACAAAAATCTTTTGGCATGGGAGAGGGTTTGGAGCGATTTGTTTATTCCAATTTTAAATCTGAACAGTCCTAATCCTGTAGTCCTCACTGATTTGCAGTACCAGGGGTACACTTTTCAACCCTGAGTGAGTTTGGGACAGAATCACAGCTAGTCACTGGTGTGACTGTTTTGGGCTGTCCAGCCCTGCTCAAAAGATTTCAGCCCAGAAATGAAAAATTGAAATTGTCAAGCACTTTAAAACAACTACCATGAATTGACATTTGGCCAATACAGAGGATCACAAGCAGCAAGGCCAAGCTACTAACTAAATTGACTAAAGGCAGAAGTACAGGTCAGCTTTAGTGGGCTAAGGCCCAGCTTTCCAAGACCCAAGACCAAGAATAACAGCACTCTAGTTTTCATTTTTTAAATCTCAGCATCATAGTTCTTTGCTGCTTGATCTTGAGCAAGTAGTTTAATTGCTTGCTGCTTAATTGTTTCAAACACACTGAACAGTCTAGATTAAAAACAAAAAAGTCTCAATTTCTCCCAGCAAGTCTTGACATTTGAATGAAGTTTTTCATTCACTATTATTAAATCATGCAACCAAAATTGTGTACAATTTTAATCATATGTATGTGCACAAATTATGTGGCTTTATTGAGGATGGATGCCTATCTTAGTAAGTGCTAAAGTATGATTTTCATCCTCTTGGTGATTCAGGTCTGGAAAAATTAAGCACCTCACAACACTCCATGGACCAGATAATACTACCACTGTCTTATCCTGAAGGTCATCTTCTCTGTGCCAAGCAGCTCTAGTAGTGGTTCCCTTTGGGCTCCAAGGGTACCCCATCCTCTTGCCTTGGAGGTGGAGGTGTCTATTAATGTGCCTTTTTGTCAGACCCCAAGCATTTCAAAGGGCAATCTAACAATTTTGAATTAATTCTCAGGAGCAAGAATTCTGAAAACACCTATTTAGATTTTGGTGATGGTGGTTTATTTTAAAAGAACAAGAGCTGGCCAAAGGACTGGAACAAACTTTCTGGGGAATATACCACAGTCCCTTGTTTTTACTCTAAAACAAGTCCCTGCCTATACTATTTTAATGGCTTTATAGTGACCATGTGCCCTAAAAATTTTTCTGGCAAGATTTCAACATGCAAAATCTGTCTTTTGAAAAAAGTGCAGTACTTCATTATAATGTTAAGTGGAAAAAAGCAAGATAAGGTACAATCACAGAAACATGAAAAATGTACAGAATAAAGATCAGAAGATCAAAATACTAAATAATTTAAATAATAATATAGTCCTTGATTTTTTTCATTTTTATACTCTCCTATATTCCCCCCACTTTATTAAAATGGATTATTTTTATAATAAAAATTGAAGTTTTAATTCTCTCTCTCCTCTCTCTCTCTCTCTCTCTCTCTCTCCTTCTTCCTTCCAAGTATAGGACAGGGAGCCAGGAGTCCTAAATGCAATATTAAATGGATGTGTGCTCTTGGTAAGTCATTTTCCTTCCCTGAGTCTTTGTTTATTCTTTCATGAATGTAGTAGGAGACTGGCAAGAAGATGTCCTTCCAGACCCTTCCAATTTTGTTCTTCCGTGTTTTACAACCAGAACACTGGGGCCAGCTGAGCTGTCTAGAGCCTTTGCCAACTGTAGTTTACAGTAGGACATTGAGCTCTCCAGTCCTAAGAGCCATCAACTGGTTGAATCTTTCCAGTTTTCCTGTAATGAGATTATATATTATTTTTATCATGAAAAATACCATAAAAAAGCAATGTATATATCATTGGATCTAGGGCACAGTTAGAGTGGAAAAGGTAAATGTAAAAAGAAAACTTGAATAAATCCCCAAACAAGATGAGTGGGGAAAAAACTAGTTACAAGAATGGCATATACATTAGTATATTATTTTTATAAATTTTAAAAACATATAGAACCAAAAAGTATAAAAATAAAATGGAAGAATACATTCCAAATTCATCTTAGTAGTTGCCTCTGGAAATGGATGGAGAGGGATCAGGTTGGAATGCAGGACAGAGTTTAACTTGTCTAATGTTTCATGGCTCCCACTGGAAAAAAACTGAACCAAACTTTATGTTTAAAATGTTAACAATTTGTCAATTTTAAGTAAAGATCCAGATGTGAGCCACATATTGTGAGGGAATAAATTCAGAGAACTATATTTTTTATTCTCAGAGCTCTTCCGTATTTGTCTAATTACCCAACATAAACAAATAATTTTTAAACGAAAAAAGATTAGATTATTTATTTCTTTTCTATATTTTTTCAATATTTGTAAAATGTTTATGAAGGATTTTTTTCATGCTCAGGATCGAGACAAGACCTCATGCATGCTAGGCAAGTGCTCTACCACTGAACCATACCCCAGCCTTCAAAGATTATTTTCATGAATGATAAATGAATTTAACCTTAATACAAGAGAAACAGAAAAGAGAAAAAAGAAACAAGAGAAAGAAAAATGAAAGAGTGAGTGGGTGACTGTGATAAAATAGAGAAGGCCTGGAAGCATCAGGACAATCTTACCTCAAAGTAACTTAAGAAATTCCTGTTCTAGACCATGAGCTACAAATTTACCACAAATTTATTAAACTCTTACAAGAGTGAGAGTCCTGGGTGTTACAGCCTTCATGCCCTCATTGTGTTTTAAAACCCCTCTCCATTTCATTGATGTCTCAGGACAATCTTCTAATGAGAATCCTCCAACCACCTACCCTTTCAGGTGCAAATTTTCCATCTCAGTTCCCTGCCACCCACCCCTGGGTACTGGGAATCTAATTCAGGACCTTTTGTTTGCCAGGCAGGCATGGCACAGCTGAGCTATATCCGTGGCCCTCCATCTCAGCTTGCAGGGCTGCTATTGCACCCCACAAATCACTTTCTATCATTCTTTCTTGAGCCAAATTCCCAGTGGTTTCCAGGATTCCCATGGGGAATATAGTTCTCTGAATTTATTCCCTCACAGACTTGGCTCACAATATTTCTTAAACTGTATGTCTTAATATGAAAGCTGAATATGCTAAAGATAAAATTTTTCATTTTTTCCCCTACTACTCTCTCCCAAAGTAAATCCCTTTCACATTAGAAATATGTTTATCCCCCCAACTCTGAGGAAATACTACTCATTTTGGCCTTTTTGCTGCATATTGATTGATCATTGAGTTCATTTGCTTTTATCAACTCTGTCTCCTGAGGCCTCACCCATCTATCATGTTGTCTTTTGTCAGCCCCTTTCCCCAGCTTTCTTCTATAGACTATTTGCTTTTTAAGGTCACTTCATGATATGGTATTTTTAAATGTCTTTTCCTGTCCTCATCTTTTGTCATATACAGGATGGTGTAACTGAAGTACTGATTCCAGACTTTGCTCTCTAAGGGTAACAATGAATATGCCAGGAAAATATCTGAAGTCAAATAAGATATCAATCCTGGGCAATATAAAGGGGAACGTTGAAGACCCTACTGAGAAATGAGGGGGAGTACATTGGGAAGATGGTCAGGCAGGACAAAATGTTAAATGCAATAGGTAAGCATAGGCTTCACAAGTTTGGAAGCAAGACTACCTCTCACCTCATTGTTCAAGGAGATCACTGATAGGGCAACCTTAGGGAAAAGATCGAAGCCTGGCTTGTAATCATCTCTTTACCCCAATATACAATATAGCGTTGGGCAATTCAGATTAAACTCTTTGATACTCACTTTTCCCATCTGGAAGACCTTATCATCATGCAAGCCTCCATTTCATAATTTCAAAATTTTGAGAGAAGCAGCTTATCTTACATGGTCACCAGTTACCTTGCCTAAGTCCATAAGGATGTTTGTGAGGTCAAATCAAAAAGACATAAGAGCCCTCTGAAGACAGGGGCTACAGAAATATATACTAGTATTATTGGCAGCTTTAATGCTTATGGCCCCTTAAATAACTGTTTCTTGAATGAAGACACATCTATATAGGTTTTTATCTTCAGTACCACTGAATACACTGCTATCTGTCTCAGGTGATTATCTCAGCAGGGAAGATTGCAGCGATCTGCCCGATCATAATCCATTGTTCCCTCTCCTGTCTCAGGCTACTTTTGCTACTTGAACACACGCTGTACCTAAGGGTTTGGAAATCACAACTCCACCCAGTATCCTCCTCTAGGCACCTATTATGTTCACTGACACCACATATCATGTGACACCAAGCATATCAGTGCCATAGGTAGATAACTTGGAGAAGGGGGCCTCCATGGGTTACTGAGAGTGGGGTAGGAGCCACTCAAATATCAGAGAAAGGCTAAAATCCAAAGGAACAGTCCAAAGGGTAAAATATGGAGCATATGTAGGAAGAGAACACACTTTCCCCTTCAAAGCATAGCATGCCAAAATATCTTTCTCATTTTAAAGTGTAATTTGAGGTGTCATTATCTAATATATGGCTTGATTGTCCTAAGTAGGCTCATGGATTATTTAGTTTAACAAACTAAATTTTCAGAGAATAAAGAAATCCCTTTCCTGGTGTCAACTGTATCCACTTTAGGTCTCCACTAGCCAATGATATTCAATGCTAGAAAATATCAAAGTCATACTTGAGAGTAGACTATCAGACATGCAAATCAAGGAGAAGAAATTAATTTACCAATCTGCCTTTCAGCATCTTTCAGTGGTTTTAATAAATCATAAATCACTGGGGTCAGAATGTCATGACATGGCCACTTTATTTTTACAATAAACAAATGGGTGTTTCCATTCGCTCAGGAGTTGAAGATGAACTACTGAAGCATTATTAAAATAAGGCCCCCCAAAAAGTGGCCTATAGGAAAAGAGTAAGATCAACTGCAAAGAAGTCTGATTCCAGGTTCTGTTAACACAGCTGTACAGAATCCTGACCTTTCACCACTCAGCACAACTGATGGCCACTGTCTTCAAAAGTAAGTGTCATATTTGGAGCCTTCCTGAGAAACAAAGTGGCAAATAGGAATTTTGGTTGCTCCCACTTTGTCATCTCCATTATCTCTGAGTAACAGATAAGGAATATTCACTTTCTCCCCACATGTACATAGAGCAGAAGGATCTGCTTGATCCCAAGGTCTAGATTACAACTGACGTCTTGGCTTTGGGTTATAAAACATAACTATCTCTTTTCACAGCTTAACTCCCAAAATTCTTCTATCTCGAATTAATATGTGTTTTTGTTTAAAGTCAAAACACATGTATCTGAAAACTCACTACAGCACAGGCACAATTCTCTTCCTTTCACCTATTTAGTCAAATGAATTTGGCTATGTCATTTATGAAACATCTTAACATGGAAAGGTCATAGATTTGGACACATAGGACTTGCTATGAGAAAAGGCAATGTAACCTATATACCATCCTACAACACACATTCAATAGACCTGGGTATATCTCTTCCTTGGCTGAACTATATAGTATATGGGCAGCTCATAATTACAAACACATAGAAATTCATGCACAAATAACTCAGAGAGCCAGTAAGGGAAAATGTAACTGAACTGCCCCAAGGAGAGATTCTAAGAACACTCACTCTACATTGAGGACACCTCCACTACTCTAAGCAAAGAGAGATTGAGAAGACAACTATTATTCCAGTGTACAAAGAAACCATGTAACTCTTGGCCTTGAACAAAAAATGCCAACAAATTAACACAGAACTCTGTACAGGAGAGCTCTTCCATAAATGCTCGCCACCTGGCTGAGTGCACTGGAAACCTCAAGGATTCAAATGTGAGGGCCACCAAAATGTAAAATAAACCCTAGATTCTACAAACCAAATAAATGCTGTTTTCACAGCCCACTCTTTTCTGCTAATATTTCCTCGATCAAAGGTTACTTCAGTTATGGAGATGAAGTTTGTTTCTATGAATTAGACAATCTAATTGCCTCACTCCCCAATAAGGAAGAATTTTCTTCTCCTCAAATAGAGTGGCACTAGAATCTGCAATATAACACTCCACTTCTCTTACCAGGCTTGAGAGGAAGAATTTGATTAATACTATGGATATCAACTCCACTCTGCTGGGTCCACACTGACCAGCTAAATTCCCTGTACCCATATTTCTCTAGAACACATAGCACCCCTGCTCCCATTCTTGGACCTCAGATCCAATAAATAGGTCAGTTTATTTCACCTGTGCCACAGAATTTAACCCCAATCTCTATTCCAGTTTAGCACACTACTGTACTGTACACTCTCTCCAAACCCCACCCTTTCTTGAACAGTGATTAAAAATGTTATATATAAATGTTATTCGGTATGGTAGCAACTATTCCTATGTGGTTATCATACACTTAAAATGTAGCTGAATTTCAACTCTCACCCAGCAGTAATGAGCCCTGCTCTCCAGGTGTCAAGGAGGCTGAATGGGAAATCTGGACTTTTACTTCCACTTGGCAGAAACAAGACAGCAACTTTCTTCTCCTGCTGGAGAAATGTCAGAGAAAGCAGGCTGAAACACAAGGTCTAAATAAGGTAGAAAGTCTCATAATGTACTATAAAATGTCCAAATTTCTATTAAAAAACAATCACTTCCCATACCAAGAACCAGAAAGATCTCAAACTGAATGAAATGGGTAATCAATAGATGCCAAAATCAAGATGAAAGAGATAATAGAATTAGCAAAGATTTTTAAATGCCATGACAAGAACACTTCAATAAATGCTAACATATTTTTCAAAACAAATGAAAAATAGAAAGTCTCATCAAATAAATAAACCATATATAGACAAACCAAATGCAAATTTTAGAAATGACAATTTAGTTTCTGTCAGTTCATTGAAAAGAAATTTTGCGCTAATGCCTGTTTGTTTCTTCTTTGTAAGAGAGAATCTTTTTTCCCTATGTCTTGTACTCTGAGTAACTACTTTGAAAATAATGATTCACAGTGCATTAACTATTCTTATTCTGTTATTTTGTTATGAAATTCTGGTTTTTTCATAAAAGAAAAAAGAAATGATAAATATAATAATTCACACAAAAACTTGATGATCTCTACAGCAGAATGGAGAAGATTGAGAAAAGAATCAGTTAATTTGAAGGTAGAATAAAAATGATCTTATCTGAATAAAAAAGAAAAAATTGACTGGGAAAAAAGTGAATAGGGCCTCAGGGATCTGTAGGGCTAAAACCAATTCTAACTTTTCTGTCATCAAAGGAAGCCTGGAATGATAGGAGAAAAATGCGGGAAAGAAAAAGTATTTGAAGGAATAATCATTGAAAACTTTCCCCAATTAGCAAGTGACATAAACTTACAGATTCAAGAAGCTGACTATATCTCAAAGTAGGTAAACCCAAAGAACTCCATTTCAAACTACATCATAGTCAAACTTCCAAAAACTAAAGAGGAAAAACTAAAGAGGAAAAAGCAGTAGGCTAGAAATACCTTATTTTCAAGGGAAAACAATTCTAATCACAGCAGATCAACAGATTTCTTAGAACCCATGAAAGTTAGAAAGAAATGGCCATTTTTTCAAGCATTTTAAAAGATAAAAGCTGTCTACTTGAAATCCTATATTCAGTGAAAATATCCTTCAGTGATAAATGGGGAATGAAGAAATTATCATGTGAAGAAAAACTAAGAGAATTTGTTGCTAGCGACCCTGTACTAAAAGAATGGCAAAAGGAAAGTCTCTTAGTCACTTTTTTTTGTGCAGGAATATGATACCTCACTGTGTTAGTTACTTTTCTCTCCTTGCTGAGACAAAATACCAGACACCCAAAGTTAAAGGGGGAGGAGTTTATTTGCCTTACAGTTAGTAGAGATTTCAGTCCATAATCAGCCAACTCCAGGGCAGGGACGAAAAATAGACATGGCAGAGCAGAAACAACATGGTACACACAAGGCAGCAAAGGTAACAAGAGAGTTAACAGCGTCTCCTTGCCCCTTTTATCTTATCCAGACTACTTAGGGAGGGTAGCACTCACACCCCTAATCCTAGTGCCCTTGAGCCTAGCATTGCATCATGAATCAATTCCAGCTTCACACACTCTAGATCAATCCTATAACCACATGAGGCTTTGGGGGGACATCTAGACCCAAACTGTAACACTCACCAACAATTTAAGGGAGGAGTGGTTTATTTTGGCTTATCTTTCAGAAGTTTCAGTCCATGTTTGGCAGGCTTAAACACAGAAATGGCATGGTAGAGGTCTGGAGGGAGGAAAGCTGCTCACATCATGGCAGCCAGGAAGCAAAAAGAATAAAGGAACCAGGAAGGGAGACATGCCTTTTCAGGTCAGAACCCCAGTGACCTACCTGCTTCTTCTCACAACACCCTACTTCCTAACAGCAAGTCAGCTACATCACCCCCAGGATTACCTTCTAAAAGCCCCAACTACACACATATGAAGCCTGTGGCAATATCTAGATATAAACCAAAACAGAAGGTATCTAAACAGAAAAACCATACATATATAAAGAATTTTTTAATCTCAGGAAAGAAAAAAGAACAACAGAAAGAGTAAAAGTAAGTTTTCTCAATCATGTTGGATAGTTGAAGCAAAAATTACAATACTGGTGTAGTTCTAAATATGTTAGAGGAAATGTTTTAAGATAATTATAAATGGGGGAGGGTAAAGTGACTTAAGAGAGGTAAAGTTGTTATAAATTACTTAAACGTATAATATAATACTAATAGACCGTAATAAATTATATTCAGACACTAAAAAAGTTTCTTAAAATATTTTCTTTAAAAACTGGAAGACTTGTTTTCAGTTTTTCAAAAATTAAGCATACACTTACCATACAAACCAGCAACCACACTCCTAGGAATTTTCCTAGAGAAATGAAAATGTATGTTCACACAAAAACCTATAAATTAGTGTTCATAGCAGCTTCATTTGTAGTAACAAAAAACTGGAGATAATCAAAATGTCTCTCAATAAATGAATGATTAAACAAACTGTGATGTAATCATACTATGGAATACTGTTTGATAGTAAGAAGGAATTAATTATTTATACACAAAACAACCTAGATGATTCTCAGGGGCATTATGCTGACTAAAAAAAAACTTGACGGGTTCACATACTCTATGATTCCATTTATATAACTTCTTGAAATAAAGAAACTATAGATATGAAAAATAGATTAATGATTGCAGAGGTTTGGGATAGTTGAGGGTCAGACTATAAAGATAATAAAGACGTAGTACAACAGATCTCTTGTGGTGATGGAATAGTACTTTCTCTTGATTGTGGTCATAGTTATATAAGGATAAACATGTGGTAAAATGACATAGAAGTACACACATCCATTGTTCCAATGTCAAGTTCATGGTTTTGATATTATACTATAGCTACACAAGATGTAGCCATTAGGGAAATTTTCTAAAGAGTATGCAAGTCCTTTCTGTCCTTTCAATTTCATGTGAATCTATAATTATTTCAAAAGAAAAAAATCAATTCACCATGATAGAAAGATTAATAGCCCTCCAAAAATGTTCATATCCTACTCCCAGAACATGTGAACATGTTAGCTTAAATGGCACAAGAAGAGTTAAAGTTGCAGAGAAAGTTACGGCTGCAAGTCAACTAACCTTTAGATGGAGAGAGTACCCAGTTAGGTAGATCCAAAATAATTATAACCATCTTTATAAGTGAAAAAGGGAAGTAGAAAAGTGAGAGTTGGAGCCAAGGATTTAGCTCAAGGTCCTGAGTTCGATCCCCTGTACCCTCCCCCCCCCAAAAAGTAAGAGTTGGTGAAAGAGATACAAAAAGAGATACAATGATAGGAAAAATATTAAAGTGATAAATGTGGGGAATCAATCCTCCTTTAAAGGCTTTTTATATGGAAGGTGTCCATGAGACAAGAAATACCAGTAGTGCCTAGGAGCTGGAAAAGTCAAGGAAAGAGTATCTCCTCCCAGAGCCTCCAGAAAGGAGGGAAGCTCTTCCCATATCTTGATTTTGGTCCAGTGAAACCTAGTTCAGACTCCTGACTTCTGAAATCCAGAACTACACAATAATAAATTCATGTTTTAAACCATCAAGTTTGTGGTAATTTGTTATAGCAGCCAAAGTAGAAAACCAACACAGGTACCAACCAGGTAGTTAACAACAAACCTATTACAAGATGGACAATTGGCTTTTTGAAGTGTACATGCAATTCATTAGTCAGAAGCCAATAATTCTGTATAATCTTAAGGCAACAGCCAGTACATCATGGCTAATGCTATTTGCAATTCCACATCACCAATGATAGCAGTAATAAAAATCTTGCCTCAAAATTACAGGGAAAAGAAACACATTAACTCTATTAAATAAGGCCTGCTCATTTAATGACAGTATAAGAACAGAAGCATTTGTGCCACAGAGTCTGGAAATCTTGTCTCAATCCAGCTAAAGATGCTTATTTGCCAAGGAATTTCCTGCTATGTAGAATACAGGAACAATGGAAAAATGAACTGGTTTAGCAAAGGGGTAGTGTCAATTCAGATGGTAAAAAAAGACCCAACTAAGAACAACACTAATTTCCCATAAAATGGAGAAATCCATTTTATTCTTTTCTCTGCTCCATAGTAGATACTAAATAAATATTTGCTGAATTGAATTATAAATGATAATTAATTAGTAAACAGCCTTAGAATTGTATGAATCCTCATACTCTGCAGTACCCCAAACTGCTAGGACAAGAAGCAATAAACATTTTTTCACTGATAGGCATCCCATATATTACTAATCCTAAATGCAAAGCACAGATGTGGCATATATTCGCGTTTGCAGAGCTTACAGAGTTTTGCATTTAATATATGGTGCTAGAGCTCCAGGATGAATTCTGTTATCTCTACAGGATGACTAATATGTCACTTCCCTCTCTGACTACATTACCATACCTAACAATTAGTTAGGTATGGCTGGGAAGAGTTCACTATTCTTGTCCGCACCTTGGATAAGGGAAATATATGGAGATAGCAAGACATGAAATAGAAGGGGCATGTGATCAGAAGTGTGCTTTTTTATATTGATTATATAGAATAATGTATTTCTTTGTGGCATTTTCATACATTCAAATAACATATTTTCATTATATCCCCTCTATTATCCTCCTTCACTCTCTCCTGTCCCCAGCCCTAATCCCCTTTCTCTTTAATAGTCTTCTCTGCTTTCATGTCAACCCATTTCCCCAAAATTACACACATGAGAGAAAACATGTGATATTTGTCTTTCTGGGTTTGGCTTATTTTGCTTAACATGAGTGTGCTTTTATGGAATATATTTTGTATATCAGTAATTAACTTGTGAAGTGAGAGCTGAACAAACACTTTTAAGAGAGTTGACAAGTCAAAGATTTGGGGAAACTAGGCAACTTATTTCTGTTGAGAACAATAATGTCCAAGTGACTGCTAAGTGGCTCTTTTTTTCATAATAAAAAATGTCTATGAAGGCTAATCATAAAAATACTTGTAACAGTAGCTGAGGGCTGTGGACCATAAGTATGCTAATAACATGCTTTTCTTGAGAGAATCATTTTCATGGCTTTCATTTCAAGCTACAGTGACCATAACAGCTATGCAACAAGAACTGTGTAACAAACAACTGGAGAAAGTCTTAGTGCAGAGGCTTTTAACTCACAATGTATAGTTAGATTTCCTGAAAATGTACGCAAATATTATATATGTAAACATGTACTTTTCTGAAGAGAATACCATTGGCAGCCATCAAATTTTCACAGGCAGTCATGTCGAAGTTAGGGACCACTGAGCCAGATGGTGATGGCCTTATTTTTCTACCCCTTTACCAAGTAAAGCAGCATATCTTCAGAATGTATTTCAGTTATTTAGTAACTAAAGAGACACTGGGTTTCCATTCAAATAAACCACTGAATACTGGCCTCTGGGTTAATAAATCACATGTGTGCCTGGAAAAACATGGTAAATATTGGCAAGGAGAGCAAAAAGAATTTTGTAGCTCTACAAGATTTAGATAACTACCAAGGTGAGGGAAAAAAGATAACTATTGATGTGTTGACTCAAACAAACAAATTCACTTGTGAATTTCACTTTTTAGGTTATTCTCCTGCCAGTTCACCAGATTCTAGACAATCTCCTAAACCCTAGATATTAGTTTATGTATGGTCATGAAATGTAGACTGATTTTAACATTGGGTGAAGTAAAGCTCAATCAAAGAAAGAGAAGCTTGAAATATTTGCAAAAACAACTCTACAAGGCTCCATGCTTTCTTCTTGTCTGCTTTATTTCTTTTTCCATGGTAGGCCAGATTTGGCCTGTGGGCCATAGTTTCATTCACTCCTGCCCTGGATAAATGAAAGTCCATCCTAGATACTTAGAACTGGAAGGCAGCTTAAAAGATCATCTTGTCTACTACAGAAAATTCAAATGGAAAACCACATATATAAAAAACAAGACCACATGCAGACAGAGCTGCTTGTGCACCTTTAAAAATATTTTGAAAAGAGAATTTGTACTTCCCTTAGCACTATATTTTTTCTCACAACTGTTGTAGACAGGATGTTCTTCCTAAATTTAAATTTTTTCCTAATAAGCTTTAAGCTTATTACCTCTTATCATTCTTTCATGAATTCTCTCCAGGATGCAAATGCACCTCTTTGTGTGCATGTGTATGTGCAAATACTCTAGTGTGTTTTACAGGAGTGTCTTTACATCTAATAACACAATTCTGTTGAGCCTAAAAACTGAATCATTTCTGAGGTTCTTCTCCAGAAATGCCTCTTAGCTAAGAAAATGATGGGCTTAGCTGGGTTAAAGAACTATTATTATTCCATAAATCTCATTATTCCACAAAGTTTTGCAAAAATAACCGCCTCCCCAAGTCAAGAAACAGAGTTTCTCTGAGTCACCTTTGAAGGTAGCTTACATTAAGGTGGTCATAGAATTTTTTCCAAACTGGAACACTTTTGAGAATGAAACAAGTATACCAGAATAACAAGAAAAAAACACAGCATATGGTCATTCTACTTATAGTCTTTCATAGAGGAAATTCTTTAACTTCTCCCAAATGAAATGTATCTCTGTGCCTGTTCTTGATGGAGGATGGCTTGGTAAAAATCCAGCATTTAGGCCTAAGGCATAATCTTGGTCTCAAGCCTCTGGCAAACATCAGGAGCAGCTTCTTGATTAGGCCAGTTGTTTAACCCTTGAAAGGGGCTACTGAGAGAGAAGCTGAAATTTTAAATGGGATTTGGGGGTGCTTGAGAAAACAATAGATAATTGTTTACATCAAAATCACTTCACTGGGGATGGATAAGATGAAGTCCTTTTTGGAAAAAAAATAATACTTGTGAGCACATTAGTTGGTCTTAAAACTTCAGTTGCTTTTTCATCCCAGAACAAGGAAAAGAAACACATCAGATCATAGCACTTATCTATATAAAAAGACCCAAAAGAGCATAGCAGAGGCCTGTGAATCACTGTGGGCATTGAGGAATTGGACAGGAGAGAGACAAAGGTCTTCATCCTTACCGGGGCTAGTCCAGAAAAGGCCGTACCATCACTAAAAGGCACCTTCCCTCAACCCTCCAAGTTCTCAGATGACCACATCCAGACCATATTTCTCCAGGTTGTGATGGGCTTACTATTGCACAAGGCCAGTGTTGTTTGAGAAGAGAGGAATGTTCTTCCCAGCCTACAAATAAATTTTCTGAACAACAGAAAAGGTGTAAATTTGAAAGTCACCCCTAAGTGATGTGGTCCTGTCCAGTACTCTGTTTTGTTTTCAAGCAGCCCTGGAGAAGTGGCCTCGAAAACCTGACAAGTTCTTTGTGCCTAACCCAATGACCTTGGGTTTGAAAAGGTACTCTGGTGAAGAAACTATCAGGGAGCAGATGGGCAACTTTTCAGAGGAAGTAAAAGAGCTGACTTTTTTTTTCTTTTTTCTTTCTTTCGTTTTTTTTTTTTTTTTGGTACCAGGGATCAAACTCAGGTCCTTGCACTTGCGCAGCAGTTGGTGAAACCGCTGAGCTAAATCCCCAGCCAGAGGAAGTAAAAGAAAGCACAACAAAATAAAACTAAAAATGTCCAAATCTGAAATCTCTAAGATTGGAAAAATAAGGAGGTCATACTCTTTAGTGAATCATTTCCCTTCCCTATCACCCACCATCCAGTTTGATTTTTCTCTCCTTTTGTTTACTGAGAGCAGGAACACTTAAAGCGATGTATATGAAAACAGATAGGTAAGTTTAAATGCAACACAAAGGCCAGCTGGAATCTTCTCCCCTTAGGAAGGGATTAACAGAAGAAAAATAATGTCTAGAACTGCACTTAGAAAGAGAGACATGGCAATCAACGCTTCTTTGATTAAGCCAGCCCCTCCTCTAAGCTAATACCTCAGTAAGACCAAGATCTCCACAGTGACTGTGTCAGGGATCCATGAGCACATATTTAGATGTTTTAAATCCAGCACTTACCACTTTTTTCGTCTTTCTTCTCCCACCTTTTAAACACAGGTAATACCAGCACAGCTTTAGTTCTGTTTTCTCTGTGTAGCTTACAGGTAGAAGACTGTAGAAAAAAGAAAAAGGAAGAGAGACAGACTCTGAGGAAAACAGAAAGCCAAAGGGTTCTGCACTTGTTTGACTTTGGCAACAGGGTGTTACTGATTTGCGTGTGTGTATGTGTGTGTGTGTGTGTGTGTGTGCGCACGCTAAAAAGCATTGCTGAATTCAAGATTTAACCATTGAACAGGTTAATTTATTTAACAGAATTGACATATGTCAAATTCTGCTATGTGTTTATATAATTGTTACCAATTTATCAGAGCTGTAATTTAGGCAAATATTTGTTTTATGAGTATTTTCTTTTAAATTATTTTCTCAAGCCTACTGCAAATAAGTCTTGGTTCATTTTAACTATGCTAACAATAGCTATTTGGTGGAAGTCTATGAAATCTAGTCTTCCCCCCAAACTGTATCCTCCAAGCTAGTAATAGCTTTCAAGTTAAAAATTATACCATAGAGAACATTTTAAAATATCCACAATGTCTTTTTATGCTATGATATTTTCCACTTCTGATTTTTTAAAAAGAAGTTTCTTGACATATTGTTAAAATCAGAGCTGAATGCTGTTAACGGACTAAAAGAACAAAAGGATGTGATTTTTTGAGTGTATATCTGTGCGGTGTTCAGGGCAGTTAGGGGAAAGCTAGCAAAATAATTAGGTAGAATAAGAGAAAGTAAATGGAATCAACTTCCAAGTCTTATAAATTTTGTTGAATCTAAACCCTATCTAAACACATGTGCACCAAAGATCATATCTTTTCAATTCAACTGCATGAAATCTATCTAGGTTTTGTGGGAAGTATAATAATTGGGAAGTATTTCTAAGAAACAAAAATCCAATCACTAGCTGCCAGAGATGGTTTGGGTTCTTCTAAATATGTCGTGTGCAAAAACAAGAGACTCATTTTGACCTCCAGGTCAAGGAATGAGGGCACTATGAAAAATATAAAGGTGTGGGTGGGAACGAAATCTCATCACCACACAAGTGAATTGTTGACCTAGAAGCAAATACATTTCTGTTATTATTGCTGGGTACAATGCACAAGTCTTCCAGAAATTAGACACTGTAATAAAAATGTACCAGCCCAAATTTAAATTGCTCACTAGACAGATGGTTAATTATATTCACAGCCACATATTTCACTGGGATACAGTTTCAGACACTCAGCCAGTTTTGTTTGATTAGCCAGTTTCCCAGTTAATATGTAAAGTGACAGTTACTTAAGGCTTTTTTGTTCCCTTCTAAAAATATATTTTCAATAAGTGTAAATTCTCCTCAGCCAGAAGAACATCACTGCTGTAAATAAAACGTTTGGTCATATGTTACCCTATGTGTAAAAGATGTAAAAGAGATTCACTTCCCCAAAATCCAAATGGTCTCTAGTAGTTCAGAGAAGGCCACTGGAATACCCTTTCTCAGCAAGCAAAATATTCTACGGACTAGCAGCACAGGGTTCCTCCACCTAAAACAACTGAGATTTTCAAATCCCAGGGCTGAAGTCCTTTAGATGCTTTTTAAAAACAGCTCTTCTAGCCCCCCTCCCGCCAAATCATGCCTTTCAGGTAACAGTCTAAAAAATAGAACGTTGGGAAAATGTTACATAGCGAAGTGTACAGCTGTGCACAAAATTCAACAATATGCTGAGAGAAAAAAAAAACAGAGGCAAAATATGAGACCCACTTATTCCAAAATGCAGCCAGAAGCTCGACAAAAATCAAAGAGTGCTGGGGTAGAAAAGGGGAGACAATTTTTTTTAACTTCGGAAAAGACAGAAAACCTTGCGCGGGTGATTCGGTCCCTCACGAATCACAGAGACAGAAGCAGTCATGCTGAAACCGCTGGATTCCTCTGCTGAAGGGCGCCAACTCAGCTTCGGGGTTTCCCCACTCTTCCTGGAGCAGCAGCCGCCCCCCCACCCCCGCTTGCCGGCCTCCCTGCCCCACAGGGTGTATGAGACCCAAAGGACTGATACCTGCAGGCGCGGTGGCAGCGAGAAGCATCAGAAGCCTCGCAGGAAAGCGTCAGTTTGACTGCTTCCCACAGCAGGCAGGGCAGTGGGCCAATTTCCGCAGAGGTGATGAGCGTGGCAAGGCTTGGTCAGGCCCCAAACTTACACTTGTCAGTGCGCACCTTAGGAACACTCTGTGATGCTCTAGGCCCCCAGAGAGCACGGGAGCCGTGGGCGAGAGAGAAGCGCTGGTAAAGCGGCTTCGCACCTTTACGGCTTTGGCTCAAGCACCAGCCGAGGCCGCTGCGTGGGTTTTCCCGCTCCAACTGAAGCGCAGTGTCGGACTCCCGGTCAGGCTCTCTCGGCACCAACCCAAAAGGAGGCAGCGCTCGGCTCGTTCCAGTTGCCCTGCTGTGTGCTTATGATCGCCTTGGCTCCGGCCCGCTCGCTTCCCCTCCCCCTCCTCCCGCTCTAGCACAGAGGCCTTTCCTAGATTGCAGTGCTGGTCTTGGCGAGCTGGAATCTCACCCTCACGGCCTCGCTCCTTCGTACACAGACACATACATGCACGCCATTCGGACACAGACGTCCTCCCTTCCGCTTTCCCTTCCTCCTCTTCTCTCTCATCTACCCCTAATTCGTTTCACCCTTTGCCGCCGCCACCCCGGCCGGGCGGGGAGCTGGAGAGAAGGCCCGGGGGCTGGGTCGCAGCGCTTATACTCACCTCACAGGCCGACTCCTGAGGCGCACGTTGCGGGCGGGCTCAGACACCGAGCTCTGGAGCTGGCGCGGCCGCAGTCAAGGATGGGCTGCCGCCGCTGCTTTGCTACTGCTACTGCCGACGCTGCCTGCTGTGCCTCAGCTATGTGCGTTGGGCCCGCCAGGTGGACGCGCCTGTCACCCTGGCTCCCTCAGGTTTCACAGCCGCTGCCGCGCTAGATGGATTAGATGGATTCAGAACTGTCAGGCTCAGGCTCTGAAACTCAGAGCCTCAGTGGCTTTCCGGCTGCTCCTAGGTTCAGAGCTTCGCCTGTACCACCACTCACTCAGGCTGGGGCTACCTCTCCAGCGGGCTGCTCGAGCGGCGCCCAGAGCTCGCTCTGTGCAGTGGCTGCGGGCGTCCGCGACAGGGAGAGAGAAGGGCGGCTGCTACAGCCGCGGTCGCTGTTAAAGCTATTACCAAATGCTGCTACTGTCCTTATGGCTACTGCTGTGGTGGTGTCTGCTGCTACTGCTGCTGATGCTACTGGTTTTGCTTCCCGGGTTCTCCCCCTGCCTGGTCCTCCCTCCTCTTCTCCCTCCTCCTCTCTCCTCTTCTCCCTCCTCCTCTCTCCCCGCTCCCTCTTCCTCTCCCTCTCCCTCTCCCTCTCCCTCCTCCTCCTCCTCTTCCTCCTCCTCCTCTTCCTCCTCCTCCTCTCCCTCCTCCTCTTCTTCCTCCTCCTCTTCCTCCTCCTCCTCTCCCTCCTCCTCCTCCTCCTTCCCCCCTTTCTCCTCTTTTTGCCGCTTTTCTGAGAGCCTCTGCGGGCACTGCCTGCTCCCCTCTTCTCCCAGAGCTGCCTCTACCCGTTCAGAAAGGTGCCCAGAGTAGGGCTGCCTCAGCTGCCACCATCGCTATTGCCCCTGCCATTGTTTCCTCCGTCACGGCTGTTCTTGCTGGACGCGCTCCCCCTCTACCCTCCTTCCCCACCACAGCCCTCCCTTTTCCTCTCGCTCTCTTCTTACCCTCTCTAAGGTTCCTTCTCGATGTTCGCCCTCCCACTCTGTCCCTTCCTCCCCTCTCCTCAGGCGCCCGGGAGCGCGCACTGCGCGGCCACCTGTCATAAAGGGCGCGCACTCCCCATCCCCACCCCCACCCTGTCCCCCACTCGCATTCTTGCAGCCAGCCCAGTCAACCGCGCCACTGTCTCATTCTTTCCTGGGCAGACTCAAAGCCGGACACCACTCTCCCATGCCTTTGAGGGCAGTTCTGTGTGCAGAGAGGGACGCTCTGAAGTTTCAGGAAGAATATTTGAATGGCTTAGTCTACCAAGCATCTAACCAGTCAACCTACCCTTAACTTCAGGGTCTAGGTCCCCAGGAAGGTGGCTCACGGTGGAAAGGCTGATGGAGGCAGAGAATTGGAGAGGACTGGGGTTTTTGTTGTTGGTGGTGGCAGCAGTGTGTCCCCCCACCACCACACAAACACCCAAAATAAAGGGGAACTTGAATACAGCCATGAAGCAAATAGGATCTACCTGACTGCTGTCATTGAAAAATTCCTTAGGTAATCATTTCCCTTCTTATATCCTGGGAATCAACTAGAAACAGCAAAAAATTTGAGAGTGACTCAGGAGGAAACATTTAGCACTCCTAAAAGTCCTAGGTGTAAGGTTGGGGTCTGAACTCCAGAGTCACAACCATTAAGAGCCAGGGCAAGAGATGAAAGGTTAGCGCTAGAACAAAAGGGGTAAAACTCTTTATTTCGTGTGCACTTACTTCAGCAAGTATTGCCAAAGCCCAGCTTCTCCAGTTAGGGAGGGCCCAATTTTAGATCTCTCTGCTTCTACAGGTAGACAACCTCAGTTTGCTAAACTCAGGCTTTGAGATCTATTACCCTCAATAGATCATATAAAGCTTTCCAACAACCTCTCCCCAGAAACAGCATGGGGGGTGGTGAGGCTATTTCCCTTTCCATGACAAAGTATAGAAGACAGATCTTTAACATATCTCATTGGCAAAAAGGTCAGGGCCACCTCTTCAAGTTTGGGGCACACTTCCACAGGTTTTTCATCCTTGAGCCATAAAATGTGTATATGGGCATGAGGGACACTTTTTACAGCCTCTCATCTCTGTAGTTTTGTGTCTACAATTTCACCTGCTTGGAATACCTTTGTCCACCTCCCTCCTTTTTATCTATGAAGTTTATTCATGAATAATAACTTATCTGTAAATAATCAGCACTTTGTCAGTCTTATATGCCAGATAATGTGTTAAGAAACTTACATGCATTATTTTATAGAATCCTCATGACACACAATTTTATTAACCCTATTTTACAGGTGGGAAAATTGAACAACAGAGAAATAGATATATAGATACAGGTAAATATTTTCTCTATCTTGCCTCTGACAGGTAGTATGAAAGTTTTTGTAAATAGGGAGGGGTAGAGGGGTGGAAGGGGGGTCAGGAGAATGAAGAAATTTAAGAACCAAGATATATCATGTAAACGTACAAATTCCCAATGATGAAATGTCATCACATTGTATACCTAAAATTACCAATAAATTTAATGAATTAAAAATTATATTTGCCTCTTTTAAGCATTGGGATAAATAAGATAAATAAAATTTGGCCTCTGCCCTCAAAAGCAAAAATAAACAAATATTAAATATGTAAAATGGCACCATCTATTGGCTGGATCTCGATGGCCAGAATAAATTGCTGTTTCCATTGTTAGAAATCATGTTGTTTTCACCTGCAATTAATCATCTACCCTATGCTTCCTTTTTCAAGTTACTTGCTTATTAGTTATCAGTTATAATTTGTGTCGGTGTCTTCCAGCTAAAGTCTACCAGGAGCACAGACATGTAGCTGAACAATTTGATATCATCATTAGTTACAGTGAGTACCCAGTGTCAAGCCATCTTTCAGATGTCAGACGCTGCCTTTTCTTCTTTCTCACTTGTGGCTACTTAACACTATCCATTAGCTATATGGCTTTAGGCAAGTTATTTCACCACTCTGTGCCTGAATTTCTTCACCTATAATTGAAAAAAAAAAGGATTAAATATAGAGTTGTTGCAAGAATTAAACCTTTTTTGAATGTGAGGTACTATCCATGCCTGTCTTCTCCAACAGATCATATTGTAAATTGCATATGATTATAGTTATGAATTGGCACTTTGTCCTGTGTTAGATTATAATCTCTTTGAGAGTAGGAACAATGTCTATTGGCATCGTCATAATAGGTAACTTAATGATTGAGTGCTTTCAGTGGGTCAAACATTAATGTGTACTGTTATTACTCTAAGAAAACTTTTGGGGCCTCATCCCTATCTGAAAACTGGCCTATTCTGTGTACCCCTAGCACCTATGTTTACTTTAATCACTAGACTTAGCATATGATGTTGACATTGTGTACTTCTTCCCTTTCTGAACTGTTAACTCGTGGACAAGAGAGCAAGTACTTTCAATTTTATGTGTTCATATCTAAGCACAATGTCAAGTACAATAGAATCACTCAATGTAAAGATATTGGTTGGGTTTTCACCACATTCTTTGCTTTGTCTAGGGAGGAACTCAGGTCAGCCCAGTCTTAACCCCTATCATTTCTTTCCCTGGGTTTTGGGGTATTGTTTGTTTAATTTTGTTTTTTTTACTTAAAAAGGTAATAGAACATCTTTTATAGAGTGACCCCCTCAGTAAGGCAGATATAAAGAATCAAGAGAATCACTGTGACACTTCAATGTAAGAAAGTGCCATTTGGGAGTAACCAGCCCCTGCTTTTTTTTTTTTTTTTGTACCAGGATCAAACTCAGGTCCTTGTGCTTTCGGGGACAAGTGGTGGAACCACTGAGCTAAATCCCCAGCCCTAGCCCCTACTATTTAAACTGCCAGCAGTAGCATGTCCATTAGGGTGAAGTAGAGTAATGAAAGAGTATGAGACTAGGACCTAGAATCTTAAATTTTGAACTTAATTGTGTCATTAACAAACTGTAATATGTAGCAAATCACCAAATCTCTCTGAACCTCAGTTTCACCATGGGGGACATGGAGTTCATAATCTTTTTATTCTGGCTAACAGAGCTTGATAACAAAACTCAAAGAGCATTTACTGGAGATTCTCTTCAGAGAAAGCATTTAGCCCCTCTATTACTTCCATGGTATATGCCTGGGTGATTTTCAGCTCTGGAATTGGTATTCCAAAATAGCCAGTTTTTCAAAATGTCAACCAAGAGACAAGTGTGTTGTGATTTCCAACCTGCCATACCACCTCCCTAGCAGCCCCACAACCTAGACCATTTCCATTGAAGGAACTATAAGAGGTGTTTCCACCTTGATGATGGACCCATAAAATAATTTACCATTCTGAGGCTAGGCACAGGATACTTTTCAGCCCAAATTTATATTCTATCTTATCCCAGAGGGATAAAAGATAAATGACAGAAATAACATTATTATGGTATCATATGCATATATAAAGAAGGAAACTAGCATATTATTTTTCATATAATGTACCATTATTGTGCCTAGAGACTATATAGTAATCATAGTAATGCCCTCTGGCTGAGATTTTATGGCACCTTTCCCTAGTGAATTTCAAATGGGCCAAAGGAACTCAGAAGGATTCAGATTTGAGAGATCAATAAATTGAAACCAGCATTAGCTTTTCCTCTTGGCTAAGGGGCAGCACCCAGTGTTTTGAGAGCTCCTGCTAAATATGATGGAACTGACAAGCAGCCTCAATGCTCCCCTCCTTTGTACAAAACAGGATTAGAAAAGTATAGCTCTTGCACTCCTGATATAGACAGAGGTTTCATTTTTTTCCCTTTCAGCAGCTGTTGGGGGGCATATTTTATGAATTATTCAGCTAGTGTTTGGTTTGGGCCCTGTATTAGGTCTCAGAAGAAAGAGACAATTAAAATAAGGTGCATTGTTTGCTTCTAAGAGGCTTACATTCTCATAGGGCAGATGAAAACATAGGAAAGCAACATTCTCAGGCTATACAGAATGAAGGCTGAGTGATAGGTGAGATTAAGTTAGAGCTTCAAAGGATCAAGGGAGTTTAGGGGTCTGTACATGCACCAGTTATGATGGTGCTGGGAAAGAAGTAGGACTGTGATAGGCAATAGGGAGAAGAGCATCTTGAGCATTGGGGAGTGCTGACATAGAATGGCAAGCAGTATATTTGGGAGCCAATGACATTTCCAGCATGTCTCATGCTAAGAGCTCACTCCAGCGAGCAAGAAATTTTGGAGGGATTGAGTAAGGCCCAATGGAACCTTAAGATATTTTGTCCTTCAATTCTTACTCCCTGCTTTGTAAATGTGGAAGAGAAGTATCATGGACACATGCTAGACTGGTAGCTAGCAGAGCCAGTGATACTTGGGGCTCACAGGATAGCAATGATGAACATTTATGATTTGTGATGTATTTTCACATATATCATGTCATTTGTTCATCACAGTCTATTCAAAGTACCCCACTGCCATGCATTCCCTTCTCTTCTGCTTCTTTGTGGCCTTATAACAAATAAACAAACAAACAAATAAATGTATATGTACATACATACATAAACTAGTGGTTGTTCTCACTGTCCTATGCAGGCAGAGTGGAATTTCATGGGAGAGGGTAACAGGCTCATGTAGGCCAGATGAGCAAAATGCTTGTTCTAACTCAGAGTGTCTGGGTTACTGCCCCCATTTACCCAACATATTCAGGTGCCTTGACTACTATGTTCAAAATCAGCCTGATAAAGGACAGTTTCTGACACTTGGGTTATTACCATCTCAGGATGAGCCTTTGAAACATACTGGGACAGGATGAGTTACTCAAAATTAGAGAACTGAGGTCTAGAGAAAACCATTTCCATCTACGGCTGCTAATGGCCACTGGAGAAGACCCAGATTGAAGTTTGACAGACAGCCCAGTGCACAAGATCCTATACCACAGTTCTACCCACCAGACAAAAATGTTTGTGGCCTTGCAGCACTGAACAAGGTGAGAGCAGGAGTGAGGGCAATGGGGAACTATCCCCAGATGTAGGACAGGACCATGGACAGAGATCAGCTTGCTTGTTTAACAAGATCCCACAGTGAAATACAGCTCTCTATTAATGCAGCTGTGTGCCTGGGTGGCACTGCAGTTCAGTGGATAATATGTAGAGTGTCTGATATGGGTTTTGGGCTTCCCTGGGTTGAGTTCCACCAAAATACTCTGAGGGTGTAAGATATTTCTCAGGCGTAGTTTCACAGAGACTCCTTATTCAGTATGGGAGGTGTGAGTACAGCCAATGTGCAGTCATTAGTCATGTACTTTGAAGAGTAGTCCCAACATTAGGAAACACAGACAGAGCTCAAGTAAATCTAGAAATGACTGGTCTAAGACTTCTTGGACTTGGAAACTTGATCCTTTAAAGAAAGAACTTCAAAGGACTCCTCTTCATATAAAACCCAATACCTTTAGCTATAAATGTCTCTAATTTCTCATTTTTTATGGCTGAGTAGTACTCCATTTTATAAAAAAACACATTTTCTTTTTCCAGTCTCCAGTTGATGGGCATTTGGGCTGCTTCCAAGTTTTAGCTATTACAAATTGTGCTGCTATGAACATGGGTACACATATGTCACTGTGGTATGATTCTTTTATACTCAAGTGAAATAAATAGGACACGCATGTATAAATACCAAATAGTTTCTCTAGTGTGAGAAACTGAAAGTGTAAATAAGGACTAAAAGGTATAATAGATAATGTGAAATAGGAAGAAAAGGGGCAAAGGGGAAGGGGAAGTGGAAGGGGTAGAGGAAAGGAAAGAGGGGAATGGAATTAATATGAGAAAATGAAAAAATGGAAACAAAGTATTTGTAAATAGGGAGGGATGGAGGGGCTGAAGGGAGGGCCAGGGAAGGGGGAAAAATAAGAACCGAGAGAGACTATGTAAAAGTGCAAATTTCCAATGATGAATGTCATTATATTGTATACCTAAATTGTACCAATAAAATAAAATTTAAAAAACAACCAATACTTCACACTGTACATCACTTCCCTTTATCCCACCAACCAAGGTAAAGGAAAGGAGGGTGAACTGTGTTGTGATGGAAAAGCTCTAGACTTGAAATTTAATGAACTGAGGTTCTGCCTCTTACTAATTTGATTTTGGGCAGTTGCTGAGTCTTCTCAAAACTATTTCTTAAGAAAATTTGGTACTTACACACAATGGAGTATTACTCTGCCAAAAAGGTTAACCTTGAATCATTTTTAGGAAAATGGATGCACCTTGAGACCACAATGTTAAGTGAAATAAATAAGACATGCAATCTTAAATATTGCATGGTTTTCTTATATGAGAAACCCATAATATAAATAAACAGCAAAACAAAAGATAGATTATAGGAAGTAGAGAGATTTTTCCTCAAATGGGAGGTGGAGCAAGAGATGGAGAGGAGAGGGGGAGGGAAGGGGATTAAAAAAAGTAGTTAAATGTGTTATGTACATGTACCAAATCCCCATAAGGAATGTAAACATTATGTACTGCAAACATATACTGATAAAAAATGAAAAAAAGTAACCTGCCTCATTTGTGAAAAAGGGCCAAGAGTAAAAATCTCTACCTCACAGAGACTTGTGAGAACCTTATGGGTTAATATGTGTGAAAGCATCTAGCAAAAGGCTTGCCATATAATGGTATATAATAAACATGTCTATTCATACATGAATTCCTGAAGCTCCTGAAATGTCCCTCCCTGCAAGAAGGCTTTTCTAAGTATTTTATTGAGAAGTTGTGAATTTTCTTCTATTTATACTACAAGATTCTATGATATTTGCCTTTTATCTCATGAATAGCCGATGTTGATAATGGTGGTAATAGTGAGAATATAATATGGAGACTATGACTGGTTGAGGCCATAGAATATATAATACAGGTAAAGGAGAGTGAGGATTAGGAACTTTAGAAAGGAAGTAGAAACTATGGCTGGTTCAAAGTCTGACCTTTCCAGAACTGGCCTCTGCAGGTCCATCAACACAAGCATTCATGTCAAATCATCAAGAACAGTGCACTGAAGATTATTCAGCAAAGTATGTCCTAAGATGCTCCTGCCCAGAATGAAGGGTGTGCTTCAAAAGAATGAATGCAGGTCAAGGCAGGAAAAGAGCTTTTTCCATTCATCTGAAACAAATGCTTCTTGAGTACCCTTTTTTGGCTACGCAAACTAACCTATTGGCATCTAGGAAATGTGAAATCAACATATACCCAATGTGGTTGTCTGTTCAGAGAAGTCAGTGAGTGTCTTCAGCTTTGCTAAATTACATGAAATTATGTTTTGAATTACCTCCAAAATACTCAATTGCTTTTTAAAGTCTGAAAACAAATGCCAAAATCCCTAAGCTAATAATCCATGAAACAGTCCCAACTTGGCTTTGTAGTTCCACGTAGCTGGTGCTCCAACTACACAAATACTTCACATTCTATGTCCTCATGTCTTTTCTCAGATTGTTTCCTCAGCCTAGAATACCCTTTCTGCATCTCCATATATCAAAATCCCTCTTTTCCTTTAATGTTTAACTGAAATAACATCCTTTCTAAGGTATTTCTTTAATGTTTCTAGGGTTGCTGTGACAAATTACCACAAACTTGGTGGTTTTAGACAGCAGAAATTTGTTCATAGTTCTATATGCAGATGTCTGAAATCAAGTTGTAAGCAGGAACACACTCTCCAGTGGCTCCAGGGGAAAATCATCCCTTATCTTTAAAAGCTTCTGGTGATTCCTGGTGGAGGGGTTTTTTTTGGCTTGTAGCAACATAACTATAATCTCTGTCTCCATCTTCATGACTTTCTTCTCTGCATCTCTGTATTTCTTATCTTCTTTCATTGGATTTAAGTCTTACTGTGTTAATCTAGGATGATCCTATTTCAAAATCTGTCACTTAATTATACCTGAAAAAATCTTTTTCCAAATAAAGTTATATCTACAATTACCAGAGGTTAGTAATCAGGCACATCTTTTGGAGGGTCACCATTTAACCTACTACATCCTTCCAGATCAAATTCATATCTCTTCTTTTGACCCTTCACAGCACATAGTTTTGCTCTAAAAAGCTTTGCTTCAATTTCTATTCTATATTATAGGTATGTGGATAAAATCCTTTCAGTCTGGCAAGAGGACAAATTCTTCAAGGGCAAGAACTATATCTTATTCATCTCTATGGAACCCATGGCTTATCCCCATATCTGACATATAAGTGCTCAATTAATTATTGAAATTTTTTAAATGGCTACAAGCAATGACGTATAACAAGATGATTATTATATAAAATAAATGCCTATCTCTAGGAAATAATCAGCTTCCCTATCACCAAGAAGCAATTGTAACTCCCTGTAGTTTGGGGGGTTTTTTGGTTTTTGATGGTTTTTTTTTTGGACCAGGGATCGAACTAGGGACCTTGCAAGGCAGGTGGCAGCACCACTGAGCTAAATCCCCAGCCCTCCCTGTAGTATTATAGTCCCAACAGCAAGAGTTTCTTAAAAATCCCCAAGTCAAGCCATCCTGCCCCTGAACCTTAGCCTATCTTTCAGCATGTATGGATTTTCTCAAGTAGCTATCATTTACTCATTCAATTAACCCAGCCACTATACACCAAACACTAGGTTAGGTATGGTAAGAACATACATCAATCCGTAAGATATATGTATTGCCTTTTATGAATTTAGGAAAAACACATACATATATTTATGGGCAAGATATGATCATCTGTCTATAATATAATTGATGAACTACTGCCAAAAGTAAGTTATAAAATCTATTGACTCAGTAGAACTTAGAACCATGGACTTGGCCTAGAAAGTCTGCCACTTTTTTTCTGAAATGTCCATGTTCTTTGGGCTTCCTGCGAGATAACTAATTACTCAAGGCATGTGTTCCATGCCCATTTCATGGAACACAATAAAACATGTCTACCAAATTCTGTCTGACCACTAATCCTTTGAACACAAGAGTAAATCAATCCTTCATTCTATTTTGAAACCTTAGGAGGTTAAGACTGATCACCAAGAATTCTATTAGTATGATGCCTCCCAGACACACACAGCGCTAAAACCCTAGGAGATACTGTGAATAACACATTAGAACTGACCATTAAGGTCCCAGATGCTGGAATTAATATGCTTGAATAAAAGAAATGAGTTAAAGTCTGCCTGAAATTCCCAGAATGAAGTGAGGGAAAGTGGAGTGAGGAGGGGAAGGTTTAAAAGGATATGCATCCTTGTTTGGGGCCCTGGGGGGAAAGGTAAGAGCAAGATACTCAGATAGTGGTGGGAAACAGTCTTACTCACATGTCCTCCAACATAAACTGAAGAAAAGCAGCCATGTGAGTGAAGGAATGGAGTGAGATATCCCTGCACCAAGCTAGGTGAAGAGGGGTTGGAACTGAGAGACTGAAACTGAACTCGAGCTTTCCTGTGAGATTTTGGTTTGGGCCCAGTAGAGTTACGATATTACCAGTGCAGATGTGCGTGCATGGTGCTTTAGAATTTATAAAGTTATTTCAAAATTCTCTCACATAGCCTTTAAGGGTTGGAAAGAATGAAGAAATTCATACCCTCACACAGTGCCAGAATTATATGTTAACCATTTCATTTGTTCCTCAAACAATCTTGGCTAAATACATAGTATGGATAAAATTATTAGTACTACTGTTACTATTATTATTATTGTTATTATACTTATTACCTAAAAGAAGAAGTAAGGCAAGAGCAGCTAGTGACTTGTCACCAGTCACACAGTTAATAACTGATAGACTTGAGCCTTTACTAAAAACACTAAACTATTTGCTGTTCACAGAAGCTGCATGTTCTTTCCTATCTTTGTACATTTGGACAAGTTCTTTATTCTGCCTGGAATGTACTTCCCTCTTTCTTTGGTGATTTACTGCTCACCTGTCAAGGCCTAGCTTGAATGCTACCTGCTCACTTAAGCTTTCTGTGATTTCCTACACTTGCAAGAAGAATGAATGATTATTTCCTCTGGGGTCTTATGCCACCTTGTATAGTATAAATCTCACTGAAAGCACTTATATGAATGTAGTATAAGTATCTGGGTATGTTTCTGTTTCCATATTGGACTGAAGATTCCTAGCTCCTTTATGATACATAGCGACCTTTCTTCCTTCTCTTTGTCTCTCCCTTCTTTAGACATTGTCAGACACTAACACTTGAAGAATAAAGTGTCCAAATAAACGAATTAATGAAAGATTTCACATGCACACTCTTAAACCAGCCATAACCCTACTGATAACTGCTTCTAAGGCATGTTTCCAAATAACTGAATTGTTTCAATGGCTCACTCAACAAGTAATCAAAAGTCTGACTAGGCTGGACCAGTTGCTAAGCTCCTCATTGAATATAAAATCACCCTGACCAGGACCACTGTCTCTGCAAGGGGTTCATTCAGTTCCAAGGTTGATGTGCCCCTGAAGACATTTACGGAACATGTCCTCATGTCCCCCTACCTGAACTTAGGTGTCCCTAGAGATGGAGAGAAGTTTTGAGGAGGAAACAGGAAGAGAAAAAAGAGAGTAGGACAAGAAAGAGAAAGATAAAAAGGACAGAAATGTGGAAGGGAGGAAAAGAACTAGAAGCAAGGGGATACCATAAAGAGGTGGATGTGTCACTTTAAATTATGGTGAATATAGTAAGATTTTGAAGATGATAGCTATTTGACATTATCTTCATTTAAAATAATATCAAGTGAATTTCCAAAAGCATATAGTGAATGCTTCTGCCATCACTCATCCCACACTAACAAACATCCGTGCTCTTTCCACTTCATGCAATTGGTAGCAAGGTGGAGAAGATATAGACTCCAATGCAAGACATATGGAGATTCAAACCTTGAGATGTTTGATGCTGAACAACTGTCTGAAGCTCATTTTCTCATATATCAAGTGAGGATAATAATATCTACCATGTAGGGTTATCTAGCTTGTAAAGATTAGTGGTACTTTACATAAAGTGTTTAGTAAACGGGCAGCCAACAAATGATAGCTACTATTATTACTACACCATCAGAAGGCTGCATAGTGGGGGAAAAAATGCTTTGGATGCAGACCTTGCTTGAATCCTACTTCTGCTATGTACTAGCTAGATTTTATACCCTCTTGAGAAATTAAGTCTGTCCCTTGGAATGGCTACCTAGGCAGTATAGTGTTAGAGTTAGAAACATGATTTCTGGAATTTTAATTTTAGCTCTACCACTTACTGTGTGACCTTGAGTAAGTTACCTAAAATTTCCAATTCTCAGTTTCCCCATGTGTAAAATGATAGGAATAATAGTATATTTTAGAAGAGTTGTGAGGATTACAGTTAACTTATGCTTAAAACTGTAATGTTTATAACTATATCTGTAGATAATAGATCCCAATATAAATTAACTATTTCATACTGAAATACTTCCCAAATTTATTCTCATTTACTTTTCCTACCACTCTGTAAAATATGTATTCCCATTTTCATCTTATAGACAAAAAACCTGAGACTCAGAATTGTTCAAACTTATATAGGTTGCAAGTGATAGAGCCAGACTAAAAGGTCTTTGTTGAGTAACTATAATGTCTTTCTTCTTTCCTTCTCTTTAAACTCTAATACCCACACTATTTCTTGGAGCTTTTCCTTGAATTCCATGAAATGTGTAGGTATGTTGGGAACCCATTCTGGAAATGTAGTATAGATCAGTGATGACAAAACTTTTAGAGCTTTCAATGATCCAAACAGCCCACTGCAGCACACATGCTGTTGGTTCACCACCCCTGATATAGACTCATTCACAATAAACATTCTGAATAGGTTTTGACTTGACTACTTGTTAAAGGGGACATGACTTCTGAACACTTGGCCACATATCATTTCCTGTGAAACCAGATATATACTGTTTTCCTGACTTGCAGAAGTCACTGAATATTGTCTTTCCATGGATGTAAAAATCCTCTTGTTTTGTATATTTGGTCATTCTGCCAACATACTTTTACCTTTGTCTGACCTAATCAGTTAAAATTTAACACTGTAAGATATTAATTTCAACAAACACATTTGAAACTCAGCAAAGTTGGCTAAGAACACATTTCTGTAAAGAGAATCTTAATTCTCGAATTCTCTATTGACTTCTATTATAAAGTTGAAGGCGTGTTTCCATGGAAACTGTCCCTACAACATACTGAATCAAAAGCTTTTGGTAAAGTAGGGTCAACTATGCTGTGTTGGCAAGGACTAGTCAAGACTGGGCAGTGTGTGAAATACTGCACATCAAAATGAACTGGTATATAAATAGAAAATATTACTAGTAATAGCAGCAGGACAAAAGCATCTACTCCTGGTCCCACAGCCGTGTTTAGCTACTTTGTTTCTGGAAAGAATTCAGAGTCTCCCTACCTCATACCTTTGCAAACTGTACTCCACCCCTTCCCCCATACTTACCATCAGCACTCTCTATCACTCTTAATTCTTAAAAAAAAAATCCCGATATGCTTACTTACATCTAACATACCATTTGTCTTATATATTTGTTGTTTATTTTCGTCTCTTCCTGTTAAAATGTACACAACATGAGAACATGGAATTTGTTTGTTTTTCACTACTCTAACCTTATCACCTTGAACAATCACTCTCTTTAGTCTTGGCTGAATCCTCTCCATAGTCACCTACACTTTTCCTATATGGAACAATTAAATAATAAGTCCTGTGCTTTTTTGTTTGTTGTCTGTCATACTTAAGACAGAAGACACATGAGGGTAGAAATTGCATATTTTTCAGCTTCTAAAATAGAGCCTGGCACATAATAAATGATTAGCAATGATTGAATAAGACTGAGTGATTGAATGAGATTAACTTAGTTATGTGATGGAGCAGGGACTCTCAAGTATATTTTTTAAAATAGGATTCAGATATGTCTAGAGGACTTATGGGGTGCTTTTGTAAGGTATCTTTTTATAAGAAGGATTAAGAAGCCTTCTGGGAAAGAATCTTGCAAGGAAAAACCAGAATGGAGGCCCACAAAATTTAATAAACAGCAATGAACAGCATGAGAGAGGAAAGTAAAACTCAATAAAGCATTGGTTGTATTGTCTACCATTCAGCTTGTTCTTTGATCAAGATCTTGGAACACAAGCATAGTTTGAAAGACAGTATGAGAGGAAGAAAAACAATGAGAACTCTTTTACCCAAAACAGACCAAATATTTTAAAAAGTGAGGCTCAGCCCTGCTTTAGAGAAGCTCTTGTTAAATGTAGCTTTAGAATGAACAGATAACTTGGCTCAAAAGATTCATGATGCCCTCAATATGGCCCTTAGTGTCAGCTGGCAACACCATCTTTGGTGTACATTGGAAGTGGTGGCTGTGTTAGCAGCAGTGGTAATACCAGCTGTGGAGTATCAGAGGCTTGCAACTACTTTCCACAGAGAGGAAGAAACTGAAGATAAACTTCAAGGGAGTGGCCTGTGCTTGTGAACATATTTCTCTGCAATTTACAGAAAGAATTAAGTTATGGTACTCTAATCCCTGTGTATTAATTTAGTTTGTAGAATAGTACTTTGTCAAGTATAGAATATTCTTATTCTATAATTGCCTAGGACCATGTATCTTCAGCTGCCCTAGTCGTTTCGGCAACTTTTGGCCATCTGTCTCTGTCTCTCTGTCTCTCTGTCTCTCTCTGTCTCTGTCTCTCTGTCTCTTTCTTTCTCTCCCTCTCTCTCCATACTTTCAATTGGTTATGGTCTTTAAAATTAAAAACAACACCTTTATTCACATTCCAAACAATATACAATTTTAAGGCACACAAATGATCTTTAGTATATTCAAAGTGTTGTGCAACCATTGCTGCAATCAATTTTAGTACACTGTCATCATCCCCCAAGAAAAAAGAAGCCCTGTACCAATCAGCAGTATTTGCATTTAGTCCCTAACTCTATCCTCCAGCCCAGGTAATATTAGCCACATTCTACCTATAGAATTGTATATTGTAGACATTTCATATGAATTGATCATACAGTATTGTAATTGTCTTCTTTCACTGAGAACGCTTTCAAGATTCATTCATGTGGCAGCGTGTGTCAAAACTTTGTTCCTTTTCTGCAAATTTTTATTTTTATTCATATATGTTTCCAGTACATAATGATTACATTCATTGAAGGGAGGGGCTACATGTACATAACTTCTTAATTCCTTTTTCATCTTCTTCCTCTCACCCTGCTCATCCCCTCCCTCCATCTCTTGGGTCCCCTTCCCTGTTGCAAGAGATCTATTTCCCTATTTCCTATTACCTCCCTTTTCTTTGCTCTTTATTTATATTTTGGATTCCTCATATAAGAGAAATCATGTGGTATTAACCTTGTGTGTCTGATTTATTTCATTTAACACGATGGTCTTCAGGTGTATCCATTTTCTTACAGATAAATCAAGTTTATCTTTCTTTATGGCAAAGTATACTCCATTGTGTGTAAATACCACACTTTCCTTATGCATTCAGCAGTTGATGGTCACATAGGGTGCTTTCAAGATTTAGCTATTATGAGTTGTGCTATTATAAACATTGGTATGCAGGTGTCACTGTAATGTGATATTCTAACTCTTTGCGGAAGATCCCTAAATGGGGAATAGCTGGGTCACATAGAATGCTTACCTTTATTTATGTAGGAAATTTCATACTGATTTCAATAATGGTTGTACTAGTTTACATTTCCACCAAAAACGTAGAAGGGTTCCTTTTCTCCAGAGACTCTTCAGCATATCTTATTATTTGATTTCTTGATGATAGCCATTCTTTCTGGAGTAAGTTGGAATCTCAGTGTTATTTTAATTTGTATTTCTCTAATGGTCAGAGAGGTTGAACATTTTTTTCAGTTACTTATCACTGATGTACTTCTTCTGAGAAGTGTCTATTCATTTCTGTTGTCCATTTTTGTTTTGTTTTGTTTTTTGGTATCAGGGATCAAACTCGGGTCCTTGTGCTTGCGAGGCAGGCGTTGGAACCACTGAGCTAAATCCCCCGCCCATGTTGTCCATTTTTTAATTGGGTCTTTTATTTTGAAGGATCTAACATTTTTAGTTCTTTATATATTTTAGATATTAGTCTTCTGTTCAAGGAATAGCTAGCAAACTTTTTTCACATTCTGTAGGCTCTCTCTTCACTCTTAGTTGTTTCTTTTGCTGTGCAGAAGCTTTTCAATTTGATGTGATCCCATTTATTGATTCTTGATATTTTTTCTTGACAACTGGGTTTCTGTTCAGAAAGTCCTTACCTATGCCTATGTCTTCAGGAGTTTTACTTATTTTCTTTTCCAGCAGATTAAGTGTTTCTTATTAACATTTAAATCTTTGATGTGTTTTGATTTTTTTAGTACATGATGAGGGCTGTGGGTCTTGATTCAGTATTCTGCATATGGATAGCCAGTTTTCCCAGTACCATTTGGTAAAGAGGCTATCTCTCTTCTAGTGTATCTTTTTGGCCCTTTTGTCAAAGATCAGATAGGATAATGTACCTGGAGTTGTTTCTGTATCCTCTATTGTGTTCCATTGACCAATAGGTCTGTGTTTATGCCTGTACCATGCTGTTTGATCTGTTTTATGCATTCCATTCCTTTCCTATGCTGAGTGTTCATGGTTTCCATCATTTCCCTGAGTTCCTCTATTTTTCTTATCTCTATCTGCTTTAGAGTAACTAAGCATGTCATTCATTCTGGTCACCATCTCTGTAGTTACCTGAGAAATTATTTCTGCTTTGAATTTTTCTAGGGCCTCATTCATTTGCTTGGTTATTTCTGCCATTACCATTTCAGAGAATCCAGGTGGGTGGCCATCAGATTGTTCTACCTCATTACCCTCTGGCTTTGCCATTGGTGAGCTGGAAATGGGGGGCAGGGGGGTGGGGGTGGGAATTGCATCTTGTATAAATGTCTTCTCATTTTCTTTTTTTTTTTAAGTTTAATTCCTGGGTTCTTTGCATTTTTTTAAGTCATAGTTTCATTAATTTTTGCTCTGACCTTTATAATTTTCTTCCTTGGACTGCCTTTGGATTTAGGTTGTTCTTGTGTTTTTAGGATCTTATGTGCATCACTAGGTTATTTATTTGGGCTCACTCTGTTTTTCTGAGGTGGGCAGTCACAGTTATAAACTTCCTCCTTAAGATTCCTTCCATTGTTTCCCACAGTATGTTCCCTGTATGTTATACTGGCATTATTGTTTCATTCTAGGAACTTCTAATTTCTTCCTTGATTTCTTCTGTGACCCATCTATTATTCAACAGTGTATTGCTTAATTTCCATGTATTTGCATAATTTCTGTGGTTTCTTTTGCCATTGATTTCTATTCCATTGGCTGTGATCTGATGACATGCAATAAGAAATTTTGATACTTCTCTATTTAATTAAGCATGCTTTGTGGGTTATTATGTAGTCTATTTTGGAGAAAATTTCATGTGATACTGGGGATGTGTCTTCTGTTGCTGTGTGGAGCATTCTGTAGATATCTATTAAGTCCATTTATTCCAAGGTTTGGTTCAACTGTGATATTTCTTTGTTGATTTTTTTTAGTTGATCTATTTGTGACAGTGGTGTGTTGATGTCTGCCATTATAAATGTGATGATTTTTATCTGATCTTTTAAGTCCAGTAATACTTGTTTAATGAAGCTGTATGTGCCAGTATTTGGTGAATATATGTTTATAATTGTTATCTCTTCCTGTTTAATTGTTTCCTTAACTAATATATAGTGACCTTCTTCGCCTCTTCTGATCAATTTTGATTTGAAGTTTACATTGTCTGAAAATAAGGTTAGCTACTCCTGCTTGTTTTCAGGTTCCCATTGCATGGAATATTGTTTTCCATCCTTTGATTTTAGTCTATAGATTTCTTTTTGAATTATATGTTTTTCTTGTATAGAGCATAACATTGCATTTTGTTTCTTGATGTATTCTGACAATATGTGTCTTTTGATTGGAGAATTGAGACCATTTACATTGATATTTATTACTGAAAGATAATGATTTATTTTTGTCATTGTATTATATTCCTGTTGCTGATTCATTTTTTTCCCCATCTGCTTAGCTGCTCACCTTGCTTGGTGTATCCAATATATTAGGCTTTTTGCAATTGTTTGCTTCATTGTCCCTTTCTAGGATATCCTTGAGAACTTTTTGTAGTGCTCGTTTGATGCTCACAAATTTCTTAAGGTGCTCTATGACATGGAAAGACCTTATTTCTCCATCAATTTTGAAAGACAGCTTTGCAGGATATATCAGTCTGGGTTGGAAGTTGTATTTTGTTTTGTTTTGTTTTGGGGCTTTGCAGTACATTACGTCAAGCTCTCCAGGCCTATACACTTTGTGTTCAGAAGTCTCCTGTAATTTTAATTTACATTTATAGGTGATTTTCTTTTTGCCTTTTTTAACAGTCTTTATGATTCTGTCCTTGTGTTAGACTTCTGAGATTTTGACTATGATGTGTTACTGAAAGGTTCTTTACTGGTCATGGCTATTTGGGTTGTTATATGCCTCACTTATCTGTACATTAAATTATTTCCCCATATTTGGAAAGTTTTCTGATATTTTTGTCAACAGATTTTTATGCCATTTGTGCTGTCTTCTGATTTTTCACTAATTCCAGTTAATTTTAGATTATTCTTTGCATCATCTACCAGCTGTTGGATTCATTTTTCATGTTCTCTTGATGTTTTAAAGGTATCTCTGCGTAACTGTGCACCATCGTCAGCCCTGTCTTCTATTTCTGACATTCTGCTCTCAAATTAGTCATTTCTGTTGCCCATATTTTCAATAGAATTTTTAATCTCTGGGATTTCTGTTTAATACTTTTCATGGACTCTAATTTTTTGCCAAACTGTTCGTTTGTGTTTTGTAATGTTCTGTTTAACTTAGCTAGCTTTTTATTAGTGTCTTCTGTAAACTCACTGATCATTTTGTTTATTAAGTCCACTATCTGTTTAGTTATATCTTCCTTGAGCTCACTGAGCAAACTATTGATCTGGTTTTTAATCTCTTTTTTATCATTTTAAATAGTTCAACTGTGTGGCTTTTGACTTCCTCACCTTCAATACCCCATGAATCAGATTTTGATGAGTTGGCAGTTTGGAGAGGCATTTTGTTGACTGATTTTCTCATTTTTCTTTTTCTGTGTGTGTTCTGAGTTGATGGGTAATTCATAGTGGAAATACTTTCTTGCTAGTAGGCAGAGCTCTTTAGTTAGTGTCTGTTTTCCAGTGATGCATTCTGGGCATGACTAACAATAGGCGTTTTCCTCTGTCTCTAGAACCAACCACCCTCACCAGTTTGGGAAGGGAGAATGCACTGTAAGTGTCCCAACACCCATTTCTTCAGGAATGAACCATAGTATTGTCAATGACACAAAGGCAATTCAGATATAGTCATACAGAGAAAACAAATTAATAGAAATAACTGTGCCATCCTAACAACAGCAACAAAATCAGCAATAATAATACAAACTGTATATTGACTACCACAAGAACTAATAATGTGCCATCCTTAGACATAGAAAAGAGATCTATAATTACACTATAAACACTAAGACAAATCAGATATTGACATACATTAAATATGTACTAAATGCCACAACTATACCTCCACTAACAATAGAAATGAATTTCACAATAATTGTATAGAATTAACTATCAAATGATTAATAAAGCTCAACATGCCCTCACTAAATTGAACCACTAGTGACACATGCATGATTGTCCCATCAGGGGGCTTGAACCACCAGTTGTATATGCATGACTGCCTCATCAGGCAGCTTGTACCACTGGTGGTACAAACAGATCTAATCACTTTTATTAGTCTTTCTACTAATAAAATTAATAAAAGTCTGTAAATGGACAGAATCTAGTTAGTTGCTTGAATTTGAATAATTAATGCATATATATATTATTCATACCAATTAAAAATATTGGACTAATCAACACATTTATTAAAATATTTTAAAAATAAAGGCTGCTGATTCATGCAGAGTGTGCAAAATGTCATGAAGCATTTGGCTTTTTTGCATCCACAGCAGCATTCATTTTATCAGATAATTTTTTATAACATCTGTATATCACTTGCATGCATTTCTTACCAATCCTAAATAAGTTTCGTAAAGTGAATGTTTTTTCAAGTAATTTGAACCTGTGGCAATTCTTCACAGGTTAATAGTTTATCAATAATTAATTACCTAAATATTATCACAGAAATCTTACCAGTACCCCATTGCTGGTGCATATAATATGCATTTACAACTGCTGTACCACAAATCAGCTCTATTACAACTTCTATACCATTCTAATGTTTTCCTTAAGAAACTATAATATGATGACATCTGGTCTACTAAATTAATGCCTTTCTTTGCATTATTGTTAGCAGAGAACTCCTGAGAAGCACGACAAGTCACCTGGTGAGACAGTAATACATGCACCACTAGTGATTCAAGCTGCCCAATGCAACAGTCAATTCAAATCAGAACCTCCCAGCAGCAAGACATATGAATTATGGCCCGGTCACAAATAAGTTAATGGTTATACTAGTATCGATAGATGGGGTGGGGAATGAGAGAATGAAACAAGTAAAACTTGAGAAATTAAACAATGAAGGTAAGAAGGAGAGAAAAATGAAGTAAAGGATCTTATTAAGGAATAAAAGCAAATTAATAGAGTTAGATAAAATAACAAAAAAGAGCAAGCAAGACAATGAAGAAAAAACAGAGAAAAATAAAGAAAATAACAAAAGATTAATAGAAAAAAGAAACCAAACCCCATAAAACTAATGAAAAAACAAAATAAGTCCAAAAATATTCCTCTGTATTTTTGAATGAATTATTTATTTCCTGGGTATGAAGTCTTGGAATCCAGCCAGTCACAGATCTCTTTGCCTATCTTTGTGGCCTGTGGGTTTGTGAAGTGCCCCCAACCGCACTCTGGTGGCCCCTGTTTGTACACCCCAGGCTGTGGCAACTCTCCAATCTGAGGGATGTCCTTGTTCACACTGGTAGATAGAGAAAGCAACCAGATCACTTGTCTCTGTGCTCGATGTAGGCAGCAGAGCAGAGGTTCAAAAAGACTGCTGAATTTAATTCCAGCACTTTTAGATTCAGCTGCCTCTGAAATTCACACATACTAGCTTGGCTTCTCCCATGGAAGGCAGGGCCCTATATCCCTCCCAGTCTGAGCTTAAACTTCTCAGGGGGTTTATCTAGACTGCATCCTCTCTACAATTGTTTCTTATGGCTGTCTTTCACCAGTTACTGTGGTAGGATAACACTAGAAACCTTGAAGTGAAGTTGTTCTGTGGCTCAGTCTTAAACAATTAACCCCTTCCCAAAATGGCTCCTGATTACAACATTTCTAATATGGTGGGCACTGCACTGGATTTCTCCTCCAACTCTAGCCTTGCCATGCAGAAAGAGTCACTTTAGAAGTAGAGCTCCACACTGTTTTTGCAGTATTCAATAGCTGTGGGCTTTTCTTGGGGCTAGTGTCACTGGCTCAGTCTGCTGTTTTTCCCCAGAGCTGTTAAACGAACCTCTGGTCTTACTTTCTATCCCTGGGCATTGGCCTCATCCACAATCAGGTTCTCATTTCTTTTTCATAACAAATAATATTCCATTGCATGAATATAACATATTTTATTTATGCATAGTTCATTTGATGGACATTTGGTTTGTTTATACTTTTTGGTTACTATAAATGATCAGCGTATATAAGTTTGTTTTCAGTTCTCCTGTGTGTATATAAAAGTTCTTGGCACTTTTTAAAAAATGATATACTAATTTTATTCTTAAATTGCATTTTTAACATTTTTTAGAGTTTCTAATTCTGTTTCTTTAATTTACATCATCTCCCTTTATTTTTTATTTTATTAATACATGTTTGCAGTACAATCATCTTGGGGAGTGGTCACACGTATATACCACAGCTTGTTTTTTTGTAAATTCCCTTCTCCTTCCCTCACCTTTCTCCCTGAAATAAGTA
>NW_004624836.1:5830857-5846614 GCF_000247695.1 Heterocephalus glaber | reverse complement strand
TTATATAAAGGTACAATTCCCAATGAGAAATGTAATTGTGTTGTATACCTACAATGTACCAATAAAAGAATTTAATAAAAAACAAAACAAAAAGAAAAGAAAACACTATTTTAATGCAAGGTGGAATGAATGTAGTACAAATAGATTATGTAGTCAGTTTCTCCTAATGTCCAAAAATATTATTTCTTAACATAGCAAAGATGTTTTACTCATTTAAAACATTAATCTTAACTGAAGGTCCAAATTCTTTCTTCCACCTACTTGTTCTCAGTGGAAACAGTGTAGGTCCATGATCAGTTTTCCATGCAAATAGACAAGGGCAGGAAGTTCTCAAGCAAGAGGTCTCACATTTTGTAGTGGTTTCAACTGCTTTTCTACCAAATTCTTTTGTTACACATTATCATTATTTCCACAGAAAAACAAATAGTCTTCTATTTCTCTGGCTGGGTTAGTGTGCCTCTTTGAATTAGAAAATTTCTAGATGTCTGAATGATGTAATAGAGGAGCTGGTTTGTGGTGGTAAAGACAAACAGAGGATTAGAGACCTGGGTTTTAGTACTGATTCTAAAACTAACCAGGTGTGCAACTTTGGGAAAGTTATTTTCTTCTCCATGCTTTCATTTTCTCATTTATAAACATTGGGATAGTAATACTAATCTCACAAAGTTGCTGTGAGGTCAAAATGTGAAAGTGCTTCAGAATCTACACAACTGTGTGGGAAGAGGGTGGGAGGGATTGGAGATTATTTTAGTTTTGATAGCAAGATTTTGTCCTCCAACAAAGCACATCCAACAGCTATTGGTTTTTCCCCTTTACAGAGGTATACTTGACAAATTAAAATTGTATATATTTATAGTGTACAGTGTGATATTTTCACATATGTATATGTTGTGCAATGATTACCACAATCAGGCTAATTACTTCATTACCTCCCATAGTTATCCTTTTTTAGAGGAGGACATTTAAGATCCACTCTCTTAATAATTATCAAGTATGCAATGCATTACTATTAATATAGTCATCATGCTATATATTAGATATATGCATTCTATTCACCTGAAACTTTTCATCCTTTGATGAACATCTTCCCATTTTCCACTCTCCCTACTTCCAGGGAACTGATATTCCAGTCTGATTTTATCAGCTCAAAATTTTTTAAATTCCACATGAAAGTGAGGGCACTTATCTTTCTGTGTCTGGTTTATTGCACTGAACATAGTCTCAGGATTTTTTAAAGGCTAAACATTCCTCTGTGTGTGTGTGTGTGTGTGTGTGTGTGTGTTTGAGAGAGAGAGAGACAGAGAGAGACATTTTATTGTCCATTCTTCTGTTGATGGACACCTAGACTGGTTTTATATCTTAGGTATTGTGAATAGTGCTACAGTGAATGTGGGAGTGCAGATATGTCTCAGCATATTGACTTCATTTCCCTTGGATATATTCCTGGAGATAAGATCACTGGATCATATACTACTTCAGTTTTTAATTTGGGAGGAATCTCCATAATCCATCTTCATAATGGCTATACCAATTAACATTTCCAACCAACATATGCAAAAGTTCCATTTTCTCCACATTTTTTATCTTTTGTGTTATTGATAATAATCATTATGATGGCTATCAGGCTATATATTGTAGTTTTGATTTGCATTTGATTTGATGATTAGTAATGTTGAACATTTTTCATGTATCAGTTGGTCATTTGTATATCTTCTTTTAAAAATTTTCTGTTCAAGTTATTTGCTCATTTTAGTAAGATTTTTCTTGCTATTGAGATGTTTGTGTTTCTTATATATGTATTTTCAAATATTATTGGTATTCTTAGCCAAACTGGCTATATTCTCTATTAAGCTGTGGCTGTGATTATCATAAAGGAAGCTTTCAGATTCTCAGATAAAGACTTCCAGTTGGATCATCTGGATGAAATATTTAAGAGCCTGGTAATCAGTCACCTTTTCTAACTTCCCTTTGGATCAAAAGATAATATAACAACTAAGGTGTGGAGTTTTTGAATAGCATAGTACAGGAGGGAGTAAGAGAATGCTGATAATAAATAGTATTGAAATTATAAAGGAGCTTAAGAAATTAAATTGGTATAGTTATACTTTCTTATTTTATGGTTGAGGAAACAGCTTTATGATAAATATGAATGTTATGTTAATAATGTGTAGCATTTACAGACTGCCTAATACATTCCAGGCACTGTCATAAGTGCTTGAAATGCATTATCTCATTTCAGTCCCACAATAATCCCCTGGTGTAGGTACTATTATACCCATTTTATAAATGAGGAATCTAAAGCACAATGAAGTTAACTTGCTTAAAGTCACACTATTAGAGAGCAACAGAAAGCAAATAATGCAAGGAATATCTCTGGCATATTTTTTTCTTCAAAACCATATTGCCTATTTAAAAACAATTTAAACTTTTAAGTATGGCACTCAAGATTTTCCATGATGGGGCCCCAGATTATCTTGCCAGCCTTGTTTCCTACCATTTATCTTCATGTATCTTGTACTCTGGCAGTATGTTGAACATGTAACATGCTTTCCTAACTTGTTGCCTTGGTGGTGATATCTTCTGTTCCTTCTCTTTTCATTGCTACAGGTCCAAAAGTTACCCATCATTTAAGACCCTGTTCAAATTTCATTTAGTTCACTTAGAAGTGTTAAACCTCCTCTGTGCTTCTGGAGCTCTTCACACTGACCTTCTGCCCAGAAAGGCTTTTGGTATGATTTAGTCAAGGAGAGGGGATGACAAGAGAACCTATACTTTTGTTAATTTCCTAAAGCCCTGCTACCTGCTTTGCAAACTTGTCATAAAAACGTAATGAGACAATGGATATGAAAGGGCCTTTTAAGCTATAGAGTTCTGGTTTTGCATTTTGGATGTTCTATTTTCCAGGTTTGGGAAAACAGATCCCTTTTAAGGTGTTTCTATTTTTCAGGGGGTCAAGTTTCCATTTCTAATACATATTGAAAAAGGTTGAAAATTTCTAATTTGTATAAGCAAAAGGGCAAGTGATAAAAGAAAACATGGACAGATAAAATACTGACTTTTTAAGTGATAGGAGTGTAGACAATTATGGTCTTGGGTTATTTTTACAACTGGAGGAACATGAAATGACCAGAAAAACGAAGATATTTGCTTAGAATTAATTATGTGTATTCATAACTTTTGTTTGGTCTGCAAAATCTATGTTCATTTTAAAAAACCTGAGGCAGGGCTTATGCTCTTTGCTGTTAAAGTGCTAAGGTTATAGTGTCATAAAATGAAGGGTAGCTACAAGCCCAGGTTTTATTTATGTCTATGTATACATGTATAAAACCCACCTCTGTGCTAAAGGATGACACTCAAAAGCCTTTAGAGAGACAGTGACATCTGTTTTGGGGGAGTCACACTTGGGAAACTTGATTGACCATTTTTGGCATATGCTGGTTTAAATTGGCTCATCTATTGGCTAATAATCTTTCCTGAATTAAGTCCAACTCTCAGCAGGCACATTTCCATCTGGTTAAGTTTAGAACTCAAGCTGCTTTTTTAGAGAAAAAAATAAAAACTACTTTACACCCATACTAGTCTAGGTTCTTACATTACTCATGTTCTCCTTTAAAAAGAATTTTCATTTCCTTTTGTTTAAAACCAGGTGTGAATGACATGGTTACTGGGACTCTTGAAGCCTGGATTTTAAAGAAGAGTAGGATGGATTTTTCAAGAAGACAGATAGGGAGGAATAATATCATACATCTACAAATACCAGTGGCTTCCATGGTAAAAAAGGAAGCAAGTATGTTAGATCCCTGCGTTCTCTCAATGGAGGGAAGTAACTGATAAACAGCTGCTTGGTACAGAAAAAGCCTTCTGCTACATAGATCTGTCATTGTTTCTATCTCATGCACTAGCCTGTGGGGCAGTGTCATCATCACACAGATGATTAGAAAGAAACTGCAATAAGCAAAGCCATGTGGTGTATGATTCATACCATCAGGACAGTAAATCAGGGACCTGAGGTCTTTGTCTTGCAATCAGCTCAATAATGATGTTATTGACCTTTCCTTGATATCTTCTGGTCCTCACTCCTGTGTATAAATTCCTATGGGAGAGTTGACTGGTTTAGGGATGGACAGTGAAGGGTAAGTTAGAAGATTGAGGTAAATTGTTAGTGTTTCTTTGATGTTTTCACAGCCCTTTAATTGACAAGGCACCCATATGATAGGTATCAATTTATTTCCTGTTACTTATGAGATGGCTATTCCTCTTTTCCCTTCTTCCATCAAGTACTTACACCTTCAACTCTATATAGCCTTCCACTAGTTATAGTGTCCTATCTGACTTTTTTCATTTGACATTTTATCCACAAATGATATGTGAATAACAGAACTAATATTCTCATCCTTTAGGTGTAACCCTAGTAGTAGTAACATAAAGCTGTGCTAAGTTCTCTCATTATAGAATTCTATAAAGTAACCATATCCCTGCTCAAAGTTATAAGGTGTGTTCTCACAAATTTATCTCTGAGAGGGTCTTCTCTATCAGTCTGAATTCATCAGGGAAATGGATTATATTCATATATTCATTTTCTATTTCTATATAACAAATCAACACATTTAGCTGCTGAAAACAACATCCACTTATTACCTCACAGTTCTATTGGCTTCTAGGAATGTTGTGGATACATTTCCTTGCCTGGGATTTCATGAAGCTGAAATAAGAGTGTTGGCCAGGCTGCGTACCTTTCTGGAGACTCTCAGAAAAAAATTTTCAGAGCTCATTCGGATTGTTGGTGATTTATTCCTTACAGCTGTAGGACAGAGGTACCTATTTTTCTGTTTATTATTTGCTGAGAATGCTGTCTATCTACAAGCTGCCCTTCTCCATTACCAGTTCACAACATGAATGTTTACTCTCTTCTAGAGGAGGTGTAGTGCATCTCTCTGATTTTCTACCCCCATCCCATGGGAGAAAACTCTACTTTTAAAGCTTTCTTGTGATTAGGATGGACCCACTAGACCATTTCCCTATCTTAAGGTGGGCTGTGCCACATGATGTACCTTTATCACAGGAGCAAAATTCATCATCTTCACAGTTCCAGGGGTTATATAGGACAGGAACATCAGGGAGAGGGAAATCTTGGAGCACATCTTACATCTTGCCTACCACAGGACATACCATTTTTCCTTAAAAAAAAAAGTCATTTGAGTGGTTAATTCTCCATCCACAATGGAAGCTGAATGAAATACAGTGTAGCTTCCCAATTGATGTGCCGTGAACAGGTAACAAGACTAGATACTGATTCATTCAGCCTTTGGAAAGATGAGTGAGAGCCAGGGATCATGTGCACTTCTAAGCCCAGTAGACTCAAAAAACTCTGAGCTGCCTTGGTAACATACCTCAAAAAGCAGTGAAAATACTAGAATTTTCTATGTGTCCTTGACATGAATCAGGTCAGAAACATAACTTCAGTACTTTTATAAGATAAAAAAAAGCTATTCAGACCAATATCAAATGTGCCAAGAACTTAAGTCTGATGTCTATCTATTCTAGGCAAGATCAATGAGATATTAAATGGTGCCTTGAATATGCATTTAAAATAGACATATTACTCAAGATTTGTGAGTGGGATGGAGACTATACTTCACTTAAAGTGAAATTGTCTTTTCCCCTACATGATCTAAAAGAAAAATGCATAAACAGTAATTATAGATCTATGTTAATGGGCACACAGAATAAAATGAAAATTGCAATAAGAATGACATAAATGGAGAGGAAATAACTATAACTATAATGACTATATAATATTTATAATAACTATAATGGTTTTGTTGTTTTAAAATTTTTATGTTTAACTAATACAAAAAACAAAAGTTGTACATAGTAATGGGGTACCATGTAATGTTTGATACATGTATATATTGTGTAATGTTTAAATCATATTAAACTATTTGTCTCCTAAAACATTTATCATTTCTTTGTCATGAAAACTTTCAAAATCCTTCTTTCTGGTTTTTTCAAATGTATAGTCATAAATATTACTTATCATCATACTATGCAATAGTACCATAGGATTTTCTTGCTCCTAACTGTATCTTAGTACCAACTGATCACCATTTTCCAATCAGGCCCTCGCCCTACTGTGTTCAGCCTCTGATAACCAACATTTTGCTCTCATCTTCTATGAGATCAACTTTTTTAGTTCCATATGAGTGACATAATGAAACATCTGTCTTTCTGTGCCTGACTTATTTCACTTGACATAGTTATTTCCAGTTTCATCCATGTTGTAGCAATGATAGGATTTCACTATTTTTCTGTTGGAAGAGTATTCCATTGTGCATATGTACCACATTTTGTCTATTCATCATTTGATGGACTCAGATTGTTTCCCTTTCTTGGTTATTATGCATAATACTGCCATGAATTTGAGAGTCTCTTTGACATACTGATTTCATTTCCTTTGGATATATACCCAGTAGTGAAATTGCTATACAATATGGTAGCACTATTTTTAATTTTTTGAGCAACCTTCATACTGTTTTCCACAGTGGCTATAGTAATTTACATTCCCAGCAACAGTGATTAAGTGTTCCCCTTTCTCCACATCTTCACTGGCATTTGTTATATTATCCATGCTTACTAGGATGAGATGATGTCTCATTGTGGTTTTGATTTGCATTTCCCTGGTGATTTAATGATCCAATTTTATAAAATCAAAATTTTAAAACAAATATTGTTTGACTAAAAAGAGAGGAGCTACAATAGAATAATAGTATGAGGGTTTTCACATCCCACTTTTATCAATGATCTGTGGCATTTTTTAATTTTACCCTCATATCTGCCTCTAATAAATGACACATTTTGCTTAAAAAAGTAATATCTTTGTTATCAAGCATGGTAATCTCTATTCACCTGCAAAATTGCTAAACATTTCATAAGTGCTTAGTTGATATTTGCTGAAGTTATACATTTGAACATTTGCAGTTCTATTCAGCCGTGAATATATACTGATGGGCTGCTTGATTCCAGAAGGAAATAAGGTGTCTATGAATGTAAACATTTATAATAATATTAATAAACCAATTGAGATGGGTACTGTTTGAGCATTGTCCTATTAAATTGGAATGCTGAGGGAAAAGGTGGTGGGAAAATGTAGTGTGCAACACCTACAAAGTCTGTAAGCAACCCTTGCCCTTATTGGTGGGATGGGTTGGTTATACAGGTAAAGCACAACTTAGCATATCACAAGTCAGGTCCTACTAACATGTGTTAGAGGCAGTAAATACTGAAAAGGAAGCACTGTTGAAGATTCTTACATTAATAACAAACAAAACCAGTCTCTTTAAACACCCATATATACCTAATGTCTTTATTAATGCTCCTTTAGAATGTGTTTTATGTCCTTTCACCTTTGTAGATTAACCTAAGGCAGAAAGCATTATCCATTTGGTTGTCACAGAATCCTCTTGACCAATAAGAGCCCAGTATTGTTGAGTGAAAACTGCTAGACTGGTAATCTGAATTTTGTGTTTCACCCAACATTTATTCAACATTTACTTGATGATACCATCTGTGTGAGGTGCAAGGTATTGTGCTGGGTGGTGCTTTACAGAAATCAATAATTAAAGAAATTTTTAAACTTATAATAAGGAATGATGCAAATATTTATACCCATATATTCAAAGTACAAAAGGAATATGGAGTTAGAATGGATGAATTTCAACTGGCACAAGGATGGGAAATATACATTTTTTTGAAAGATGCAGGATTTCAGCTGGGCCTTCTTTGAAGAATGGGTAAATCCTACAATGTGGGTGATTAAAGCACTCCATGAAAAGTAATAATTTAAACAAGGTTCATAAGGAAAAAGTAAAAGAAAAATGGGTGGTGGTAGGTGATGAAAGCATGTACATGCAAAACTTATACATTCAAATCTGAAATGGAAGCTGATACCCACTGTTAGGTAAATGGTGACAACCCAATAAAGAACATAGCCAGCCTGAATTGAGAGGTTCTGGGTAAGACCTCCTGGAATACTTCCAAAGGAGAAAGAGTCAAGTTCAGTTTATTGAGCTGAGTCCTTTATGGTTAGGGTTAAGGGGAATTAGTGGGGCATATTTAGGTGGGGTAAGGCAAAGGGGGTGTGACATGGGGGAGCAAAAATGGCTGATTATGTGGCTATAGCAATGAGTTCTGTGACCTAGAAGGCAAGGCAGGTGTATCATGTCCTATGAATTGTTCCCAGGCTCAGGGGGGCTGTAGGATGTAGGAATGTGTTGTGATTGTTCTCAGAGCTCAGGAACTTGGGGAGCTGTGGAGGAGGCAGATGGGTGTCAGACCTATCATTTCCTGGGTGTTTAGGATGATGGACAAAAAAGAAGTAAGTAGGTGGGTATGGGGGTATGGATCCTCATGGAGCTGCTTCCTGCTAAACAGGGCCAAAGTTGTAGGGGACCCAGTTGTGGGGCTGATAAGGGTGACTGGTGAAAAACAGGCCAGTGACCACTTAAGAAATGAAGCAAGATATTTGTGTCTGAATGAAGCTAAAAAGGGTCTGAAGGAGACAGAAGGCAAATGTGATTAGGAGGAGTTTTAAAACAATGGGCCCATAGAAAGAAAAGGTCCAAAGGGGAAGTGGGAGCGGTTGGGGAAAGGAAAGAAGAGAATAGAATAAATATGAGATTAGTAAAAAATGGAAACAAAGTCTTTGTAAATAGGGAGAGTAGAAGGGCTGAAGGGATGGCAGGGGAATGGGGAAAAAATAAGAACCAAGATATATTATGTAAAGGTACAAATTTCCAATGATGAATGTCATTATATTGTATGCCTAAAATATACCAATACAATTAATTAAAAAATACAATGGGCCCAAGAAGGGATATGAGCCAGGAATTCCAGGACGTGGTCAACCAGCTGGTATGGTCCAGGACAAGGCCTAATCTTGTAGGGTGGTGGCTTGATCATGTAACCTTTTGATGTCACCTGGTATGAGTCTGGACTTGTTGGAGGAGAAACAACAGGACTCTTGGAAAAAGGCACAGAGCCTGCCTTTTTGTGGCATGCAAGCCCAGGCCTTGGCAATTTTGGAGTATAATGGCAGCCAGTGAGTTGATTTGATCTTGCAGGTTAGTGAGTTTACTTGCTTAGAAAGGGTAGCCGGGTGGGGGGAGTTGAATTCTGGGCAATAAGAGGTCTGTGTGCTGCGGAGTAGTGAATTTTATTTGTTCTCAGTCAGAAACTGAGGTTGTTAGCTTGAAGGTTGGAGAATTTGATGGATATTTGTTGAGTGAAAAAGCTGAGAAATGGTGGATGAAGACTCTTAGTTTGGCTGGTCTAGTGCCAACAACAGTAGCTATTCTGATTCCTGTCAGGTGGGGAATTAACTGAACAGCCCAAGAAAATCATTGTTAACATGCTGCCTGGATTAATAGAAAGTGGAGACAGAAGATGAAAATGCTAATCTGGGTTGGAGTGAACTTCATGAAGGAATGCTGGAGGCAGAGTTAGTAATTATTTTGGGGAGTGAAGTTGAGGTTGGAGGAAAGGCTCTTGTGAGGAAAGGGGTAAAGTAATCAAGTTCAGGGAGCAAGTGAGTCGTGAAGACCACAGGTTGCTTTCTGGGAGAAACCTGCAGGGAGGAGGCATGGAACAGCCTGACACTCTTGGGTTTGAAGGTAGTAAATAGGAATAACAAGGTGGGAAGGGTAGAATGGGGGTGGCAGGACCATACAGGGTGTCTCCCATGTTAGTGCAGACTGGTTTTTTAAGGGGTTTGAGCAGGATCTATAGGCCAGGGATGAAGAAGGAAGGGAATAGTGAATGTGAAGGCTGGGCTAGGAGAGAGTCAGTTTGTGCTCATAGGAAGGTTCAAGTGGCCTAAAGTGAGTGGGAGTAATCTTTTATGGAATGAGCAGGGAAAATAGGGCACAGATGAAAGGAGTGACCATATATTATCTCATGTGTGGATGGGGGACTAGGGGTAATAAATTTGGCAGGGATGGTGGAGTATGAACAAGGGAGGAAGTAGAGCGAGGTGATGGGAGTCTTTTTGAGTTGAGTGAGAGTGAGAAAGCTGGGAGAAAGCCAAGATAAGTGTTTGGATTAGGGCTGTGAGTTTTGTTGGTTGTGAGGTGGTTTGGGAGGGAGTGGTTGAGGCTTGATTATATGTCTGGAGTCAGAAGACCCAGTGCCCACTGGGGATTTGGAAAGAGCTTTTATCTATAAACCAGGTATTGACTGCCTATGGAATGGGAGATATATATGGAAGGTGGTTGAGATCATTGTGGATGGTTTGAAGGCAGCTGTGAATGATATCCAGAGCCAAGGAAGACATGAGGGCATGGGTTTTGGGGATGCATTATAAAGAGGTCTGGCCAAAGCTGGGAAACCAGAGGTGGAGAAAAACAGCTATGTTTGAGGAATGAGAGCAATTTTTATCTATTTGTGGGGAGGGTAATTGATTGAATGAGAGCTTTGTTATTGGTAGTGATAGCCTGGGAGGTGGGTACGGTAAGGTAGAGCCTCGGGTATTGAACAGTGCTCTGGACTAATTGTGCATGGGAAGATGATGTGCAGGAGGAGAGAAAAAAAATAAAGGAGAGAGGTGTCCGAGTGACAGTCCTGGGGAGAGGGGCTGCAGATTAAGATATCATTAACATTGAATCTTTTTGTGTTGAGAGATGGAGTCCAGTTGAGATTGTGGCTGAGAACCTTGCTGAATAAGTAGGGACTCTCAAATCTTGAGGGAGGACTGTCTAGATGAGTTGAGTGGCATGGCCCAAGACTGTTTTTATCTAAGTGAAGACAAAAAGGTCTTGGGAATTGGGGTGAAGGTGAGGGATTGGAGGAAGGAGGAAGGAGGAGAAGGGTGAAGAATTTGGAAGATGACCATTGCCCATAGCTTGAAATGAAGATCACATCCCAGGAGGGGAACAGGGTACTAGGGAATCAGCAGGACTTAAGGAGAGAGCAATTTAAGGGTGCTGTCATGTAGGGATGAAAAAGGTGGCCATCAACTCCCACTACCGATACTGAAGATTTAACTGAAGATCCTGAGAATGTTGACAAGGAGGAATAAGTGGTCCCCATGTGAAGAGAAATTAAATAGACTTACCCTCAACCATAATAGTTATCCTGGGCTCTTGTGTGGTGATGGGCTGGGAGTCCAAGAGCTGCAGGCCCCATCAGTCTTTGGCTAGAAAAACAGGTCCCACTAGATCAGCAGGGCAGGGCTCAAGAGTAGATGGCCCCACCCCCATGTCGGAACAGGGACAGTTAATCTTTCAGTGGGCCTTTAAGCCACATGGAGGCAGGGTGGGGAGGGCGTGGATTTGGACATTGCTTTGCCCAGTGCCCTGTTTTGCCACATCAAAACCAAAGCCCAGGGGCTTTAGGCTTTTGTTTGGGTGACTGACCTGGCCTGAGAATTGTGGCAAGAAGCTGGAGGGCAGATTTGTTGGAGGCCTCTCTGGAGGCCTCTTTGTCAAGTTCTCAGCTTTGGTAGGCCCTGAAAGAAGTGGTCATGAGCTCAGTCATAGGGGTTTGAGGATCATCTTTGAATTTTTTTCGCTTTGCCCTGATGTCAGGGGATGCCTGGTAAGTGAAATAAGCCTTGAGAAAAATTGTCCCTCACCTGAGGGACACTGGTCTAAGCTAGTGTAAGCTTTTAGAGCCTCTGAGAGCTGGGCCATAAATTGAGCCAGACTTTCTTGAGGGTCCTCATAGATTTTTTTGTAGTTTGTCAAAGTTGATGGACTTAATGGAGGCTTTGTACAGACTAGTAAGAATGTATTGGATAAAGTTTTGGTGTTTTCCCCAATCTCGGTGACTAGGCTCATGGCTCCATCTAGGGTCCTGTCTAGGAACAGCAACTGTCCCAGGGTCTTTGTGATTACATATCTTGGGTGTGGGCCTAATTGGCCCTAAAGATGGCCATCTTTCAAACTTATTGTTCCACATCTGGGAGGAGAGTGGTAGTGAGAATTGTATGAATATCACACCAGGTGAGGTCAAAGGAGCAAATGAGATGAGTGATTTCCTATGATGAGTGTTATCAATATGTATATCTGAAATCTACCAATAAATATTTTGCTTCCCCAAAAAAGAGAGATGAGTAATTTCCTTAATGTAATATGAGTTTGATGATAAGGAACCAAGGTGAGCTTTAAGGTGGGAGTGATTGGAGAAGGAGAATGAAATGTGGATGAAGGTAGGGTCATTAGTGTCAGCAACCTTTTGTAAAGGGTAGAAGGATTTTTGGCCAGGGACTCAGCAGACTCAGCAGGAGTAGTCTGTTGGAAGAAAGGCAAGGAAGGGGGTGAGGGGTGTGGAGGGGAAAGTTTGTTTGTGTGATAAAAGTTTTTGTGTGAGGAAGAATCTAGGGCCAAAGGCTGGCATGGGGGGGCACAAATTATAATCTGGTGTGAGGTAGAACAGAATGAAGAGAGGGAGAGACAAGAGTGGAGGATGGAAAAGGCCTGATCATAGGGGAACTCTTCCCATTTGCCTGAACTCTAGAGAAAGTGGTCAAGGTCAGAGAAGATGTAAAACTTGAATGAACTGTGTTTTGGCCACAGAAAGCCATTATAAGGAATGCCCAGACATGTTACAGAAAAAGATGGGGCAGGCTGGGGATTTAGCTCAGTGGTTCCAGCACCTGCCTCACAAGCACAAGGTCCAGAGTTTGATCCCTGGTACCAAAAAAAAAAGAAAGAAAACGATGGGTCATTTGGCTAAAAATAATATTGGAGAGAGAGGTTAATGAGGAGGCACCTCAGGGGGTGTCTTTAGGAGGGGCAGAGGCAGTTCCTCCTATGGTAGGTCAGGGTTGAGAGTATCCAACAGGAAAAAGGGCAATCAGGATTGTAAATAGCATCTGCTAGATGAACACCAAAAGCCAGAATGAAGGACAAACAGAGCAACATCCAGGTAGGTCTGTTGTATCTGGGCTGAAGCCAGAATTAGGACTTGGAAAATCAACCAGAGGAACAAACACCCTCGACTGCTCCACAGGAGAACTTACCCACAGTCTTGACTGGCAGGATTTAGGCAGAGGAGATGCTAGGAAGAGGTCTCTGTTGGACTGGAGGCAATGAGGCAACTGGTTCTTATCACCTGGAAGGGGGTGAGGTGGGGGTGGGTGCATGCCAGAGGAGGGAGCTCTAGACCACTACCTCCTTGGTTTTCAGCACTGCATGTTAGGTAAAATGGTGATGACTCAGTAAAGAACACAGTCAACCTGAATTTGGGGATTCTGGGTGGGACCTCCTGGAGTAACTCCAAAGGAGAGTCCAAGTCCAGTTTATTGAGCTGGATCTTTTATAGATAGGTTTAGGGGGGTTAGTGGGATGAACTTAGTTGGAGTGAGGTGAAGAGAAGTGTGAGATGGGGGGTGAAAATGGCTGAATATATAGTTATAGCAATGGGTGCTGTGGCCTAGCAGGTGGGACAGGTGTGTTGTGTCCTATGCATTGTTCCTGGGCTCAGGAGGGGGGCTGTAGGATGTAGGAATAGGCTGTGATTGTTCTCAGAGCTAAGAAACGTGGGCAGCTGGGTGGAGCAAATGAAGGTCAGACCTATCACACACTAATTAACCCCTATCCCCCCTCAACTGTCTAAATCCAACACAGAGCTCTGTGGTATGTTCACTTTCCCATCTGACAACATGATCAGGGATATATCTCAGCTTGAATGGTTACCACAGTCTGGGGTGTATCAATATAGGGGCCTCTGGAGCAGGAGATGGGACATCTCACAAATCCACAAGCCAAAAACCTTGGCAGAGAAAGTGGTGACTTGGGGCACACAGAGGGACATTGGAACTGGGAGGAGGTATAGTGAATATAGCCCTAGAACAGAAACCAGTGAATGATCACACCTAGCAAGACAGGGAGAGAACGACTAAGCATTCAGACACAAAAAAGTACATGTGAAAACAAAATAGGAACTAGCAGTGACTCGTTATTCCTCTCTCTTGTCTGCTGGATTTTAATGGTGTACGCACTGGAAAGAAAACATTCATTCAAACATACAGCGAAAATTTTTGGACTCCTTTCTTTTATGCCTTGTTGGTTTTGGGGGATTTGAGGTTCTGTCTTTGTCATTTTTCCTGTCTTTTCCTCTTTGTTCTTTGCTTTTTTCCCCTTTTCCTTGCTTGCTCTTTTCTGTTACTTTTATCTAAAGCTATTAATTATCTTTTACTCTTTAATTGGACCCTTTATCTCATTTTCTCTTCTCTTTCTTACTTTTTTTATTTTTCAAATTTTACTTCCTTCATTTCCTCCTTTTCCACACAATCCATTTTTATGAATACTGTTCATAAGATTTATTAATTTTTGAATAATTAGTTTGGTCTATGTTATTATTGATAAATTATTAATGGTAAGATAGTTCTTCCATTTAATAGATTTTTAGTGAATTTTAATATCTGATTTGGTTTTTCAAATTAAATTTATTGGTACATTTTAGGTATACAATATGACATTCATCATTGGGAATTTATATCTTTACATGACATAACTTGGTTCTTATTTTTTCCCATTCCTCTGCCCTCCCTTCAACCCCTCCAACCCCTCCCTATTTATAAACATGGTTTACATTTTATCCTTTTCTCATATTTATTCCTTTCCCTTCTATCCTTCCTCTACCCCTTGCACTTCCCCTTCCCCTTTGGACCTTTTCTTCCTAGTTCACATTATCTATTATACATTTTGATCCTTATTTACACTTTCAGTTTCTCACACCAGAGAAACTATTTGGAATTTACACATGTATATCCTATTTATTTCACTTAAGAGTATGGCCACAAAGTGCATCCATTTAGCTATACATGTCTAGTTTCTCATTTTTTATAGCTGAATACTACTCCAATTTATAAAAAAAAACCTTCTTTATCCAGTTTCCAGTTGATGAGCAATTGGGTTGTTTCCAACTTTTAGCTATTACAAATGGTGCTGCTATAAACATGTGAGCACATACATCACTGTGGTATGATTCTTTTAATTATGGTGGAAAGATACCTAGCAGGGGTTTAGCTCGCTCAAATGGTACCTCTAATCCTAGTTCTTTGAAGTATCTCCCTACTGACTAACGCAGTGGTTGCACCAGTCTACACTCCCACCAACAGGGAAGAAAGGTTCCTTTTTTCCCACAATGCCACCAGCATTTGTTATTGGTTGATTTATTGACAGCAGCCATTCTTTCTGGAGTGAGGTGGAATTTCAGCAATGTTTTCATTTGCATCTCTCAGGTGACAAGTGATGTTGAACATTTTTTCATATATTTACTTGCTATTACTATTTCTTTGTCTGAGAAATGTCTGTTCATTTCAGATGCCCATTTTTGGATTGGGTCTTTAAATTTGTGAAGTTTGTTTTTTTTAAGTTCTTTATATATTCTAGACGTTTGTCTGAGGAACAGCCAGTAAAAATTTTTACCCACATTGTGGGTTCTCTCTTCACTCTGTTGGTGGTTTCTCTTGCTGTCCAGAAGTTTTAATAAGATGACATCCCATTGCTGAGAGGCCCCCAGCTTGCGGGACCACCTTCTATGACTTCAACTGTGTGCACACTGCATGAGAAGGACTCTGGGAGACTCTGAAGCCATGCAATGGCCGCCATCCCACACTCCTAGGGCAGAGAAGCTGAGCTGGTCCCAGCACCCAGAAGGAAGCTCCCCTGCCACCATCCCATGCTCCTAGGGCAGAGAAGGTGAGCCATGTGGGCACCAGAAGCACCCCCACCCCCCATGGAAATGAGAAGACACA
>NW_004624836.1:5786416-5796830 GCF_000247695.1 Heterocephalus glaber | reverse complement strand
AGTGAAATAAGTAGGACACACATACGTAAATACCGAATAAATAGTGTTAGACACTGAAAGTGTAAATAAGGGTTAAAATGATTAAAATGAATAATTTATAATTTGAAATAGGATAAAAGGTCCAAAGAGGTAGGGCTGAAGGGAGGGGAAGGGTAAAGGAAAGAAGGGAAAGGAAAAATTATGAGAAAAGAAAGAAAATGTAATTGATGTCTATGTAAATAGGGAAGGGTGGAGGGAGTGAACTGCACACAGGTAATGGGGAAAAAATAAGAACCAAGATACATCATGTATAGGTACAAGCATGGAATGATAAATGTAAATGTATTGTATACCTAAAATGTACCAATAAAAGAACTTAAAAAAAATCAAGGAATGAGAGTTATTCACAAGTAGAAACAAAAGTATGTAGTCCTGTCTTTAGCGGTGTCAGGCTTCTGCCATGTGCAGACTAGTCAGCCCCCCCACACACACCAGTGACTGGAGTAGGGCTGAAATCTTCCACTGACTTTGGTGTGGTTCCCCTCTGAGTCAAGATAGTCTTGGTGTTGTGATGAGTGTCTATGGAACACCTCCAATCTGGTGTTGCAGCCTTTTTTACCCAAATATGGTGGATCCACATGAGAACTCTTTTTTCTCGGACTGTTGTGGGGGTGGTAAAAATGACTGTTAGTAGACCCTTTTATTTGGGCTTAAGGCTGTCTTGTCACCAGACTTTTACCCAAATTGAGAGGAGTAGAGTGGACTAGAAATGTTAACAGGGACCCTTTCTAAGGCCCAAAATGCTATCTTTTGGGAGACCCTTTCTAGCTTCATCAATTGTCTTTTAAAAGTAGCTTTTTTTTAATGTTCCTATAGGGTGTGCTAGTGCTCCCAAGGCAGAAGGTGGCCAGGCAAACAGAAGCTCTTAGGGTGAATAGCCTGTTCTTTTGTGGGCAGTGCAACGTGTGTGGAGAAGCACAGTGGCTAAGGTCTGGACCCAGGTGAGTCCAACCTCTTGGCAAAATTCTTCTAACCCTGCTTTTAGGGTTCTATCTATGTTTTCTATCTTTCCTGATCTCTGGGGCTGATAGGCTGCATGTTAATTCAATTAATCCCCAATGTCTTTGCCACCCTTTAGACCACTGTTGCCACATAAGCAGGACCACTGTCTGATCCTATGCTTAGTGGAAGCCCATAGTGGGGGATGATTTCATGTAGCAATTTCCGTGTCACTTCTTGGGCCTTTTTTGTTCCACAAGGGAAAGACTCTACCCAGTTAGATTTAGAGACCATACCCAAGAGGTAACCAAATCTTCCATACTTGGGCAGTTCTGTGAAGTTGACCTGAATATCTTCAAAAGGCCTTGCCCCTATCCTCTGGACCCTCACTGGAACATGTGGTGTTGTCTTTGGCTTGTGTTGAGCACAAGTCATACACCACTGGACAGTTTGTTTGGTTAGGGCCATCAATCAGGGGATGTAAAAGTAGTGGCTGAGCAGAGCCTCTGATTTTCTTTCCTAGGTGGATAGTGGTCAGGACTTTACAGCTTTTTTAGAGTCACAAGTGAGTAACCAGCCCTCCATGTTCCAGTCTCTTCTATGTGGCTACTCCTGTCCACAAAGAAGTCCAATTCAGGTTGTCGAGGAGGTTGGTCCCCCAGATCTGGCCGACTGGATTAAATCTGTTTTATGGCATCTTCACAATCATGTGTGGGCCCTTCTAGCTGGGGAAGGAGGGTAGCTGGATTTAGGTTGTTAGAGACTTCTACCCTGATTCAAGGGTTTCCATAGAGCAAATTTTGGTACTGGGTCAGATGCGAATTGGTGAGCCTTTAGCATTTATAAGCGTGACTACAGCATGTGGAACTCACACTCATAGGTCTTGGCCTAGAGTCAATTTGTTAGCTTCTTTGGTCAAAAGAGCCATTGGGGCCAAGGCCCTCAGGCAAGGAGGCAAGACTTGTGTAATTTTGTCCAGTTGTTTGGACAAATAGGCCAACAGTCTTTCCCAGGAATCAAAGGTCTGGACTAACACCTCTACTGTGGTACTCTTTTGTTTGGTCACATAGAACGTGAAAGGCTTGTTTAAGTCAGAGAGACCTAGTGCTGGAGCTTTTTGAAGCTTTTTTTGAGACGTTTGAAAGTGGTTTTGGGTTTTTTTTTTTTTCTGCTATGGGCTCCTCACCCCCTTTGTGGCTTTATAGGAAGGCTTAGCTAGGATTGCACAGTTGGGAATCTATATCTTATAAAAGCCTGATGTTCTTAAGAACTCTTGAAATTGTATTTCATTCACATCTGAGGCCAATTTTGGATTGAGTCCAAATCCCCCTTGGGGGTCATCTGAATTGGCCAGTCATGGAGCCTCTATTTGGGGGGGGGATGAGGGGACAGTTAGGACCAGGATCAACCACAGAGGTGGCAGTTCAAAGTGCATTTTTTTGTGTGCATTAAATCAATTTTGGCCCTTAACTTGGCCAACAAATCCCTCCCTAAGAGGGGAACTGGACAGTTATGCATGTACAAGAACTGATGGACCACCTTGTGGCCCCCTATTTTGTAAATCTGAGGCTGGTAAAAGGCTTATGCCTTAGTTTGTCCTGTGGCTCCCTTGATGTCAGTTGTCTTATGGCTGAGAGGCCCAGTGGGGAATGTCACAACCGAATGGTTTGCTTCTGTATCAGTTAGGTCTAGGGAGTTTCAGTCTGATGAGGCTTCATGGAAGAAGCAAGGGACACAGCAGGCACCAGGAATTTGAGGCCAAACCAGAGGTCAGACCAGATATGCAGTGGAGTCAAAATGGAGAGAGGGGCTCTGAGGCTGTAGTTGGCTCGGGGCCATCCCAGAACTGAAAGGCTTGACTCTGGAGGTGCTGAGGTCCTGGAGCTGGGGCTGGTATCTGTTACTAAGGGGAAGGTTGGTCTGGTAGCAGGAGGCTCAATATGTCTAAGGCCAAATCATCTGGATCGCACCCCCCCAAAATGGGTGGAGATTTGGCAGGTCTTTGCCTCTTTGGACAGGTCCTTGTGGTGACCAGAACTTGGGAAAAAGGTCCCCTCAGCCAAGGGGATGGACAAAGAACTAGCTGTAATCCTGAGTCCACATAAGGGAACTGATCTGGGTGCCTGGCGCTTTCTGTCATAACCTGAAAACCTGTCACACTTTCTGGACTAAGGTTTTTTGGGTTTTTTTAATGAGCCTTGTGGGGGCCATCTAACCTGAAAGGATGCCCATTTTATCTCATAAAGGGTTTTGAGTTTTCCTGGAGTAAGTTTCTTACACCAGAATCTACAGTAAATCCCTTCTTAAAGTGTTTTTTTTTATGATCATGATCACTAGAGGAGTGTTTTTACTATGGTTCCTGCCCATAGTTTTTCCTCCTACAGAAACGAACAATGAACAAGACATTAACCGCTTCATTTGTCACCAGCCAGTCTCCTCGAAGAGATATTTCAGACCCTTCTTAGCACTGACAGGCCAGTGATCCTGGCTATCATAGCAGTGCTGCCCTAAGCCATATGAGGTGGCCCTGGACCCATGGTTCAGGACACCACACTCGCTTCAGCCCTGTGCACCCCAACCGGAGTCAGGAATGTGATGTCCATCTCATTCACATACAAACACTCACAGATTCAACCAAACAAATACTCCCACCCATCAACAGTGGTGATCAAACCTACCTTCCAGTGGCCTAAAGTGTTCCACTTTCATTGCAGTTCTGCAGCTAGTCAGGGAACACAGAGAGGGAGATCAAACCTCTTTTGGAGACTCCTCCTTGGATTTCCACCTCAAAGTGGGGGCCCTCAACACTACCATGATTTGGATATCTGCCAAATGCCATTTGATCCTCTCCATGTAAGCCCTCCATAGGCAGCCAGCTGGGTTGTCTCTGTGGGTCCTACAGAGAGACTCCCACACATCAGGAAATATTCTGTTGGTGCATGTTCAGCAGGAGCTTGTTGCACGGCCAGCTGAGCTCCCCTGCTCTGCCCATGGGGTAGGCACTCAGTCACAAGTGACTGTGCTGGGCCCCAGAGCTTTCTGGCCAATGTACCAAATGAAGCAGGAAACAGTGAGGACCCCAGCACAGACAGCTCTTTTAACACAAAGATAGGAGCAAAAAGCTGCTTTCAGTGATGCTGGCAGCTTAATGAGTGATTCCTGTCAGTCTCCAGAGCACTGAATAGAAGTTTGTACATCCTTATATACTTCTTTTTACATATACAAGCCTTAATTCCATCAGAGTTCCCTTGGAAATATATCAAGCAGGGCTTACACAAAGCAGAACAGTGGAGAGAGGGAGAGCAAAGAGTTCTGGCAGGACTTTCTGAGTCCGTTACACTCCTTTGGTGACAGATCACAGAAGTTGTCATGGCTACTTAGGTACATTCTACAAAGAGCATAGTTACCTAGTTAACCCATCGTTGCCTGATAACACAGTTAACCGATAATTGCCCATTTCCATATGAAGGAGTGGTCTCCTTTCTCACAAGGAAAATGCAGGATAGTTTCCAGAGTGGCTTTCCACAGTCAACACATGGTAAGTGACCTTGGTCCAATTCTGGCTGCCACAGTTGCAGAATGAGACCTGGTGGAGATGCTATTGCAGTAAAGGGCTTGGTGTTTGAACCTGGATCCCAGAGCAGGCCCTTGGCTAAAGTCATGCTCCACAGTCAAGTTACTAGTGTGGATGAGTGAAGGACAGTGATGGGAGACAGACCGCTGTTGGAAAGCAGGCTGCAAGTTCTGCTGAGGAGCTGGAGCTGGTGAACAGAGACCTGACTCCTCAGGTCAGAGGCTAAGTTCAGCCTGAATTACACAGTATTGGAAGATCACATTGGTGCCCTGCCTACATATATGCAGATGTCTACTTCTAGCACTGTTCTGGGGGCAGACTGCCACCTTAGAATTCCAGTGTGAGCAGAGATGTCTTGGCTTGAGTTCTGTGAGTTATTCCTAGGCTGCGGTAAAGAGCCATGTGTTCAAAACAATAACAAACTTATTTTTTCTTTTGTGCTGTTTTCCTCCTTCTGTTCATCCCCTCCATTTTATTCCATTACTTAACCCTTCTTCCTTTTATGAATGTATGTTTGAGCATTCTCCCCTATCCCTTTTTATTCCTTCTACTTTTTTAAAAATTTCATATCTTTATTCTCAAAATATTACAGTGTATGAGCTGGTTCTTATTTGCTTTCTAGTGCTGTAAGTAAAGCACAACAGAGCCCCAAGAACATGAGACTGTCATCTCACAGAGCTAGTAGTAGCTATTGTTAGGAGTTCAAAGGCCTATGTCCCATCATAGGCATGTCCCCAGGTGTGATAGGGCATTGGGCTCCAGCTCTTCCAGAAGAATGGGGTAGAAAAACTGCTTTGAGAAGACAACTGAGCAAGAGGACTTGGTACCAAAAAGGTCAGGTGGGAGAAAGTAGAGAATGACGGGCCGGGGATTTAGCTCAGTGGTTCCGGTGCCTGCCTCACAAGTGGAAGGACTCAAGTTCAATCCCCAGTACCAAAAAAAAAAACCCAAAAGAATGTAGGGAATGTGAATAGAGAGCTCATTTTTTTCTATTACCTAAGAGCAAAGGCATGTGACCCCAGCAAGGGGCCAAAGTAGGTAGTAGCCAGTTGGATTCCAGCAGGAGGCCCCCAACCACTCCAGGAGTGGTCATTAGGCATTGTCAGAGGGTGGAATGCTAGTCATGAGAAGGGAGACAAACTGTTCCAATTCCTTTGCAGCTTGTCTCCCGGCCTCTAGTACTTCCTCATGATTGCCCTTCTCCAGGCTTTCATAATCTGTGATGACTTTGTTAGTGATGAGTGAGAAGCTAAAGACTTGAAATCCACAGTGCTGAGCAACTAAAATTTCTGGTACTGTGCTCATGCCAGCAGCATCTGCCGCCCCCAGCTTCTGCAGCAGGTGACATTCTGCCATGGTCTCAAAGTTGGGGCCAGCCAACATCACATAGGTGCCTTCCTGGAGCTCTTTGCTTCTCCTTCATTTGTTTCCAGACACTGAAAGCCTTCTCCCTCATATTCCAGTCATAAGCATCAGACATGGCAGGGAAACAAGCTCCAAATCTTTCATCATTGGGCCCTTTGAGGTTTTCTACTTTTTATCCATATTTTTTCACCTAATTTCTTTCTACTGTTTTTATCCTGTTTTTCTTTTCTTTCTTCTCTTTCATTTTAATTTGTCCCCCATTTTCTCTAATATTTATATTAGTGATAGAATTCTATCATTCTCATTTCTCACAACTGATTTTCTACCCAATTTTTCCAGTTATTCCAATCTAAATGTAGACTATACCTCTGCCACCATTAGGATACTTTGCCTTTTCCTATTTCTTCCTTCCCATATCACATAACAGAAGATTTTTTTAAACACTTGGTTTTTTTCCTCCCCTCCTCCCCTCATCATTACCCAGTCCCCAACCTCCGGGCTTTAGATAACTGATTCTATAAAATTATTGTTGAATGCTTTTTCAACCATTAGAGGGGACATAGCTATTACATTTAGTGCATATTAGCTGTGAGTCAATACTTGGGCTGTTATGATGCTTATACCATAACTGTGGATTTTTTCTCTAGGCTAAAAGGAGATACAAAATTGGGTCTTATGGTATGTTCTCAACTTGCCTTGATAAATACCACTGTAATTAGCTTGTTACTATTATAGCTGATGTGATTGCATGGAAATACTGCTGACTCAGTTGACAATTTGTGCCAGTGAATCTGTCTGCTAATTGTACCATCAAACCCAGTGAGAATGATAGCAGAATTCCTAACCCAAGAACTTGAACTGGATCAGACTCTGCAACCTGGTAGAAAGAAGTTCTAAGTCTGAGTTAGTTTCAGTATTGCAGTGGAAGATTCAGAAGTGTTATTGGGGTATGAGCACTCAGACTCTCTGGCAAAGAAGCAACATGTGAATCACATATGCACTATCTCTCTAGTATTAACCCTCAATCTTCCCCATTGTAAGCCTTTGGCTCTTCCATATCTCACTTAGCTTATTATCCTACCTATTAGCAGGTTCTGACAAATCAGGTAGCTTCCCTCAATCACAAATGAAACCTCATTCCTCCCATATGTCACCCTTACCCTAAAAATATCCTCTTAAAATTCTCAGTACTAACCCTTCAATCCAACTAACAGTACTCCAATAGAATCAGACACCAAATCAAAATTTTTTGAACCTCTATCACTATCCCTTGAAACATCACCCTTAGCATCTTAAGCTCCTCATCCAACCACTTTCCCTTTTCCTCTCTGTACTTCACTTACCTCATTACAGAACAATTACAAATAATGAAGATCATAGTGTGCACAGAGGATAGGGAAAGGAAGTGTAACTGCAAGAACTATCATATATAAAGTGTAATATCATTGAATCTATTGATGCTTTTATACAAGAAGTAAATACTGATACTTCTGGGAAGATGGTGGAGTGGTAAGCAACAACAAATCAGCCTCTTCAAGATTCAGATTCCAGATACTTGAAAATAGCAACTTGCAGAAGAAAAGAAAGAGTTGGATCTGAAGGGAAAATTAGAGCCTACAGAGAAATTGAAGAGACAGACCACACAACACAGAAAAAGGAAGGGGAAATCTGCACTTTCCCCTTTGCTCCTGGCTCATGGTATAAGAAAGGAAGATTGAATCTACAGAGACACAGTGAAAGCAGCCAATTCCACAGGTCTTCAGGGTAAAATGCACCAGTGGTACAGGGCAGTGGATGCCATGCACTACAACAGCTGGTGAGTGACTCCAGCCCAAGCATCTGCCATATCCCCTAGAGAGTGTGCCATTTTATGGACACCAATTTATGGAGAGTCTGCTAACTGAACCTGGGACTCAGACCAGCCACAGGTTGGCTCCATCTCAGGGCTCTCAGTGTTAAACTCCCACAGTTACATGGTGAGAGACAACCATAGGTGATGTCCACGATCAGGGAGCTATGGTCAGTCTATCAAGAGATAGCCAGAGTATTATAAACTGAATGACTCAGGCCTCAACCTTACTACTAGAGGGCAGGTTAAACCTCAGTTTATGGTGATTTGAAAGTGCCAGAACTAGCACCCTGACCTAACTCTACTGTGAGCTTGTGAGAATTATTCAGCACAGATCTAGGCTCTGACTGCCTCCCTTGTTTACCAGCAAGAGGAGAGTCGTGCCTTGAATTGGACATTGTCACAAAACAGCAGATATTCCAGGATATAGCCAAAAGCTTAAAATCACAGAGAAATTTCATTTTTAAAATTTGCTTTTCTTTTTTTTTTGATTGCTTGTTTTTTGTGTAAACATTGCTTTTAGATTTTTATTTTGTTTTGTTGTTTTCTCCTACTTTTCTTCCCTCCTGTCTTGTTCTGAGGCATAAGTAATCTTCCTTTGTCCTTCAGCCTTGCCTCTAATCCATTTTTCTTCTTTTATTTCTCTATTTTTTTGTCTTCTCCCTATTAGATTTTCTCTGCTCAGGGTAAAATCACCTATTGAGTGGATATTTACTGTATATAATTTTCTGACTTAAAGATGACAAAGTTTGTCATTTTCCAGTCCATACTTCAAGCTATTGTTATTACTGATTGTACTACTTCAGCCAAGGTGACATAGTTTTTGTGATCAACTGATCTTCCTCATGTGCCAAACCTAGATTATCTGGAGGTCATAAACAATACTACAGCCCAGTACCAAAGAATTGGGTGCTAGGACAAACAGACTGCAACTTTTCACCCCTAATAAACAGAAGAGACAGGATCCTGGGACAGACTCAAAACATCTTTGAAAAGTAGTCATTTCTGGCTGGGAAATTTACAAGCCTCAAGGCAAAAAACAAACAAACAAAACAAGGAAATGAAAAAACATGGAAGCAAGATGGAAGCAAACATCCCCAGCTCGCCTAAGGTAAATCCAGGGGGAATGGAAGTGGAAAAAAAATCAAAAGCCATTGAGCTGAATTTTCTGAAAATTTTCTGGTTGTAGGAAAATTAACAAAACAGATGAATAAGTCTCTTGACAAAAACCAAACAGAAATAATTGCATAGACAATTAAAGAGATGATGAGCATAATGAAGGAAATAGTGAATCTAGAGTAGACACAAGTAAAAGAAATAGAAGAGCTTACGAAAGATATGGAAACCATGAATGTCTACCATAGGAAAGAACTGAATTCCATGAAACAGATTCAAACAGTTATCCAGCAGATTAAAAGTTCTATTGAAATTATACACAGCAGAATCAATCAATGTGAAGATAGAAATCAGATCTAGAAGACAGAGTTGCAATTGGTGATAATCAAATGAAAGACTTCTTAAAATACAAAGGAACTGTTAAAAATCAATCCAACATCAGCCAGATGATGCAAAGAGAACCAATCTAAGATTAATTGGAATCAATGAAAAGTACAAAGATAGCACAAAGGGCATAAACAATCTATTTACAAAAGTAATACCAGAAAACTTTCCAACAATGGAAAAGTAACTTGACATACAGGTAAGTGAGGCATATAGAATCCCAAATAGCCATGATCAGGAAAAAAAATACACCAAGACATATGACAGTTAAGATTCCAGACATTCAACACAAGAACAGAATATTAAAAGCTGTTACAGAAAGGAAACAAATCAATTACAGAGGAAAACCCATCAAAATCACAGGAGACTTGTCAACACAAAACCTTAAGAAACTTTGGTTTTTTTGGTACCAGGGATCAAACTCGGGACCTTGCGCTTGCGAAGCAGGCAGCAGAACCACTGAGCTAAATCCCCAACCCAAAACCTTAAGTGAAGGAGAGCTTGGAGTGAAGTATTTCAAGCTCTAAAAGTAAACAACCTCCAAACAATCCACTGCACAACCCCCTGCCCCCCGCTCCTCTGTACAGCCACCTGTTTCAACACTACAAAGACGCAGAGGACATGGGACCACCAGACCACTGTACTGAGTCCCACCGCTCCTGGTCCAGAGGTAGGGGCTTCTGAGCCGTCGCTCCACTGCTCCTGGTCCACAGGAAGGGGCTTCCTGGCCGCCATCCTTCCTGCTACTCTCATCCCAGAAGAAAGGGCTTTTGGGCCACCTTTGGTCCTGCTGCTCCTGGCCCAGAGGAAGGGGCTTCTAGGCCACCATCCCTCCCGGCACTCCCGGCCCAGAGGTACGGGGCTTCTGAGCCACCATCCCACTGCTCCTAGTCCAGAGGAAGGGCCTTCTGGGCCACCATCCCTCCCACTGCTCCCAGCCAACAAGAAAGGGCTTTTGGGTCACCATCACTACTGCTGCTCCAGGCCCCTGTTCCACCTCTCCCAGGTCAGAGGAGATAATCCATGCAGGCGCCAACAAGACCCCCCTCCCCCGCCCAGTTAAAATGAGAAAACACATAAATAAGTCTCAAAACCAGACTTCCAGATCACCTACAGCAACCCCAAAGGGAAATGAGATGGAACACTCT
>NW_004624836.1:5747758-5781502 GCF_000247695.1 Heterocephalus glaber | reverse complement strand
TGTAAAGGTGCAAATTTCCAATGATGAATGTCATTATATTGTATACCTAAAATGTACCAATGATTAGAATGAATAATTGCTAATGTAAAATTGCAAGAAAAGGTCCAAAGGGGTAGGGGCAGTGGGAGGGGCAGGGGAAAGAAAGAAGGGAAAGGAAAAATGAGGAGAAATGGAAAAAATGGAAATAAAGTCTTTGTAAATGCAGAAGGGTGGAGGGGGTGAAGGGAGGGCTAGGAATGGGGGAAAATAAGAACCAAGATGCACTATGTAAAGGTACAATTCTCAATGAGAAATGTAATTGTGTTGTATATCTACAATGTACCAATAAAAGAATTTAACAACAACAAAAAAAACAACCTCCAACCCAAATTGATGCACCCTGCAATATTATCTTTCAAAATTGATGGAAAAATAAGATTTTCCATTATAAAATACATATGAAGAATTTCATGACCAATAAACCTATGCTCCAAGAACTTCTGAAGGATATTCTGGAAAGAGATAATGAAGACAAAAATTCCAAGAATCCCAATAGAATGAATCCACCAGGTAAGGCAAGCAATTAAATAGAAAAGAAATGGAACCAAAAACAGGAAAATAATATAATAACAAGAATAAGTCAATACCTAGAAGTTATAACCATTAATGTGAAAGGCTTCAATTCACCAATTAAAAGAAACAGATTTGCAGAAAGGATCAAAAAACAGGATCCAACAATATGCTGCATACCAGAAACGTATTTTTCCCCAAAAGAAATTCATAGACCAAAAGTCAAAGGATGAAAAACAATACTCTATGCAATAGGAACCCAGAAAAAAGCAGGAATAGATATTCTATTTGTAGAAAAAAATGGATTTCAAGCCAAGACTGATCAGAAACGACAAAGAAGGTCACTACATACTTGTTAAAGGATTAATCAAAGAGGAAGAGATAATGATCAGAAATATATATGCACTAAATACTGGTACACCCAACTTTTTCAAAGAAACACTAATGGATATGAAAAATTAGATAAGCACCAACACAAATGTAATAGAAGTATCCCACACCCCATTGTCACATATAGATAGATCAACCAGACAAAGAAATATCAGAAGTGAACCAAACCTTTGGACAAATGGAATTAGTAGATATCTACAGAGTTTTCCACCAAACAATAACAGAATACACTTTCTTCCCAGCAGCACATGGGACTTCCTACAAATAGACCACATACTACCTAACAGAACATTCTTAGATGCAGAAGAATTGAAATTATCCCATGCATATTATCAGATCATAGTTCAATGAATCTAGAAATCAATAGCAAAAGAAAGCACAAAAACTACATAAACATATGGAAATTAAATAAGACCCTCCTGAATAACCAATGGGTCACAAGTGAAATTAAAGAAGAAATTAGACAGTTTCTGCAAATGATGAGCATGTCAGTATTACCTACCACAACTTCTGGGGTGCTATGGAAGCAGTCCTAAAAGGAAAGTTTATAGCTGTGAATTTCCACATCAGAAAAACAGAGTGAGCCTAAAAGAATAATGTAAAGTTGAGCCTCAAGGTTCTAGAAAAGGAAAAACAAGCTAAACCCAAAGCCTGTACAAGGAGGGAAATTATAAAGATCAGGGAAGAAATTAATGCAATTGAGACTATGAAAATAATGCAAAGAATCAATGAATCAAAGAGTTGGTTCTTTGAAAGATTAAACAGGCAAACTCTTAGCCAACTTCATCAAAAAAAGGAAAGAAAAGACTTGAATTGATACAATTAGAAATGAAACAGGTGAAATCACAACAGATTTTGCACAAATCCATAAGATAAGCCTTTAATAAAATGGAAAATTCAGAAGAAATTGATAGATTTCTAGATACATATAAATTACAAAAGCTGAATCAAGAAGATATAAAAATTCTAAACAATCTAATATCTGTCAATTAAATAGAATTTTAAAAACTGCCAACAAAGAAAATCCCAGATCTTGATTGATTCACTACTGAAATCCAAAAGAAATTTAGAAAAGATCTAATGCCACTACTCCTCAAACTCTTTAATGAAAATGAAAAGGAAGCAATACTCCCAAACTCATTCCTGGCAGCAAGTATTACCCTGATACCAAAATCAGAGAAAGATGCAACAAAAAAAGTGAGCTACAGGCCAATCTCTTTAATGAACCTAGATGCAAAAATCCTCAGTAAGATACTGGCATACAGAATTTAGCAAATCATCAAAAAATTATATACTATAACCAAGTAGAATTCATCACATTGATGCAGGGATGTTTCAACATACACAAATCAATAAATGTATTACACCACATTAACAGAACCAAGGACAAACACCACATGATCATCTCAACAGACACAGAAACATCATTTGACAAACTCCAATACCCATTCATGAAAGAAACCCTAAAGAAAATTGGAATAGAAGGTCCTTATCTTAATCTGATAAATGCCATCTATGACAAACCAACAGCAAAAAATCATACAAAATAGTCAAAAACTCAAAATTCTCACTTTAAAATCAGAACAAGGATTCCCACTGTCACCACTCTTGTTCAACATAATTCTGGAAACATTAGCCAGAGCAATTAGAGAAGAGAAAGGAAAAAAAGTATTTTCATAGGAAAGAAAGGAGTCAAATTATCATTATTGGCTGATGTCATGATACTCTACATAGAAGAGCCCCAAATCTCCTAAATTTAATAACCAAATTCAGCAGTGTAGCAAGATACAAAATCAACAGTCAAAAATAAATAGTATTCCTATACACTAATAACAAACTCATTGAGAGAGAAAGTAGGGAAACAACACTTTTTTAGGGCTTTTGAGGTAAAAGATCACATTTGACTGTTAATAGGGTTAATTTGACTTCTTCCTTCCTTATTTGTATTTTCATTTCTTTCCCTTGCCTAATTGCTCTTTCTAAAATTTCAAGTACTATATTAAACAGCAGTGGTGAAATGAACACCCTTTTCTCATTCCTGATTGTAGAGGAAATTCAGTTTTCCCCCTTTCAGAATGCATGTACTGCAAAACATGTACTAATAGTTTTTTTTTAAAAGAGAAATTTTTACTACTAGAATTTTATCAATAGTGGAAGTCAGCTGGTAAATTAATTAATTCAACTAAGGATTCACTTAGTCAATTTCTAATTCTTGCATAGCTAGACGTTTGATTCCCAAATTATCAACACTTAAACTTTTTTCTTATTTTGGATTTTAGACTTTGATCAGTTTGCTGCCCCCACTCTACCTACAGGCAAAAGTGAGATACAAGTGTTAAATGGGAAATAGTAAATTTCCTTTCTTTTTGTTTATAATTAAGTATTGAGAATAATAGGTTTCATTTTTGGCATATCCATGCATGCATATAACATACTTTATTTCTACCACCCCATTAAAACTCTTGCCCTTTCTTCCTCCATTCTCCCTATTCCTTTCTTCTTCCCTCATAGTCTCACACCTACTTTCATGTCATCTTTCTTTATCTGTCAAGATTCCATGAATGAGAAGAAAAACTGCAATATTTGTTTTTCTCATTTGGCTTATTTTACTTAACACAATTTCCAAAACAATCTATTCCCTGCAAATGACATGATGGAAATGATTTTTTTGATGGAGATTGCATTGAATTTGTAAATTGCTTTCAGTAATATGGCTATTTTAACAACATTAATTCTTCCAGTCCACGAATATGGGAGATCGTGCATCTGGTATCTTTTTTCATCCTTTCTTCAGTATTCTATAATTTTCATTGTAGACATTTTTCACTTCCTTGTTTAGGCTTATTCCTAGGTGTTCTAGTTTTTGAAGCTATTGTAAATGAAATTCTTTTCCCGATTTCTTTCTCAGCAGGTTCATTATTGGTGTATAGAAATGCTACTAATTTTTGTATCCTGATTTTATATCCTGCCACTTGGCTGATTTTAGCAGATCTAAAAGGCTTCTGATGGACTTGTTAGGGTTTTTGAAGTAAAGGATCACATTGTCTGCTAATAGGGTTAATTTGACTTCTTCCTTCCTTATTTGTATCCTTCTTTCTCTTGCCTAATTGCTCTTATTAAAATTTCAAGTACTATATTAAACAGGAGTGGTGAAAGTGGATACCTTTTTCTCACTCCTGATTGTAGAGGAAATCCTTTCAGTTTTTCCCCTTTCAGTATTATGTTGTCCTTGCCTATGAAATTGTCATATATATTCCTTATTATATTAAAGTATTGGATGAAGACAGGAAAAACACTTTCAGAGACTAAATTTGATTAGTAAAAAAGGAGAAATCAGGCTTGTTGTGTATTTGTTGTACAAAGTTCTTCAGTGCTGTATGTAAGTAACACTTAAAGGGCTGTATAGGTTCACTTACAATAGGTAAACCTCGTCCAGATTGTATTTACTTGATAGCAGTTAAGTCATTAAGCAGTTAATTTCTTACATAGCAATGTGTTTTAAAGGGTCGAAGACTAACAGTGACAGCAGTAGGGACAGCTACCTTAGTATTACATCTAAAAACTTTGGCAAGACAGCAGAAAACTACTTTCTCCTATTACTGAAAAGCTCAACATATTTTCTCATGAAGAGTTTTATATTTGTCACCTTTCCACTACTACAGTGAAATACTTAAAGCAGCTACCCTTATAAAGAGATTTATGTAGCACACAGTTTTTGAGATTTAAGGGCATACATGAGAGCTGGTGAGGGCTCTGTCACATCATGCCAGATGGTAATGGTGAGAGCCCTTGAAGAATCAAGCAGATTACATCTAGATATAAGAAGCACATTTAGGTGGAGCTAGCCTTGCTGCTTTTATAATCCTCTTCTGACAATTATCAAGGGGTCCCATTGTCACTGGATAGCATGGGCTCTTGCTTTTACTAATAATGGAAATTAAAACTAAGTACAAATTTACAAGAAAAGCTTTAAGTGACAAGTTAGAAGGAAGATAGAAAAGGATTCCAGCTTGGTAGCTGAAGGGGGCACACTCTAATACAGGGATTCAGACGGGCCCACCACAAAGGCAGGTAACCAGAATTTAAGGATTAGCTAGTGTACTGGGGGTCTAGTTGGCCATTACCTCAGTCATGGTACCATAGCTCTGGAATCCTTTAGGCTAAAGGTGGTCTCAGTTACAGGTGATTGCAGGATCAGGACCATGACTGGAGATTTCCCTGGCATAGTTGAATGTCCCAGGAAATTCCCATGCTGGTGTCGTCAATCTTGGAGGGGGTGAAATTATGTAAATTTTGGGATAATCAAACTTGTTTTTACCAAATTTTAGACAGATATCCCATAAATGATTAACTTATCTAATGCAGAGCTGGGAAGAAATTTGACCCAAGATTTACTGTAACAAAGAATAAAAGAATTAAAGTCAAAATTTGTTCTGCTTTTAGTTACCTATTGGACATCTGTAGGCCCAAGTGAAGAATCATGGTAAGGTAAACTGGCTGGACAAGTGGGTATGACTTGTCAGTCACAGAGAACCAGGAGATATGCACCCAAGCTCTGCATCTGGAACCAATCATAAAGTGTTATCTTCAATTCTTGCAAGAATTAAAACACGTTTTTGACAAGATGACCTAGATCTGATGTCAGCCTGAGGCGTGGGGGATATAAAAGATAGCCACCATTAAGCTCTTGGGCACTGTGTTCTCTCCTTCAGAGTGGTCTGCTCTTAACCCTTAGAGTGTACTTTTCCTACTTTTAATTGTCTCCCACTTGCTCTGCAGAGCATGTTTCTTTTCCTACCTTTAATAAATGTAAAACCTTGCTATCTTTTGTACTTGTCCAACTCTTTATTCAGGACAAAAAGAACCTAGAAAACACCTCTAGGAGTCTCCAGCATCCCAGAACCCAGTAACAATGGTCCATAGAAAAACAATGGTTTTTAAATCCCCTGCTGTCCGAGGAGAAAACACATCATACTTTAATGAGCAGCAGGTAAGGGCCTAGGATTCTGCTTCCTTCCCCATCCCAGTGGTGGTCCCTTACTATGCTAGTGTTACTGGGAAACTGGGTCCTAACAAGCAAGATCTCAAGTTATGTTTATATGATTAACTGGGTCTTTTAAGAAACATCCTTTTGTTCCTCTGTCATTATTCTCGTACAAATTAAATGGGCTGTTTTCCTACTTCAGAGAGAAGTAGGTCCCCATTTACTCCTTAGGTGGATGTATCCATTTAGTTTGTTTTGAGACTTGACTTTTCCAACCCCTCACCAATGGAGAACTTTATGTGGTTCCTGAACCTTATCAGCATAAAGATGTTACATTTTCTTGAGCTAAAGTGTGAAACCACAAGTTTGTGTGACCTTATCTATAGCGAATGATGTCTTGTTTTACAAGTACCTCCCACCCATCTGATGACTAATATTCTGCCTAACATTATGACTGCATAACCATCAGAATGTATGCTTCCAGTGATCTAAGGACTTCCCACTAGGCTCCACCTCTTGAAGGTTCCACCACACTTCCCAATTCTATACCAGTGGCCCCAGGGACCAAGCCTCCAATCCATCAGGAGGTACACAATACAACCATGTCAAAACTTTTTTCTTTTGGATACAGTTAATTCAGAAATGATTATGAACTATGGCTCTCAATTCCTGAAGATAGTAGTTGTCATGTTCAGGAGGAGAAATGTTCTGAATAACGAAGAGTCAGACTTTTAAGTCATCTGGGAGGGGGTGGGGATTTAGCTCAGTGGCACTGTGCCTGCCTTGCAAGTGCAAGGTCCTGAGTTCAATTTCTGGTACTGCCAAAAAAACCCACCTCATCTGGGAGGGTCATATGACCTTTGGCTGAAAGAATTAACAACCTTGTTATGCCAATGAGTAATTAGCCTATAAATTAACAGTACCTACTGTCTGTATTCTTCAGTTTCTGGCACACCAGCACCTTCTTAATTCCATATTAAATTTATACTTAACACTTCTTCCTTTAGTAGCTGCATTAATTCATGTCAAATCAAGAAAAGTATTTGTAAGATATTTCTGCTTAGCCAAAATGGAAAGTAGAGACAGCACAAAATTAGGCCTGTTTTCTCATTAGCTATGAAATAATTTGTCCTTTACATACATAATACATCAGTTTGCAAGTAATCTCACACTATCTCATTTAAACCTCACTTGAATTTTATGTAAACGGTTTCATCTCCATTTAGTAGAAGAGAAAATTGAAGGTAGGTCAATTTAAGGACCTAGACAAATGTTATAATCAGCCAGCAGAAGAGCTAGAGTTCTGAGAGACTTTTAGATTACAAATTCATTTGCTTTTTATATCTGCTGTAAAAATACTTTATGAATCAGGGTGTGACAGTTCAGACCTCCAATGCCAGCTTCTCAGGAGGCCAAGGCTGAAAAGTTGAAAGTTCAAGGCCAGCCTGAGCAACTTAGTGAGGTCTTGTGCCAAAATAAAATTAAAAAAGGATGGAGATGTAGTTCATTGATAGAGCACTTGCCTAGCATGTATCAGGCCCTAGTTTCAATCCCCAGGACTGCAAAGAATACATTATACAACAAAAACTTCTGTGTGGTTAATGCCAAGCTCCCTACTGTACTATAAATTTCCTGAGCGGTATCCTATACAATATTCACTCCTGGAATATGCACCCTAAAATATAATGCTATATGCCTGATGCTAACTCAATGTTTACCAATTTCTAAGAATCAACAGAAAGTGACAAAAAGGTTAAAAAAGTTAATCATGTATTCAAAATAGATTCAAAGAAGTGATAAATTCAAATTGAGGAAAATAAGATCGGAGGAAAAATGAGTCACCTCTATTCTGACTGCTAAAACATGGGAATAGTGAAAAAAGGCACTAAACTGAGTTCTAGTCCTAGCTCTGTCACTGATCAGCTTTGTGAATATAGATGCATCCCCTCTATGTATCTCAATTTCCTAAACAGAAAAATGAGGGAAATGGAAAACACTTAAGGTGCTTTTATAAATAGTTTTATTTAAAAAATGGGCAAATAAATAGACACTTCTTAGAAAAAGATGTACAAATGGCCAATACATGAAAAAAGTTCAACATTTCTGGCAATTAGAGAAATGCAAATTAAAACAACACTGAGATTCCACCTTGCTCCAGAAAGAATGGTTATCAAGAAATCAAATAATAATAAATGCTTGAAGGGATGCTGGGAAAAAAGAATCCTTCTACATTGTTGGTGGGAATGTAAACTAGTACAATCACTATGGAAATCAGTGTGAAAATTCCTCAAAAACTAGAAATAGAAATTCCACTTGATATAGATATTCCCTGTTGGGAGCAATGCTACATAATTCTAGGGAAAAATCATTTGAGTAGCCCTAGTTCTCCTGCCTTACAGGTCAGCTATTCCAGACATAATTGCATTTTGGCCTCGGGTAACAACTGAGACCTCAGTGATCCCATGATGCTGTAATGCTCCAGGACAAGACCACACCTGCGGGAGACACCCTGGGAGGAACCAAATCTTCATCTGCATAGTTCCTCATTGTTCTTAGATTTCCACGCCCCCCAGTCTTTTGTTACACCTTGTTTATCCCAAATGTGAAGTACTGAACTCTACATTTCACTTGTCACATTTGTTTCCCCATGTACTGAATAAAAGGTGCTGCAAGCTAGAGGGTCTTTGTCTTTGCTGCCCAGAGCAGCACTGATCAGACTCAAAGGTCAGCTTCTTCTCAGTCTCATTTTTCTACCTTTCCTGTAATTTGCCCTGTGCTGCTGTGGCTCGCAGGAGACTAGGACTTACTGCAGAGGTTCTGGTAACGTCCCCTTCCCCTGTTCCCTACAATTCCCCTTCTAGTTATCTTTCTAAAAGTTATAGACATCATATTACAGTGATACATGGATACCCAGTTTTATAGCAGCACAATTCATAACAGCTAAATCTTGGAAGCACCCTACATTTCCATCAACAGATGAATGGGTAAAGAAACTGGTATTTTTAGACAGTGGAGTACTACTCTTTCATAAAGGATAAACTTGAGTCATTTGTAGAAAAATGGATCCACCTTGAGACATTTGTGTTAAATGAAATGAGACACACAAGGTTAATATCACGATTTCTCTTATATGAGAAACTCAAATTATAAGGAACAAAATAAAAGATAGATAATAGGAAATAGGGAGATAGATCTTTTACAAAAGTGAAGGGGGCCAAAGATGGGGGGGAGGAAGGATAAAAGGGGAAGGGGATTAAAAAAGAATTAAGATGTGTTATGTGCATGTATCAACTCTCCATGAGGAATGTAATCATTATGTACTGTGAAGATGTACAATAAAAATTAAAAATTAGAGATGGAAAAAATAGTTTTATTGGAACTAGCCACTCTCATCTATTTATATATTAAGCCTGCATTTGCCTTAAAAAGAGTCAAGTAGTTGTGACAAACACCATTTAGCCAACAATATTGACTATATGGACCTTTGTAGAAAAAGTTTGCTGATCCCTAGACCAAGCTATCTTAGATTTACCTCCTACTGTGATAATCTATACAACTATGAAATTATTTGTTAGTCTTTCCAATTGTATTCTATGTATAAACTTGCAGCTTCTAATTTATGCAATGGATTTTCTTCATAGACAACCGTGCATCTAATACTAATAGTGGGAGGAGGGTCTTCATTTTTCATGACTACAGTTAAAGGCAGCATCTATAGCTTTTAAAATATCATCATCATTAAAAGTATGGTAAATAAACCTTTTAAGCATGGTAAATAAACCTTTGGAAGTAGCAGCTGGAGACCCCTATAATTAAAACCAGAAGAAAAACGGCTTGAAGATTCCAATTTCTTACTTCAATGGCATGACCTATTGGAATACAGAAACACTAGCAACAAACTGAAATGTCAGGATATGTACAAAATACATTTCTTTTGTCGTGTACAACATGACAACACAGGCTATTGTCAATATACTTACAGCATTCCTTCCCATTCCTCCATAACACCTTTCCATCCATCCCCAGCCCTAAAAAGCAACTAATCTATCTTCTACCTCTATAGATATATATCTTCAAGAATGGAAGCATACAATACATGGACTTTTGTGAGAGGCTTCTTTGATGCTGTGTTTACAAGGTTAATGCTGTAGTGGGTATTAAAACTTCATATCTTTATATTATCAGATAATATACCTAGAACTTCTGAGTCATATAGTAACTCTTAACTTTTTTGAGAAAGACTATTTTTCAAATCAAATGCAACACTTTTATGCTCCCACTAGTAATGTACAAACATTACAATTTCTCCACATTCTTGCTGTGATTTAAATTATAGCCATTCAGTGAATGTGACATGCTATTTCACTACTCTTTGGTTTGCATTTCCCTGATGTTTAAAGATGTTGAGCATCTTCCCATGTGCTCATCAGCTGTTTGTATATCTTTTTTGGAGAGCTTCTATTCAGATCCTCTTCCTAGTTTCTAAGTAGGTTATCGCTTTTTACTACTGAGTTGTAATTGTGTTTATGTATTCCAGATACAGCCCCCCTTAGGATATATGATTTACAAATATTTTCTCCCATTCTAAGGGTTATCCTTTTACTTTGACATCATTTGAACCATAAATGTTAACTCTGATGTTCACTTTACCAATTTTCTTTGTGTTGGTGTCACCCCATGGCCATGAAGACTTACCTTGTTTTTTTCTAAAAGTTTTGAAGTTTTAGTTCTTATATTTAAATGCATGATCTACACTGAGATAACTTTTTAAGTGGTATGAAATCCAACTTCATTATTGTACATGTAGATAGACAGTTGTCCAAAGCATTTGTTGGAGATTGTTCTTTCCTCATTGAATGATTTTGGTAATCTTGTCAGAAATCAACTCTCCATACATGTAAAAGTTTACTTCTGTACTCTCAATTCTATTCAATTTACATGTATTTCCATTCTTATGCCAATGCCACATGTATCTTGATTATTGCATTTTTGGAGTTAAGTTCTGCAATTAGGAAACAAGGGTTATCCAACTTTGTTTTTATTGCCTTATTTTCCTGGCTAGAACATTTAGAAAAGTACTGAATAAAAATGTTAAGAGCAACATTCCTGTCCCATTCTTGACTTAGGAGTTCAGTAGTCTTTCATAATTAAGTATGATGTTAAACTGAGTTTTCCATAACCGTTCAGGTTGAGAAATTTTATGAAAACAAAATTTTGCAACAAAATAATAAGTTAATACACTGTATTATCTTCAAAGTAGTTACTTAGCATAAAAGATAGCTGAGATTTTTAATGTCTAGTTTATTAAGCATTTTTTCATTATGTAAAAGTTGCATTTTGCAAAATGCTTTTTCTGAATTTACTGAAATGATCATATGGTTTTATCATTTATTCTATTAATAGTCTACTGTATTGATTTTCTGAATGTTACATTAACTTTGCATTTCTGAGATAAGTCCCACTTGATCATGCATTTTAAATGTTGTAGGACTCACTTTGCTACTATTTTGTTGAGGATTTCTGCATCTACATGAGTCTTATAGTTTTCTTATGTTGTCTTTGGTTGTGATATCAGGATAATACTGGCCTCATAATGTATTGTGAAGAATTTCTTTCTCTCTTATTAATCTTTCCTTGTTTGTTAGAATTCACGGGTGATAGGCCTGGAGTTTTCTTTGTGAGTTTTTATTAGTAAAATAATCTCTTTACTTGTTATAGATTTATTTGAACTGTATAATTTTTCTGGAGTCAGTTTTGACAATTTGTGTCTGTGAATTTGTTCATTTAATCTAATTTGTTGGCACAAACTTATTCACAGTATTCCTTTACAATGGTTTTACCATTCACTAACTGGTCATTAAAAATATGACATCTTAATACTAAATAAAATCACTACAATCTGCTCACATTATGATCTCTGCATATAATTACTTTCTCTCTGAAATGCCAAATTTTCGCATTTTGAATAAGGCTATAAGGTCATACTCCCAGAATGTCTATTAATTATCTGTATTTATTTAGAATGTATAAATGATAAAATATGAGTTTTCCCTGGGCATTGCAGAAAAGAGTTGTTTAAATTGGACTCCAATTTCTAGTCACAAAGACATAATGTTTATTTAGTAATGATTATCCAGATGTGTCATAAACAATAAAACTGTGGTAAGAGCTTCCCTGACTGAGTTGTTCTGTCTTAACCAATTTTAATCAGCTTATTTGACTTAATAGCATCATTTACTATACAAATGTATATACTCAAAGATGGGAAACAATGGACTTTTTTATAATTTAAGAAAACTACAATTGCAAGAATATTTAAATACTTCCAACTACTAACTCAAAACAGAATATAGTGTAATAACGTTCCAATGAAAGAAAATTATGAATATACACTGGCAAAAGTTGATAACTCACTGACATATATTCAGCAAGATAGCAAGGACAGGAGCAAGATAGCAATAGAGACAAAATGATTTAGAAACAAGGAAACAAAAAACTTATATATTTTGCCTTTAAAGCAAAACATTTTTTTTTTTTTGGTACCGGGGATTGAACTCGGGTCCTTGCGCTTGTGCAGCAGGTGGTGAAACCACTGAGCTACATCCTCGGCCCCTTAAAGCAAAACATTTTTAAAACAGCCATCTTCACAAACTGAGCTTTGTCCACAATGATGGGAAAGACAAAATACTTATCTTAAGGTATATGAAAGTGTAAATTCCTGCAGAGGAAAAGTAAATGACTATCTTGAGCTCATTCATGTACAAATGCTAAAGGCTTCTCTTTAATTCTCACAAGTGACTCTCAGACTTGTGCTCTTCAAAAATTTTCAAATTTTTGAAATTTGAAACATCTGCTAACCAAGATATTTCTATGTTAAGAAACTTCAGTAAGGCACCTGGTCCAGTTAAAAAGTGATCTCAAATTACCTTGATTTCATGTTAATTTTTGTAAACTGGGATTCACTTTAGGAGGAAAGTGAATTTTTTGGAGTTCAAAATAAAGGAATCTACAGTAAGAAATAAAACCCTATCACCTTGCCCAATTTTCAGAGCTCAAATTCCAAAACTGTAGATTAGTCTCAAAACATTAACAACATTGTTGCAACACTTATTTAAAAATTTATACACATTATCCTTTTGTGTATGTAATTGTTGTAATGTAAAATCAGTACATTATAATTACATGCCCTTTTTCTTGGCATTTCCTATCAGTTAATCATCCTAGGAAGCTTTTCTTTCATCTTAATCTATTATTTCCCTGTATAGAACTAACTTAATATAATGTGGTTTTAAGATAAATGCCTTTGTGACTCAGCTACAACCCCTACAATAACTGTGTTTTCAGGTAATTTAATTTATTCTGAGCTGAAAATACTGGTTAATGACCAGAATGGACTAGGAACCACCTGCAATCACACAGAACTAAATCAGCTTCAAAATCTTAGTGGCTGGGTGGGGTGGCACATGCTTGTAATCTCAGCACTTAGGAGACTGAGGCAGAAGGATCCCTGCAAGTTCAAGGCCAGCCTGAACTACACAGCAAGATCCTCTCCCTCTACCCCTGCCCCAAAAAATCATAGTGGGAAAATTATCCACATCCTGAAAACATTCTTACCTTCTTGGACTAAATGTTTCCCATCTCACAAAATAACTTGCTTTGAATGCTGCTTTTAACACTTCAAAAGGAATTATTACTAATGATTATTTTAATCTTCATGCAATTAAGTTAAATTATTTCCATCAGCATCACTGGAAATGTATAGAAAAAACAGAGATGCAAAATTTCTGTCTAGGCTGCAACCACATTTCCAGTAATATAGCTGATTTATTCAAAGGAAATGCTGTTTTTCCCTTTCAGAACAGCAACAATATCTACTTCAGAATCAAAAATGTAAAAGAAAAAAAACCCAAGCCTTTTTTTGTAGTTCATTATGCATCTCAATGTTAATTTCAACTTTACAGTACTTACTCTGGCTGAAATCACTTAGTTCTGACTGAAATACTGGTGGCCCAAGTTACTTACCAATTGTCTTGATAGATGTTGAGATATCTATTCACCAAAGTCAACACAGAACAAAGCATATTAATCTCTCTGATATTAAATTATCATTTAAAACACATTAAAATCATAAACCAATAAGTACATTAGGACCCTACCTGAGATATAAAATTTCATTATATATGGTTATGTGGCCATTTGTGAGATACACAAGTTTTCCAAACTGAATGATTACTATCCAATAAATCAAGGCAAATTCACACTGGAAAAGAGAGGAACATTTTCTTAAAAATTCTGAGAGGAAGCATCTTACTATGTTGCCCAGACTGGCCTTAACTCCTGGGCTCAAGTGATCCTCCTGCCTCAGCTTCCTGAGAAGTTGGAACTACAGATATATATATAGCATCATTCCTTTTTTAAATTTTGAGACAGTTTCTCTGTGTAGTTCAGGTTGGCCTTGAACTCACTATGCAGCCCAGGCTGGTCTGCCTCAGCCTCTCAAGTGCTGGGATTACAGGTGACGCCACCATGCCTGGTGAGAATAATTTCCTAAGTGAACATCTATCATTATTTTAATAATTATTTCCAACATGTAAAACATTTTCCCCCAGTAAAGCTTGATTAAATTGTCTGAGCTCCTTGTTATATTAGACTTAAAAGTGTCAATGTAGATTGAGAGTCCTGGTTTTATATATATATCTGTTTTTTCCTATTTACCAAATGTATTTAGTAACTTTTAAATGGATAATGATTTATTCACATGTATGTGCATGTAACACAACACACTATGTATTTGTTCATTCATATAACTTTAGATAGCAAAAGAAGTGCATTTTGGGTGGAAATAGGAAGGGCTATTAATATCCTAAGCTTTTTCGATCACTCCCAGTATAGCAACTGTCAAATCATATTAAGGTTTGTAAGTGTTTAAAGAACAAAGCATAAATTTTAGTTCAAAACAAAAACATTGCCACATTTGTTGGGAGAATGAAATTCCAGTTCCTAGGTGTGTTATTATGTTAATGATTAATATTCTACACACAAACATGAGAATTCAAGTTTTTCTTTTAAAATGTACAGTACACAGTTGGAAACTTGAAATTCCAAATTCCAAAACTTGAATTATAGGTATCTATCAAGATAACCAAACTATAAATGGATGTCATAACTATTTTCCACATTAATGAAGTATTTCAATTGGAAGAAGAGAAATGAAACAGAGAACCTACATTGCCCTTTTTCTATAATTTTAAGAAAAAGATACTTTTTCTCTAAACTGTCACCACAAAGGTTTTAAAGTCAAAAATTTGGAAACCAATCTGATATATCTTGTTATGGATGTGAAATGGATGTCAGGCCTCAAAAAGGGTAATGAGGTAAACTCAAATGTTAACATAAAAATTATGCATTGAGCATATCTGGGACAGTAACAAGAAAATAATCTGGGGATAAATACATATACCACATTAAACAGACTGAAAGATGTTAAATTCAAAACCTTTAAATAAGTCTTATAGATTATTTAAAGGATTATAAAAAATGGGAATGTATGATTGTTGTTTTAATTAAACAATTCTGCTTCATCATCGAATTGTACTTGAAGTGCAGTCCAAAAAATGAAAGGAAAACATTTCCTATGAATTAGCAGGAACAGTTTCCACAGCCTTTCACACTGTTGACAATTTCTTCCTGTAGTTTCTTCCTTTCCTCCTCTTTGGACACATTTTCTTTTTTTGTATCCCACTTGGGGTTATCATGGTTCTGCATATGGCTACTCTGTGTATGCCACATTTCTGAATAGATACTGCCAGAGTTAGCAAGCAAACCATAGTGGGTACCACGTTCAGCTACTTTACCCTAAAAAGCAAATATAAGAGAAATACAGAGAAAGGTCATTTAATATGTAATACAATAATTAAAAATATATAATAATTTATAACTAATGATTTACATTCATTAAAATACCTCTCAATTCTTCATCCAGAGTTAAGTGGGAAAAATTGAAGTAAAAATTTCTTCATTGTTAAGCTACTCAGTCCCAGTGAACAAACAAAAGGCTATGAAATTCCAATACCATTACCATCATTTACCTTAAATGAAATGCAACTTTATTCTTATTTTTAGTTTTCATTTTGAAAAATACTTTATATTTCATTTTGAAGAGCAGAAAAGGAAAGTTTAAAATGTGAACTTTTCTGCAATCAACAAATATTCTAATAAAAAGCACTGTTACTCATATAGGAATTTAAAGGATTTAAAAATAATATCCTGAATCCTTATAAAATAAAAAATTTCAAGAAAATAAAGTTTGCTTTTTCCAATAGCTATTTTTATTAACCATAACTATTAACCAATCTTGGACAGATTTGGTAGATTCCAAACTCTGAACTATAATTAATTTGTCTCTTAACAAATTGACAGTTACTTTTTAAACATGTTGGGAGACAAAGGAATTTTGTTATTTTTACTAGTACTCCTAGGTGATAGGATCTTTACAAACACACCCTTAAGCAAAATAACTAAAATTTGTGCCCATGCCTGAGTACTATATTTACATATATATAGTATTTACATATTACACATACATACAGTGCAATGGAAAAAGTGAATATTCAAATTTTTAAAAACATTATTACAGTAAAAGACAGACACGTTGCTATTAATTTCTCTCAAAATATTCCCTCTGGCTTCAAACACACTTAACCTATCATTCTTGATACTTTTAAAAAGCAGTTCTAGAAATCTTTTTTATGTCTTTAGTTGTGCCTTCGTGGCTTCCTCAATGTCCTGAATCAACCCAAAACATTTACCTTCATGGTCATTTTGACTAAGGATGAGCTAGAAGTCACATGGTGCCAGACCTAGTGAGATGGATATGGACACACTGTCATGGTTTTACAATACTGCCTTTCTGTTGGATGGGATATAGCAGCAGCATTCACTATTTTTTTTTTATCAGACCTCATAAAGACATGAAAGAGGACTTTCAGAACTGCTTCAGAAAGTGGCAAGAACGATGGGGTGTGCTCAAAGAGAGTGAAAATATTTTGAGGGGTATTAATAGCAATGTATCTTTTACTGTAATAATTTCTAAGTGTGTCTGTATATAGTTTACTGCTATTTCATTTTTCTTTTTTTGTGTGTGTGGTACTGGGGATCAAACTCAGGACCTTGTGCTTATGAGGCGGGAGTGGTGCCACTGAGCTAAATCCCTGGCCCCTTGACTTACTGATTTCTATTGTTAACTACTGTCTTCCTATTATGGAAGACATTCAGAATTCTTACACTATCCCTACATTCCTACGGCCCCAGCCTTCACTCTTTTAATAACATCAGTTATAACACAAATTTTGGTTCAATGTTCACTTTACTACTTCTTGTTGAATCAAGTAGGTACTAGAATTTTTCATATATTTCTTTATATAGCTTTTCATTCTCTCTAGATTTAGCAACTGCCTCATTTTTCCATTTGCTTAGTTTACTATGTTACTATCAGAAATCTCTCTGAAGTTTGTGCCTAAAGTATAAAACTCTTCTGTCCATTATTTTTTCTCATAATCAATTACATTAGGTAATCTATTAATCTATTAGTTAGACTCCTCCTACGTGAATTCTGAAGCTTTATGATAACACATCTTGGTATGAGGTTTCCTTATCTTTCTATACATTGTCGTGGGTGCTTAGTATTCTCTTTCAATCTGTGAACTCTTGCCCTGAAGTTCTGGATATATTGTGGGTATTATTTTTTTGATAATTCCCCTCTATTTTCCTGTCCTCACTTTTTAGAACTACTGCTAGTCAGATGTTAGATCTCTTACAGCAATTCGTTCATTTTATCTCTGTATTTCCTCTCTTTTTGTTCTACTCTTTGGAGATGTCCTGACTTTATTTTAATGATGACAGTTTTCGGTTAAAACATCTCTTGATCTCTAGTTATATCACACCTATTTTTAAATTTTCAAATGTTGCAAGAATAAAACAATAAACATTTATGTATGTTTTTCTTAGTTTAGTACTATTTTCCACATTTGCTTTGTCTCCCTTTACACATTCTGTATACATATGTACAGTACATTTGTTTTGTCTCATTTTATACACTATATAGTATACATATAGTATATATAGTATATATATATGTACAATTTTTGCAAACCATTTGAGGAGTTGCTGACACTGTTAAACTTTATCTTCAAATATTTCATTAGTATGTACCTCCTTAAAAAGAATATTCACCTACATGATTAGAATATAACTATCACATCCAAGAAATTTAGCAATGATATAATACTCTTATATCTGACACATAGCTCATATTCAAACTTTATCAATTATCTGAGAAATATCCTTTATGTTTTTCCATCTAAGATCTAATCAAGACAAAAACATTGAATTTATAAAAGCTTTTGCATGTGTGTGCAACATTAACATTTCTAAAATGTCCAGATCTATTTTTAAAAAAAGAAAAGCCCTTCAGTTTGTACATTTAGCTGTTCCCAATCATTAGAGCTGGGCTAAAAATTTCTGTCAGAAATAAGTGATGATGTGTCCTCAGTGTATTATTACACCATGAGGTCAACTTATCCCATATTGATATTAAATTTGATCAACTGGTTAAGGGTGTTTACCCGACTACTCTGATGATACCTTTTTGCTTTGTAATTAAAAAGTAATCTATGGGTTATACTGTACTTTCAAACTGTGTGACTATTCTATTCTCCAACAGTTTTTAACCATATGGTTTTAGCAACCACTAATGATTCTTATATGAAACAATTAATGGTAGTTACAAACTCTGATTTTCTAAATTTATCATTCATTCTACATATCTTAGCACTTTTTTTAAAGAAAGGCTTTCCCTTTCCTCTTGTCACTTTTTGTTTTAATAGTACTATCACGGCTCTCTTCCCTTCCCTTCTTTTCCCTATCATCTTTCTCCTCTTTTTCCCTAGCCACTGTTTAGTATTTCCCCTCTTTAACCTTTTTTTTCTTACATTTTCTTTTCTTTCCTTCCCTGCCTACCTGTCTGATCACATTTCTCTCCCCACATTACCACTGTGTACATTTTTTAAAATACTATCATTAAGGATGCTGAGACTAGTATTTTATTCAATATATTACAATTCATTAGTGTCATTACTTCTTTTGATGCTCTACCTTAAATTTGGTCAGTGAGAGCCTATTCAAAATGGTTTCTGTATTCTTGTGACATGCATTCATTTCGTTTCAGATGTTCCTCTGAGGAATCTTGGTTAATTTTAGTAAGAAACAGTATTTAGTATCCCAGATCTTTGTGCCAGGTATACTCATTGCTATATGGTTTTCAATGCATCTAGGCCTCTTAAGCAAGTAAGCATATTCACTATTTAGAATACTTTTTAAATAACAAATTTGAACCGATACTTTTGTTCCAATATAAGAACACAATAATCTTATTCTTCTTTGATCTTTCCATTATTTGTACCTTTTTCTCCTGAGATCTCTAGTTGCAAAAACATCAATGTACTTGCTCACATGCTCAGTCTTGAAATATACACAAAATAGTTTGAAAATGGCTACACTCATATGTTATTACCAACAACAAACTTAGCCAATTAGACATTTTCTTTGGAAACATTTGTGTCTTACATTATATTCCACTAAAGGTATATAAAAATTAAAGTAATATTTTCAAGAGTTACTTGGAAAGGGCATGCAGGTCCTAGCCACAAGCCCTCGGGGACCAGAGTAGCATGGGTGTGCAGGTCCCAGCCAGGGCCCCGCCTAGATACCAGCCATAGGCCCCCGGAAAACAGCTGCATAGCCATGCACGCAACAGCCAGAGGCCCACCCAGATACCACCCGTAAGCACATGCAGATCCCAGAGAGAAGACCCCATGGATGAGAGTAGCTCAGGTGCATAGGACCCAGTCAGGGCCCCACCCAGACACCAGTGGCTTGGAGCCTGAGGCCCCAGCCAGAGGCCTGTCCAGATACCATCCCTAAGTGTATGCACACCCCAGCTAGAACCCTCTCAGATACCAGGACTCAGGTGGACAGCACCAGCCAAAGGCCCTCCCAGACAATAGCTACATAGATGGGCAGGCCCTAGCAAAAGGCATATCCAGATACCATACTAAGTGTGAAGAGTCCCTAGCCAGAAACCCTCCTGGATAACAGCACAGCGCAGGGATCCAGAAGGCCGCCATTCTGAACATAGGAATTCCTGCAGTAGTGATCAGTAGAGAGAAGGCTTCTCTGAGGCTTGCTGAGAATTGAACCCCACTGGACAAGCAAAAAGCCACCCCAACAAAGGCGCAGAAGGCTGCATCTGTTGAAATGAGAAAACACATAAACAAGTTGCAAAAGCAGACTTGCATATCACCTAAGGCAACCCCAAGGGGCAACAAGATGGAACAATATGATACTCAACCACCTGGACTCCCTGAACTGTCAATGAAAGAGGATCTGGAAGAAATAAAATCAGAAATAATTTCTCAGACAACAGAGATTCTGTCTGTAGTCCAAAACATGATTAATAACTCTAGAGCAGAAACAGATATAAAAAAAATACAGGACCTGAGGAACATGATGGCATCCCAGGTTAGGAAACATGGAATCCATAAAAAAGATTTAAGCAGATATCCAGGAGATTAAAAACTCCATTGAAAGTTTCCACAGAAGAGTGAGTGAATGTAAGGACAGAATATCAGATACAAATAAAGGGTTGATATTAATGACCAGGAAAAGAAATATTTCTTAAAAATAGTAAGGGACCACAAGAAATCCATCCAGCAGCTGCTAGATGATGCAAAGAAGAAAAACATAAGACTGATTGGAGTCAGTGAAGAAACAGGAGAGTGGAAATGACATAAAAAAACTGTTCACAGAAGTACTAGCAGAAAACATCCCAAGCAGGGGAAAAGAATTTGACATACAGATACATGAGGCATACAGGACTCTAGTCGTGATAAATATATATATATATATATATATATATATATATATATATATATATATATATATAGCTAGGCATATAATAGTAAAGATTCCAGTAACCCAACAAAAGACCAAAATGCTACAAGCAGTTTAGAAAAAAGAAACAAATCACGAACAAAGGAAATCCGATCAGAATCACAGCAGACTTCTCAATACAAACCTTCAAGGCAAGAACAGCCTGGAGTGAAGTTTATCAAGTCCTAAAATAAAACAACTTCCAATCCAGATTGAGGAACTCTGCAAAACTATCTTTCAAAATTGATGGAGAAATCACATACTTTCATGACACAGAGCACCTGAAGAACTTCATGAATACCCAACCAGCACTCCAAACAATCTTAAACAATATCCTAGGAAAGGACAATGAGATTCACAACCCCAGGAAGCCCAGCAGAATGAATCCATCAGGCACAACAAAAAATTAAATGCAAACAGGGAGAATCCAAACACAAGAAAAGGTCATTGAAAGGATGTCAATACATACCAGTTATAAGCATCAATGTTAATGGTTTCAATTCACCAATCAAAAGAAATAGACTGGCAGAATGGGTCAAGAAGCAAGACCCAAAAATATGCTGGATATAAGAAACACACTAATTGAAAAAGAAACTCATAGAATGAAAGTTAAAAGGTGGAAAACAATACTCCATCCAACAAGAACCTCAAAAATAGCAAGAGTAGCTATCCTCTTTGCAGATCAAATGGATTTCAAACCAACATTAATTAACAGAGACAAAAAAGGAACACTACCAGTGCAGAGGAGGCTTTGGGGCCGCCATACTACCTCACCCAGCACAGAGGAGGCTTCCGGGATGCCGTACCACTGCTCCCAGTGCAAAGGAGGCTTTGGGGCAACTGTACCACTGCAACCAGCGCAGAAGAGGTGAACAGCACAAGCACCAGCAGCACACACACCCACACCCACACACCCACCCCGTTGAAATGAGAAGACATGTAAACAAGTCTAAAAACCAGACATCCAGATCACCTATGGCAACCCCAAAGGGAAACGAGATGGAACACTCTGATAGTGAACAACCTGGACTCCCTGATTTAAAAGATGGACAAAAATACTGCATGAGACAGGAACCTGAAAAAAAGCAAGAGTAGCTGTCCTCTTTGCAGATCAAATGCATTTCAATCCAACATTAATAAAGAGAGACAAAGATGGACACTACATCCTTCTAAAGGGAACAATTCAAAAGGAAGAGATATCAAACAGAAACATATATGTACCAAATACTAATGAGCCCAGCTATATAAAACAAATACAAATGGACATGAAAAATCAAAGAAGCACTAATACAATACTACTGAAGGACCTCAATACCCCACTGTCACAAATAGACACATAAACTACACAAAAAATAAAAAACAAAACACTAGAACTCAATCAAATTCTTGAACAAATGGATTTAAGAGATGTTTACAGAATGTTCCACCCCACAAAATTCCAATACACACTCTTTTCGGCTGCACATGGGCTGTTCTCCAAAATAGATCACATAGTATGTGTTGGTGGTATAGTGGTGAGCATAGCTGCCTTTCAAAGTAGGCCACATATTTGGACATAGAACATGGTTTTTTTTTCCCTTAAATTCTTTTATTGGTACATTTTAGGTATAAAATACATTTACATTTATCATTGAGGACTTCTACCTGTATAGTATATGTGCTGCCGAAGCGAGCACAACTCGTACCTGTATATGATGCATCTTGGTTCTTATTTTTTCCCATTCCCCTGCCCTCCCTTCAACCCCTTTACCCCTCCCTATTTACAAAGACTTTGTTTCCATTTTTTCCTTTTCTCATAATTTTTCCTTTCCCTTCTTTCCTTTCCCCTTCCCCTCTCACTTCCCCTACCCCTTTGGACCTTTTCATCCTCTTTCAAATACTCAATTATTCATTTTAATCATTATTTATACTTTCAGTTTCTCACACCAGGGAATCTACTCAGTATTTACACGTGTTTCCTATTTATTTCACTTAAGAATATAGCCTCAATATCCATCCATTTAGCTATGAATGTCTCTAGTTTGTTGTTCTTTATGGCTGAGTTGCACTCCATTTTATTAAAAAACACATCTTTATCCAGTTTCCAGTTGATGGGCACTTGGGATGTTTCCAAGCTTTGGGTATTACAAACTGTGCCACTGTAAACATGGGTGCACATATATCATTGTGGTATGATTCTTTTAATTCTTTTGGGAAAATACCCAGCAGGGGAATAGTTGGGTCAAATGGGACCTGTAATCCTAGTTTTTTGAGGTATCTCCATACTAATTTCCACAGTGGTTGCACCAGTCCACACTCCCACGAACAGTGGACAAGGGTTCCATTCTCCCCACAACCCCACCAACATTTGTTAATGGTTGATTTCTTGATAGCAGCCATTCTTTCTGGAGTGAGGTAGAATCTCAGTGTTGTTCTCATTTGCATCTCTCCAATGACCAGTGATGTTGAACATATTTTCACATGTTCATTTGCTGCTTTTACTTCTTTGTCTGAGAAATGTCTCTTCATTTCTGATGCCCATTTTTGAATTGGGTGTTTAAATTGGGGGGAGGTCTTTTTTTAAGTTCTTTATATATTCTAGATAGTAGTCCTTTGAGGTACAGCTGCTAAAAATTTTTTCCCACATTGTTGGTTGTCTCTTAGCTCTATTGGTGGTTTCTCTTGCAGTGCAGAAGCTTTTTAATAAGATGAGATCCCAGTTGTTGATTCTTTGTGGTAGTTCCCATGCTAGTGAGGTTTTGTTCATAAAGTCTTTTCCTATTCTAATGTCAAGAGTTCTACCTAACCTTTTTCCACCAAGTTTAGTGTTTCTGTTTTAATATTTAGATCTTTGATCCATTTCAATTTTAGTTTAGTGAATAGTGAAAGATATGGGTTCAGTTTTAATCTTTGGCAAGTTGAAACCCAGTTTTTCCAGCATCATTTATTGAAGAGGCTATCTTTCCTCTAGTGATGGTATCTTGCTCCTTTGTCAAAGATAAGTTGGCTTAGTATGTATGGAGTTGTTTCTGTGTCTTCTAATCTGTTCCACTGATCCTCAAGTGTGTTTCTTTGCCAGTACCATGCTGTTTTTATCAAAGTAGCTTTGTAGTATAGTTTCAAGTTGGGGATTCTGATACCCCCTGCCATGTCTCTGTGCTTAGAATTGCTATTCTAGATCTCTTCTGGGTCCAAATGAATTTTTGGACTATTTTCCCTAGTTCTGTGAAGTATATTGTTGCAATTTCAATCGGCATTGCATTAAATCTATATAGTAGTTTTGGAAATATGGCCATTTTCACTATATTACTTCTTCCTACCCAGGAACAAGGGATATCTTTCCATTTTCTTATATCCTCTTTGATCTCTTTTTTCAGAGTGCTGTAGTTTTCAGTGGAAAGGTCTTTTGCTTCCTTTCTTAGATTGATTCCTAAATATTTCATTTTTTGGATCCTATTGTAAAAGGAATTGTTTCCCTAATTTCCCTCTCAGTGAGTTTGTTATTTGTGTACAAGAGGGCTATTGTTTTTTGAGTGTTGACCTTGCATCCAGCTACTCTACTGAATCTGTCAATTAAGTCTAGAACTTCTTTGGCAGAGTTTTTTGGGTCTTCTATGTAAAGTATCATAGTGTCAGCAAATAATGACAGTGTAACTTCTTCCTTTCCTATCCTTATTCCTTTTATTTCTTTCTCTTATAGAACATGTTTAAATAAGTGAAGAGGAACTGAAGTTATCTGCTGTATATTATCAGGCAAGAGTGCAATGAAATTGGAGATCAATAGCAAAAGAAACTGCAAGAATTTCATAAGCATATGGAAATTGAACAACACAGTTCTGAATAAGCAATGGGTCACAGAGGAAATTAAAGAAGAAATCAGACAGTTCCTTCAATTAAATGACAATGACAATGTAACATATTGGAATCTCTGGGGCACAATGAAAGTACTCTTACAAGGAAAATTCATAGCATTGAGTACTAATATCAGGAAAACAGAGAGAGCTCAAATAAACAACCTGATGCTGAATCTCAAGCTTGTAGAAAAAGAAGAGCAAGACAAACCCAAATCTTATAAAATGGAGGAAATTATAAAAATCAGAACAACAAAAAAAATCAGAACAGAAATCAATGCAATGGAGACTAAGAGAATGATAGCAGAAAACAATGAACCAAAAATGAACTTCAAAAGAGTAAACAAAATTGACAAACCCTTAGACAATCTTATCAAAAAAAGAAAGAAAAGACCAAAGTCCATGCAATTAGGAATGAAAAGGGTGAAATTACAACAGACCCAGCAGAAATCCAGAGGATCATCAATACCCACTTTGAGAACCTATATGCCAATAAGATGGAAAACAGAGAATAAATGGACAGATTACTAAATACATATGAATTACCAAAGTTGAACGAAGACCTAAAAATTCTAAACAACCCAATATCAACCGAGGAAACTGAAAACATAATTAAAATCTTTCCAACTAAGAAAAGCCTGGGCCCTGATGGCTTCACTGCTGAATTCTACAAGACATTTAGAGAACTTTTGCCACTACTGTTTAAACTCTCAGTGAAAATGAACTGGAAGCAATACTCCCAAATTCATTTCTGGAAACCAGCATCACCGTGATCCCAAAAGCAATGTCCCAACCAAAAAAGAGATCTATAGGCCAATCTCACTAATGAACTTAGATGCAAAAATCCTTTATAACATACTGGCAAACAGCATGCAGAATATCATCAAGAAGATCATACACCCTGACCAAGCAACCTGATGAAAGCCATCTATGAAAAACAAATAGCCAATATCTAAATGGTCAAAAATTAAAATCCTTCATGCTAAAATCAGGAACAAGACAAGAATGCCCACTATCACACCTTCTGTTCAATATAGCTTTGGAAACATTAGCCACAGCAATTAGACCAGAGAAAGAAGTAAAAGGAATAAAGATAGGAAATAAAGTTAAATTGTCATTACTTCCACATGACATGATACTCTATACAGAAGACCCCAAGAACTCCAGCAAAAATCTTCTAGACTTAATAAGCAAATACAGTAGAGTAGCTGGATATAAAGTCAACAAACAAATATCAATAGCCTTCCTGTACACGAACAACAGACTCACTGAGAGAGGAACTGGAGAAACAACTCCATTGACGATACCAACCAAAAAAATGAAACACTTAGGAATGAACCTAATAAAAAAAATTAATAACCTTTAGTCTGAAAACTACAGCACTCTGAAAAGAGATAAAAAAGATATCAGAAAATGGAAAGACATCCCTTGCTCTTGTACTGAGTAGGAAGAACCAATATAGTGAAAACTGCCATACTTCCAAAACTGCTATATAGATTCAATGCAATCCCAACTGAAACTCCAAGAGCACACTTCACAGACCTTCAGAAAACAATCCAAAAATTCATTTGGAACAAAAGGAGACCTAGAATAGCAAAAGCAATTTTAGGCAAGAAAGACAAGGTAGGGGGTATCACAATCCTCAACTTGAAACTATACTGTGACAAAAACAGCATGGTACACACGGATCAGTGGAACAGATTAGAAGATCCAGAAACAACTCTGATATACTCAGCCACCTCATCTTCGACAAAGAAGTGAAACACCCTCACTGCAGGAAAGATAGTCTCTTTAATAAATGGCACTGGAGAAACTGGGTTTCAACTTGCCAAAGATTAAAACTAAACCTATATCTCTCACCACGCACTAAACTAAAAATCAAAATGGGGCAAAGATTTAAACATTAAAACAGAAATACTAAACCAGCTGGAAGAGAGGTAGGTAGAACTCTTGAAGACATTAGTGTAGGAAAAGATTTCATGAAGAAATCCTCAGCTGCTCAAGAACTAGCACAAACAATCAACAACTGGAATGTCATCTTATTAAAAAGCTTCTGCACAGGGAGAGAAACCACCAGCAGTGTGAAGAGACAACCCACAATGTAGGTAAAAATTTCGACCAGCTGTTCCTCAGACAAAAGTCTAGAATATATAAAGAATTTTAAAAATCAGACCTCTCAAATTTAAAGACTCAATCCAAAAATGGGCATCTGAAATGAACAGTTTTTTTGTTTTGTTTTGTTTTTGTTTTTGTTTTTTGCTACCCAGGATTGAATTGAGGAACTTGTGCTTATGAGGCAGGCGCGGTGCCATGGAGCCAAATTCCCGGCCCTCAACAGACATTTCTTAGACAAAGAAGTAGAAACAGCAAATAAATATATGAAAAAACTGTTCAATATCACTGGTCATTTGAGAGATGCAGATGAAAACAACACTGAGATTCCACCTTACCCCGGAAAGAATGGCTGCTATCAAAAAATCAACCAATAACAAATGCTGGCAGGGCCGTGGGGAAAATGGAACCCTTCTCTACTGTTGGTGGGAATGTAGACTGGTGAATCACTGTGGAAATCAATATGGAGATAACTCAAAAAACTAGGATTAGAGGTCCCATTTGACTCTGCTATTCCCCTGCTGGGGATCTTCCCCAAAGAATTAAAAGAATCATACCATAGTGATATATGTGCACTCGTGTTCATAGTGGCACAGTTTGTAACAGCTAAAACTTGGAAATATCTCAATTGCCCATCAAGTGGATAATGGATTTTTTAAAATGTGGTTTTTAAAAAATAAAATGGAGTACTACTGAGCAGTAAAGAATGAGAAACTAAAGACATTCATAGCTAAATAGATGCACATTAAGGCCATACTCTTAAGTGAAATAAGTAAGACAGACGTGTAAATACCGAATAGTTTCTCTGGTGTAAGAAACTGAAAGTGGAAATAAAGATCAAAATATATAATAGATAATGTGAAATAGGAAGAAAAAAGTGCAAAGGGGAAGGGGAAGTGGGAAGGGTAAGGGAAAGGAAAGAAGGGAAAGGAATAAATATGAGTAAAGGAAAAAATGGAAACAAAGTCTTTGTAAATAGGGAGGGGTAAAGGGGTTGAAGGGAGGGCAGGGGAATGGGGAAAAATTAAGAACCAAGATACATTATGTAAAAATACAAATTCCCAATAATGAATGTCAGCATATTGTATATGTAAAATGTATCAATAAAATTAATGAATGAAAATTTTAAAAAATATAAAGTTACTTGGATTAATTTTAATTTTCTGCTATGTAGTTATCAATTTGATATGCAGTTTTGCTTCTTTCTCCTTGAATTCAATTTTTCATTTTTTAAAATTTCATGGTACTAGGGCCTGAACTCAGAGCCTTCACAGTGAGCTATATCACCAGCCTTTTCGTATGTTTTTTCAAATTTTCAGAGAGGGTCTTGATAAGTCCCTACGTTGCTCTGTCTGGGCTTGAACATGCAGTCCTCCTGCCTATGCATCCCAGAGTACTAGGATTATAGGTACGGGTGGCATTGTAGACTTAATTTTATTTTTGAATATATAAAAACATTAACATGGTTCATAAGTAAAAGCTATGTAACAAAGTAGACTCAGGAATGTCTCATTCCCTTCCCTATATCTTGCAGTCTTTTTCTAGCCCTATCTTATATGTAGTCAATGGCTTTAGTTTCTAGTTTGTCCGTCCTGAATTTCTTTTTACAAAAATAGAAACAAATACCTTTTTTATGTGGCATCTGACTTATTCAGAACTTTTATATAGTACACTTATATAGTAATTCCCTTAGAAGAGATACAGCAAGCTATCTACTTTCTTACTTACTCCATGTAGAAAAACAAAATAAAAATGGCCATGTTTGAAAATTATCACTTTATATTACTTTTCACTTAGACATTAAATACTGAAGTGGTAAAAAAAAATATTATTACAGCAAAAGACACTAAGCAAAGATTCTATTCAGAGTAAAAATGACCACAGAAAACTTATTTTATAGGTACACACTTGAAAACCTGCTTATATGATAAAATTTAATACTTTCCTAAACAAACTTCTGGTCTAATACTTTAATAAAGAGTGAGTTAATGTAATTTAACCCTTCTTGGAAATGACATGCATACTTTCCTACAATAGGGGCTAAAGTAGAATCCTATCAGCATTCAAACTCATTCAAATAATACAAATTCTGTATATTTTATTAGAAACAATATTTAAGTTTCTTGTTTTCATAACCATTTCAATGTTTTTGAAATACTAAGTTTTACAGTAAATCTCTTACCTGGTCTAATACAATGATTTCATCTGCATCAATCACTGTTGACAATCTATGTGCAATGAAAATAGAAGTTCTGTGTTTGACCATATCCCTCATGGCACCAAGAATAGTCTGCAAGTTTGACAAGAATAGGAGAACAAAAGATATGCCTATTAGGCAAATTAAAATAATCATACTTGTTGTAAAAGAATATAAAAATGTCAATCTTTTATTATGCAAACACTTGAACCATAATCTTTACTAAGAAGAACAGAAAATCAAAAAGTGAGGGCAAATATGACTACAAAGTCATGAAAAAAATATTAAGACAGGCAATATTTCTTTTTCTCCTTTTTTTTTTTTTGGTACTAGGGATCAAACACGGGACCTTGCACTTTGGAGGATGGCGCCGGAACCACTGAGCTAAATCCCCGGCCCAGGCAACATTTCTATACTCCACAAAGTCTAAGAGAAAGTACATATTTTCTATACGAAAATACCAAACAAATAAACCATTCCAGTGATTATCACAATTATAGTTATAAATGATATTTATCAGTAAGAACAAAATTAAAATGAGGACGGACTCAAGTGATAGGATGCAGAGAAATTCAAAATAATACAAACAAAGATAGGGAGTGTAGACATCTACAGGAACAAACACAAACACATTCGGGTATTTTTTAACTTAAGGAAACTTCTTTTTCAAAAGCATCCTGACTTCTTAGTGCATTCTGAAATACATTTTTGTTTATTGCCTATTAAGCATAAGAGAATTGTGTATGTACTCAGCTATACTTGGAAAGCTGGGTCTAAGTTCCACTAGCTGGATGAAAGGAGAGTGTGAGGGATGGGGATAAGAAGACATTGTTTTACTAGGGAAGGCTGATAATCTAAGTGGAGTGCCAGTACTAAGAAAAACTTCTGTTTGTGGTGATTCCTTTTTCTTATCTTTAAGAACTTAAAACTCTAAAATACTACAGCGTGCTCTGGACCTTTGAAAAATGCCCATTAAAATTTACTAAATCTTTTGGTAGTTCTTTCCTTTGGGTGGGTCTCTGCAAAGTCTTCATAGGTTATGTTCTCTGACATAATAAAGGTATGTGAGTCAAATAAAGGCAAGTGGGGTAGAACCTATTGACCAGCAGCCCTGGTAAGATACACAGACCCATGGACCTTGCGGAACACATGGACCTGTGGCATGGTGCCTGACCAACTCCACAACTGTGGATTCCACACCTTGGCTCAGCCACTGCCAACTTGGAGCTGGTTCTGTATTTTTTCCCCTCTGCATGGAACAGCAGAAGTGCCAGCCAAACAATGCGTACAATATTGGACAAGGCAAAAGTCTGGAATAGGGAATTCAACATGGCTGACTAATGAGGAAACACGTCACAGAAGCTGAGGAAAGATGCATAGCAAAGGAAGGATCTGGAAAATCCAACATGGCTGAATAGAGAAGGAGCCACATTGGAGAGACAGAGAACATAAACTAGAAACACAGAGAAAAGAAACTATCATAAATGGAAAGAGACTGGATTAACCAAACACAATGTGGTATCCATGTCTGAATTCTAATTTGAAGAGTCTAACTCAAAGAACACTATTAGGAGACTACCGTAGAACATTCCACAAGGAAGAGAGAATTGCACTGGAACTGAGAGAACCATCAGTGGTTGAAGCTTGCAATGAAAACGTGGGATATTGCTTCCAGAGTGGCTTTCCTCAGTCAACAGTCAGTAAGTGACTCAGACCAGAGCCTGTGGCCACAATTACAGAATGAGAGCTGGACTCATTATTGATTTTTTTATACCTAGTTTTCTCTGTTATCTGCATCTAAATATATAACATACCTCTACCAATATTAGGATCCTGTGCCCCCACCCATATCACATAGCAGAAGGCTTTAAAAAAAACTTTTTCCCCCCTTTTCTTCCCTCCCCTTCTGTCATTGCCCAGTCCCCAACTCCCTGGGCTTTAGATAATTGATTCTATAAAATTACTGTTGAATGCATTTTTAACCATTAGAAGAGATATAGCCACCACATTTAGTACATATTAGCTATGGGTCATTAGCTGGGCTGTTATGATGCTTACACTATAACTGTGGATTTCTTGACAGAAATAACAAAACTGACACTGCTAAAAACAAGAGTAAAGTCAATGCATAAACAGAAACAAAAAAAGTCAGAAAAAGAAAAAGGATTCACCAATAGATAAAGAAAGCAAACACAGTAAATAATCAACACATCTCAGAAATATCTTTCAAAGTTAACTGCTTGAATTCTCCAATTAAAAGGCACGAATTGGCACAATGGATCAAAAAACAGAATTCAACAGTTTGTTGCATTCAAGAAACTCATCTGATCCCAAAAGATAGTCCTAGGCTAAAAATTAAAGGATGGAAAATAATATACCATGCACTAGGACTCTGATAACAAGTAGAGATAGTAATTCTAATATTAGACATGGTAAACACAAAGCTAAAACTAATTAGAAGAGGCAAAGAAGGTCACTACATATGAGTTAAGGGCATAATCTAAAAAGAAGAGATAACATTAATAAATATATATGCACCTAATACTAGAGAATTTATCTTCATAAAATAAAAACTTCTGAAATCAAAAGATCAAATAAACACCAACACAATCATAGTAGGGGATTTTAACATTCACTTCTAAAAAAAAACACAAACCAACTGAACAAAAACATCAATAAAGAAAAATCAGAGCCAAACCATATGTAATAAATATCTACAGAATATTCCACCCTTCTACGACAGACTACACATTCTTTTCAGCAGCACATGGTGCTTTTTCCAAAACACATATTTGGCCAGAAAGCCTGCTTAAGTAAATATAAAAGAATTGACAGTATCCTATGCACAGTATCAGACCACTATGCAATGATAATAGAAATCAATGACAGAAGAAATTTCAGAAAAGGCAAAAGCTCCTGCAAAATTAACAACATACTCCTAAACAACCAATGGGTTACAGAAGAAATCAAAGAAGAAATTAAAAATTTCTGCAAGTTAATGACAATGACTATACAATTCACCAAAACCTTTGGGACACTATGAAAGTAGTTCTAAGATGAAAACTCATTGCAATCAATCCTCACATTAGGAAAACAGAGTGCGCCCAAATAAATAACCTTATGAGAAATCTTAAAATACTTGAGAAACAACAACAAATCAGCCCCAAACCAAAAATAAGGAAGGGAATTTTAAAGATGAGAGCAAAAATCAATGAAACTGAGACTAAAAAAACATTAAGAAAAATAAATGAAGTTCTTTGAAAGAATAAAAATAGATAAGCCCCTAGCCAGACTTATCAAGAGAAAGTAAAAAAAGAATCACATCAATGCAATTAGAAATGAAAAAGTGAAATCACAACAGACACTGTGGAAATCCAGAAGATAGTAACAACTTTGAAAAATTTTAAATAAGCAAAGTTTGAAGAAATGGACAGATTTCTAGACACATACAAACTACCAAACTAACCTAAGAAGATATAAATATGTTTAACAACTCAATAACAAGCAATGAAATTAACAGAGTAATACAGAATCTAACAAATTTTTAAAAAGCCCAGGACCAGATGGATTCACTGTTGAATTCTACAAAACCTTTAAGGATGTTACATCATCAATACTCCTCAAGCTCTTCAAAGAAACTGAAAGGGATGGAGTGCTCCCAAATTCATTTATGGAAGCCAGTATTACCCTGATCTCAAAACTGGAAAAAGATTCAATTAAAAAGGAGAATTATAGGCCAATCTCCTTAATGAACATAGATGTAAAAATCCTCAACAAGAAATTAGCAAATAGAATGCAGCACATCATCAAAAAGATCACACATCATGATCAAGTAGGTTTCATCCCAGAGATACAAGGATGTTGCAACATATGTACGTCAATAAATGTAATACATCACATAAACAGAAGCAAAGCCAAAAATCACGTGATCATATCAATAGATGTAAAAAAGAACTGACAAAACCCAACACCCCTTCATGATAAAAAGCCTGAAGAAAACAGGAATAGAAGGACCATACTTGAATATGATAAAAGCTATTTATGACAAACCAATAGCCACTATCATACCAAATGCAGAAAAACTAAAAGCATTGCCCCTAAAATCAGGAACAAGACAATAATGTCCATTATCACCACTTTATTCAATATAGTACTTGAAACATTAGCCAGAGCAATCTGGCAAGAGAAAAAAATAAGCTATATATATATATATATGAGAAAGAACTCAAATTATGATTTGTAAATGACATGATATTCTACATAAAAGACCTAAAGAACTCCAACAAAAAAACTCAGAATTAATAACCAACTTCAGCAATGTAGCAGGATACAAGATCAACACCCAAAAAAGCATTAGCATTTGTGCACACCAATAATGAACTTGATGAGAAGAAAATTTTGGAAACAATATCATTCACAGTAGCTTCAAGAAAAATGAAATACCCTACAATTAAACTAACCAAGGAAGTAAAACACCTCTACAAAGAAAATTACAGTATTCTGAAAAAGAAGATTAAAGAGGACATTGAAAAATGCAGGGCATGGGATGTAGCTCTGCAGCACAGTGCCTGCCTGGCAAGCATGAGGCCCTGAGTTTGATTCCCAGTGAAAGGAAGAGAAGAGAAGACAAGAGAAGAGAAGAGAAGAGAAGAGAAGAGAAGAGAAGAGAAGAGAAGAGAAGAGTGGAGGGGGGA
>NW_004624836.1:5681880-5747563 GCF_000247695.1 Heterocephalus glaber | reverse complement strand
GGGAGAGAGAGAGAGAGAGAGAGAGAGAGAGAGAGAGAGAGAGAAGGTAAAGATGTCTCCTGTTCCTGGATAGACAGAACCAATATTGTCAAAATGGCCATACTCAAAACTGTTATCGAGATCCAATGCAGTCTCAATTAAAATACCAACAGCACACTTTACAGAACTAGAACTAAAATTCATATGGAACCAGAAGAGACCCAGAATAGCAAAAGCAATTTTGGGCAACAACAGAAAAGCAGGAGGCCTTGCAATACCTGACTTCAAGCTATACTACAAAGCAACAGTGATAAAAATGGCATGGTTGCCTGCCTCACAAGCACAAGGTCCCAAGTTTGATCCCTGATACCAAAAAAAAAAAAAAAGAAAGCATGGTACTGGAAAAAAACCAGATTATGTGGATCAATGTAACAGAATAGAGCAATGATGGTGAACTTACAGCATGTGTGCTGCAGTGGGCTGTTTGTATCACTGAAAGCTCTAAGAAGTATTCCATCACTGGACTACAGGATACAGAAACATCCCCAGACACTTTCAGCTATTTGATCTTTGACAAGAGGTTCAAAAGCATATGTTGGAGTAAAGATAGCTTATTCAACAAGCGGTGCTGGGAAAACTGCTTATCTGTTCACAGAAGATTGAAAGTGGACTCTTATCTCTCACTATAAACTAAATGAAAATAAAAATGGATTAAAGATCTAAACATTAAAACAAATACTAAACCTACTAGAAGATAAAATAGGTAAAACGCTTCAAGACATGTATAGGGAAGGATTTTTAAAACAGAATCTCAAATGCACAAGAAATAACAGCAAAAATCAGCAAATGGGATTTTATCAAACTAAAAAACTTTTGTACAGCAAAACAATCAATTAGTATAGTGAAGAGACAACATACAGAATGGGAAAAAGTTTTTGCCATCTACTCCTCAGATAGAGGACTAATATCTAGAATATACAAAGAACTAAAAAAAATTAAACCACCTAAAATTAAAAACCCAGTTAAATAATAGCCAAGAGAAAAGAACAGAAAATTCACAGAGGAAGAAATACAAATGGTCAACAAATATATTAAAAAATGTTCAACATCTCTGGCCATTAGAGAAATGCAAATTTAAACAATGTTAAGATTATATCTTACTCTGGAAAGAAAGACAATCATTAAAAAATCAAACAATAGGGCCAAAGATTTAGCTCAGTGGTGCCACCGCCTGCTTTGGAAGCCCAAGGTCCTGAGTTCGAACCCTGGTACCAAAAAAAACCAAAAAACAAAAACCAAACAAAGAAACAAAAAAGAAATCAAACAATAATAAATGCTAGTATGTCTGTGGTGAAAAAGGAACACTCTTTCATTGTTGGTGAGAATGTAAACTAGTACAACCATTATGGAAATCAGTATGGAGATTTCTCAAAGAACTGAAGTTAGAAAATCCATATGACCCAGCTATTCCCTTTCTAGGTATTTCCCCAAAGAGCTTAAGACATCATATTACAATGATATATGCATAGCAATATTAATAGCTATAATATTAATAGCAATAACATAATAGCTAAGTCCTGAAAGCAGACTGTATACTTATCAACAGATGATTAGATAAAGAAAATATGGTATTGATATATAATGGAATACTACTCAGGTATAAAGACTGCAATGAGACGTGTGCAGGAAAATGGTTGTACCTGGAAAATATACATTGAGTGAAATAAGCCAGACACATAAGCTTAAATACTGTATGATATCTCTCATTTGAGTAAGGTAAAACACAAACAAAGAATAATAAAGGATGGATAAAAGGGCACAAGGGGTTGTATCTCTTGCGAAAGGGAAATGGTCCTAGGGAACAAGGGCAAAGGGTGAGGAGGAGAGGAAGTGGAAATAAGTAGAATAAAGATAAGCCATGTATAGAAAGCTAATAACCTAAGATTAATAATATCAATAAGAATGAAAATTGGGATAGGAGACTAAGAGGAGGGAGGAAGAGGGAGAAGGGGATAAAAAAAAACAAAGCTGTATTAATGTACATGTACTCATTCCCCAAGAAGACTGTATGTAAACTGCACATACTGCAAACATGTAATGATAAAATAAAGAATGTTTATTTTAAAAAAGGACTGTTGGTAGTGAAGCATGAGATTAGCGTGTGGCCCACTGGCTAGGCAAGCAGGAGTGACCTGGCAATCATGGAGATCTAGTACATGTGCCAAGCCCTGCACCTGGGACCAATCAGAGAACACTATGGTCAATTCTTGGGAGAGTTCAAGCAGGTTTTGGATAGGATAATAAGGAGTGGCAGATACAAAAGATAGCCGCTACTGAGCTCTTGGTGACTGTGTTCCCTCTTTCATGGTGTCCACTCTCATCTTGCATAACTCTCACCCTTCTTTTCCTATTTTTAATTGGCTCACACTCACTCTGCAGAGCATGTTTCTTTTCCTACCATTAATAAATGTAACATCTTGCTATCTTTTGTGCTTGTCTTGGTCAATTTGTTCAGAACAGAAAGAATCTAGAAATCAGCTTTAGAAGGAGACTACAGCACTGTAAAACCTGGTAACAGTAGGACTTTTAATTTGTGGTAGTATGAGATATTTTTAGGTATCAAGTTCTTTTAAGTAGGTTTTTACTGTTCTAATGAATGGGATCTGGTTGTGCTTAAAGTTCACTCTACAAGAAATCCTCATGCTAATCAATTCACTTTGAAGTTAAATTGTTAAAAATATGTTGCTGATCACTTAATACATCCTTAGACTTATCTCCATATGCAAATATTATGTCATACAGCCTGTAAAGTTGAAAGTAGACCTTTCAACACTAGGTATTTTTATTTTTTTTGGTACCGGGGATCGAACTCAGATCCTTGTGCTGGTGAGGCAGGTGGCAGAACCACTGAGCTAAATCCCAGGCGAACACTAGGTTTATACCACTCACTGAATTAAAAGGTATGTGAATACTGGCAACTGATAACATCTGCTTATCTTCAGTTCTCGGTTAAGGAAAATTGTTTATGAAATTATCATTGCTATTGAGACTTTCATATGCAATTTGAAGTTGCTGTTATAAATTGCAACACAGTTGTAGGGATATTAGCCGGACATTAGTGTCACAACCTTTTGGTATTTCACAACACTTAGTATGGAATGAATAAAAATTGATACCAGCACTGAAGCTTGTGTGTGCTTGACTTGCATTTCAATGAGCTGCTCCAAGATGAGTGAAAGGCTTCCTGGTGTGCATTGTGTCACAATGATCACAATCACTTACATAACTTGTATTAATGAGTGTAAATGGCAACAGGAGAAGATTAAAACTCTCTTCCTTTGTCAGCATATTAGGCAATTTGTATAGCTTTACAAGATGCAAGGGTAAAATAATAACAGTATAAGGTGACAACAATTCAAAAAGAAGACATGTTTGCAAACAGACTTAACAATATGATATCTAGTTCAACGCAACCTGGCATTCTTAGCATCAACATTTCCCATATAGGAAAAAAGGTTAGGTACTCTGCTCTATAGCACCTTCTTTTGATGTTCACTTAAAATACAAAGAAATGTAGACATTTTCTTGAAACTTCCAAAGAAAAAAGTTAAAGCACTAAAGTGCTCTATATTTTCTTCATATCCATTACCTCTTCAGTAATTGAATCTAATGAGGAAGTGGCTTCATCATAGACAATGACTGGAGGGTCCTTCAAAATGGCTCTTGCAATTGCCACTCTTTGCTTTTCTCCTCCTGACAAAGAAAAATTTTAGTTTAGAGAAATATAATGAAGAGATGAATTCTCTTATTCTAAGTGTCTTTACAATGTGAGATAAAAATACAGTGAATGTTGCTTCAAAGTGCCACCCACAGAAAAAGTAGATTCATAAAAAACGTATGGTGGGGCCGGGGATTTAGCTCAGTGGTTCTGCCGTCTGCCTTGCAAGCTCAAGGAGCCTAGTTCAATCCCTGGTACCAAAAAAAAAAAAAAAATCATATGGTGTGTCTTCATCCATCTTATTCACTGGATCTGGTACCACGTGATTTCTGGCTCTTCTCCAAAGTCAAAATAACCATGAGAGGTAAACATTTTGAATCAATTCAGGACACTGAGGCAGCCACAATAATACAAAGAAAGACACTCATGAAAAAAGACTTCCAGAACTGCTTCAGAAAGTGACAAGGGCGATCGGATAAGTGTCTTCAAAGAAAAGGAGTATTTTGAGGGAATTAATGGCAATGTGTCTTTTATTCTAACATATTTTAAAAATTTAAACATGCATTGTATTTTTTTAATCACACCACATATTTTGTTTGTAGTATTTCCATTGATTACATTCACCACGTAAAATATTTAACATTTACTTGTATTCCTGATCACTGCCCATTTTACTGTGCTGTAGAGTCTAAATTCATGTATGATATATCCTTTTACAAACTATATTACCTTGAATATAAATGTCATACTGAAATCTGACTTTGTAGCAGGTGAAAAGAATGAAAATGAGGAGGGGAGGTAAAAACTGTGATTGTTCTTATCAGAAATATTCTCATTATATAAGCTACTTTATATCGTAGATACTCTTGAGGAACAGCACTCTCAAATTTTTAAAAAGTTAATATTTGACAATCAACAAAGCCAAAAACAAATTCATTGGAACCCTGATAACCTGATGGCATGCAACTATAAAAATCTAAATTTACATCTTAACATTAAAAATACCATTCAGCCAGTTTTTTAAAGGATGTTTATTGACAGAAAGCTAGTATTTTCACAGCACTCTTCAAAATTAAGTGTATATACTAGATACTTCTTACTTCTCATTAGTTTTCTGTTATAGGACTCTAGCATAACCAATTTTTAAAAACTAAAAGGAAGCAGAAGCCCAGAAAGGTTAAATGATTTAAGATCACAGAGCTAGTTTCAGCAGAATCTAGACTAGCTCTGATCTGACTTCTAGAACAATGGATTCTTAAATATAAAAATAAATATTTAGGAAATAGTTATATCCTAAATAAACAACAAAAATATTTAGTGAAAGAAAAAACTCAAAAGATGAACAACAAAAAAAAACAAATTAGTTTTCATCAGTGGAACTCCTACAGGTCTAAAATCATTACTGATTACATAAAACTATAGTTGACTGCAGGCCTGTTTATGCTTCATCCTTTTAACTCTTAAATCATTTAGCACAATAGCGTGTACACAGTATGTATCTAATGAACCTGAATAAAAGAAGCTGGTATGTAAAGAAAAGGAATGGAGATTCATTAAAATGTATGCAGGGTATTCTTTATTCTGTTTTTGTCTTACCCTCACTCTTAATCTGTATATTTCCTCCCTGAACTAAACTAGAATGAAGAATATAAGTAGAGGATGTAGTATATTTGTATAACTTGCATCAATTCTTACTGTCAAGCATTAGATATCAATATCATTTCAGAATTCAAATCATTTAGGGCAATGAAACACTTTTACGAAACTTTTAAAAAATACAAAATCATTTTAGCTTAATTCATTCTTAACCTAGCAATCTCATAAACACTTTAGTAGGAAGATACAAGCCCCTAAATTTCCTTTATCAGGAAGCTATCAATGACAAGAATGGGATCAAGTATAAGAAGCTTAAAGTATTTAAATATCCCCTAAGAAATTATGAGAGATACACTACTCACTATGAAATTATTTCTCCCTACCCTTACTACTTTCCCAAATGAATAATAATCTTAGCTTTCTTTTAATACAAAGATTATGATTTATAAATTAAACTGATCTACCCGGACTTATATCAGTAATGTAAATGGCTCTAACAAATTAGTTTGAAGGGAGTATATGAGTAGGAGGTGGATCTAAAATTTTTGATCACCTGAAAGCTTGAGTCCTCGTTCCCCTACTTGGGTGTCATATCCATGTGGCATTCGAAGAATTGCACCATGAATTCCAGCTAATTTTGCCACTGCATACACTTCTTCAGGCGAAGCACTGATGTTTCCATATAACAGGTTATAGTAAATAGTATTATGGAAGAGGACAGCATCCTGAAAATTTATGTATATATATATATATACACACACAAATATGTAAGTTCATTACAAAAATCTGAACAATCATAAAGACATAAAGGCATACAAACAAAACACAACAGCCAATTTTATCACCCACATCCCTGCAATTCCATTTGCTTTCCCAGACCTAGTCACCAAGAATAATTTGCCATGTGTAATTCCAGACTTTTTCTATGCATTTATATGCCTAAACATATGCTTTTTTGCCCCAACACAATAGAGGCATTCTATACATATATATATATATATATTTTTTTTTTTTGCAAATTCCTATTTACACTTAACACGTTTTGGAAGTTGTCCATGTAAATGACAGAAACATACTTAGTTCTTTTAACAGTGTTATATTTCTAAACTATAGATACTATAGCTATATAATGATTTATCGATTCCCCTATTAATGGACACTAATGTAATTAACAAATTCTTGCTTCTAGAACGTTGGAATAAAGCATCATTACATATATAACATGTGTACCTGTGCATATTTCTGCAAGAAGGATTCCTAGAAGTAGAGTGATGGGTCATTTATCGTTTAATAATATTGCCCAACTGTCTTCCATAAACAACAGTAAAATGAGTACACTCCTTTCAATAGTGTCTGAAGTTGCCAGTTCCCCATACCTTCAGAAATCTTGGATATTAATAATTTTTAGTTTTTGTACTTTTAGAGGTGGAATATGATTTTGTTTAAAGTAGCATTTCTCTAATTTATTAATGAGGTTAAAAATGGTTTCCTATATTTCTAAGAAGTTTTGACACTGTACTTGAAACACAGAAAACAAAGAATTTATTATACTATTCTAATATACTATACTATGTTAAAATATACTATTTTCCAAAAAAAGTTAACAAATGCTAACTGAAAATTTTGAAAATGTGAAAAGGTAAAATAAAAATCAATTAAACACTGGACTTCTTTCATGACTTTTGAGAAATGATGTTTTAGGGGCTGTTGCCACACACAAAAATTGGGTAACTATGTGAGATGATGAATATGTTACTTCACTACAGTAATTACTTTACTACTTAAAACAAATGGGGGAGTACTGGGGATTGAACGCAGGTCTTTTGCACTTAGCTACATCCCCAGTCATATTTTTAATTTTTAATTTTGAGACAGGATCTTGCTAAGTCACTAAGTTGCCCAGGCTGGGCTGAAAATTGTGATCCTCCTACCTCAGCCTCCCAACTTTACTGTTTATAGGTATCTTATAACCTCATATTGTATACCTTAAATATACAGAATTTATAAATTTAAAAACTGACATAATTAATAATCCCAGCATTCAGCAAAAACTATTAACATTTTGGTGTATTTTCTCCTATCTTTTATTTCTATTAGCAAAAGTATTAAGGTACTATTAAAAACTGTGATATTTTATTTAGCATCCTCTTTTTCATCAAGCTTCGTATCTCCACATTGTTCATGACACTCAGCATTCTTTAACAACACATTCTTTAACAACACAGTATTTATAAATGGCTACATGATATTTGGCACTTTTTTGTTTTGTTTTGGACATTTATATCATTTTCAACTTTTGTTATTATAAATAATATTGCAATGAACATCATTATATATATATACAAAGTTGTTCACATCTGTTTAATTCCTCACTAAAATTTCCTAGAGGCAGAATTAGCAGAATAAGGAGTATGAATACTTCTCAGGCACTTCATAAATAGTCCCAATTTTCTTACCAAGAAAGCTAACCTTCCACAGGCAAAACAACAGACTGTATTTTATAGTTTTTCCCAAGCTGGATATTTTGAATTTCAAAATCTTTGTGAATCTGACAGGTAAAACATGGTTAACTTGGGCTGGGGATTTAGCTCAGTGGTTTTGCCACCTGCATCGCAAGTGCAAGGTCCCAAGTTGGATCACTGGTACCGGAAAAAAAAAACAGTTATCTTGTTTTTCATATATATGGTTAAGGTCTCCAATGAGGATGAGCACCTTTTGTTACTGATCTTATATAATTTTCCTCTGTGAATAAAACTTTGTATCTTTCAAAAGGATGAGGGTAATCATTATAGTACTCAAGAAAATGACAGAAATTTAGTTATATGAATAATGGCTCTGGTCCTCTCATATCCCAGAATTTAGTTCACCAGACACAGTTTAGGTGAGTATTTCCCAACATATAATCTACAAACCATCTATTAGAATCACCTAGGGTACATACTTAAAATGCACATTTCTGGATACTACACTGGCTCCCATAAGCAGAACTTGAGTGTGTGAAAAAACCTGGAATTTCAATAATATCCCTAGGTGACTCTTGGCCACTAAAATTTGGGATTATCAGTGAAAAGAGAGGACAGAAAAGAGTGTCATCTGCTAGAGACCTTTTACAAGCTACATATCCTTGTCCGTCACTTTCTCACAGTCTCTCCCTTCCCCTTCCCCATTATTTTGGTCTGTTTCCCCAGAGATTTGATTTTGGTTCTACTAGTCAACTTTCTAATAAATACTAGCTGCAGCTAATTCCCAGGTATCTATAATCTTTCAACACAAGAAAGTATCACATCTTATAAGGCTATCTACTTCTCATCTTCTCAGATCTTACTTTGAACTCACCCCCCCCACACACACACAAAGTCACTTGGCAAATATTAAATGATTACTATGGGTCAGACACTGCTTGGTACTGAGAGCACAGTTGTGAAAATGGCATACAGACTTGAGGCTGGCAGCCAAACTACTTCATAATTATAAATTCACTATGTCAAAAGCTCTTCAAAATTACAATAATAGTTTCTGTTTACTGAACAATTATGTGATGGATACTGTGCTGGGTACTTTTATACTAACTCTAATCTATAATAAAAATTTTACCTATAAAGTAAATAGATGAGGACACTGAGGCCCAAAACCATAGAACTAAGGCTTAAAGCTTGCATTAGAATCCAGGTCTGTTGGACTGTAGTTCTATGCTCTTTCCACTTATTATATTATTATTCTAGGACTTAGAAATCTTTCCACCATGCACATTATCCATTCGAGTATTTTTCTTTTTCCCTCTTAAAAATTCTTTTTGGTAAAAGAATTTCACCCATGGGGCCTAATACTACCCACTTTATTAGCATATGCTGACTCCTTAGATTCAAATTATTCTAGTTACATATCTCCCAATCCAATAAATCTTCCAAAGCTTGTATTTTTCTGTTTTTAAATACCTGAGGTACCACTCCCACTGCCCTCCGAAGGCTTTCCAGGCTCACATCTTGTATATTTTGACCAGCAAGGTAAATACTACCTTTTTGAGGCTCATAGAAGCGAAACAACAGCCTCACTATTGTGCTTTTCCTGAAATTGGAGATTAGGAAAGGTTATTTAGCTCCTATAGGCATTAAAGAAACCCCATTTTTAAACCATAGCAATCATTCCATTAGGGTTAAAAAAAATCACATTTAGAATTATTAGTCAATAATGTAGAACTGCATAAATAACTAAATTACCCACCCCGATCCACTACCTCCTACGATGGCCACTTTCTTTCCTGCAGGGACTTCAAAAGATAATCCATTAAGGACTTTCTGTCCTTCAATGTATTCAAAATCCACATTATCAAAGGCTATTGTAGCTGTCTGTGGTGAGATCTGAAGGGGAGATGACAATGCTTTGTCCTAGCAGAGATAAGAAAAAAGAAAATCACCACTTTACATATTATATTCATTATAGCTATATTGACAATTTTTTCAGAGAGGAAAAGGAAAACAACAGGGAAGGAAGAAGTTCATATAAGTGGAATTAGAACACTTCTAAGCATGCTTATAAAGACTTTTTTTTCCAGTCCTCACTGGTAAGGTAAAAAAAGAATGTTTAGATTGCTGGTAATTTTCAGGGGAAGGGTGAGGGAAAGGATGATGATCGAGGGAGTATGGGGTGAAGGATATGAAGAGAGGCAATCATATATTTCATATCATTATTAAGTAAAAGTAAACGCAGTGTAAGTATAAATTATTTAACAATGTAGCTTCTAGGTTGAATATTCTTTGCTAACATTGTAATTTTTTGTCATACAAGTAAAAGCTGTAACAACCTCAATACATACAGTAACTAATTCCTGTAAGAGAAATTAGTCTGCTAACATGGTGATATAAAATATGGCCCTAGAATAATACAATATTAATGGAATGATGCTTACATACTTTTAGAAAGGTACTATATAAATTACTTACTTTAATTCGGGTGTCTACCTTGAGTAGAGTAAACAAAGTGTTCATATCTATGAGTGCTTGTCTAGTTTCTCTATATACAGTTCCCAGAAAGTTAAGTGGTAATGAAAGTTGAAAAAGCAGTCCATTCACCATTACTAGGTCTCCAACAGTAAGGGTACCTTAATATGTAATTGGCAGAAGAGGGAAAAAAGTTATTTTAGATGAATGTTATAAACTTTCCCAGATGAACACAGAAAATTTTATAGCTTATTATTATGAAATCCAGTTGAAATTAAACATAATCAACAACTTTCAAGCCAACTCAATTGCAAAGTATTTGAATCTATGATTTAGGTAATATAGAGAACTTCATTAAATGTTAAGCAGAATGGAAAAAGCCCATCTATACATTATACATAACATACAAGGAATGGTTTAAATGAGGAAAGAAATGGAAGGCTTAAAAATCTGTCCTTTCTTCCCTAAGACACAAACCACAATTTCTTTGTAGTATAAAACAGAAATTTTTAAATAATAGTGTATATTTTAAAATGTCAGCAAATGGACATCATGACTGATAATGATAAACTTTATTACTAATGTTACAGTAACTGAATAAGCTCTAAATGGGGGGGGTTAGAAAAAAGAGGCACGGACATTATTTACTTAGGAAATGTTATGCAAATGAAAAACTTAAAGATTATAAAGTTATTGTTAACTCCAGAAAAGACAGTTTTCATTTTAGTCCTTTAAACTGAGCACTAAATTAATAGCATTGCTTCCCTGGTCTGTAACAGAAATTAGAAACACTAAATATTAAAAGAATAGTTGCTCCTGAAAGAGTCAGGTTGTAGACCTATAAAATGGTCAATCAGTAAAACACATTATGATACAAAAAGGAAAACACTCCATGGTAAAGCAGTTTATTGAATAGTCTAATAAATAAGACTAATGTACATTCCTTTCATTAATCTTTATTTGTAAAAGTTAAACAGTATATATACAAACGTAATAACCACAGGTCCATTACCTGCCATAATTCCCTGACTGGCAAGCACCATTATAGTTGTTAAACCAATACTGAAAATAGCATTTTGGCCAAAGTTCAGCATAGCCAGAGTAGAGGTACTTTTTAGGGAAGCAGTCTCATATGTCTTCAGAAATCCATCATATCTTTGTGCTTCATATTTTTCATTATTAAAATACTACAAAATATACAAATATATAAGAATAGTAACTATAGACGAGTATAATTGAAATGTAATCTTTAAAGTGATTAGTATATGTTTCATTAGACTTCATATATGACTACAATTTTGTAGTATAGACTTCATTTTAAAAACTGGTTTTCAATATATTGGACTATGGTGCTTCTACAGTTTTCTACAATGGATTATATTTGAAAAACCCCACAAAATTCAACCAACAAATATTTACTGAATTTCTAGCTAATTTGAACATAGATCTAAAAAAAAGCCTTCAATGATACTTCTTTCAAAAAAACCTTTTCCCGATCCCCTGAGATTTGGAACAGGCAGTTCCCATTGCCCTCGTCCTTTTAATTCTTGCTTAGTTATCTACATACTTACTTTAACTCCTGCAGCAGACTATAACATTCAGAAAGCGAGTGATTACACTGTAATCACAGCAATTAGTACAGTACTTGAAAAATGGAAAAATAAACAGAGATGAAAGAATTAATGAAAAGCACTATGCTAGGCACTCTGAGGGATAAAAAGAGGGTCAAGAACTTACACAGCAGTTTGATTAGCTTAATGTCCTTCCTAAGTCAAGATGCTAACTATGTATTTATGAGTTTTTTATAAATTAACTAAGAAGATAAAATTCTGATGTTGCCAAACAAAAACTGAGAAGACAAGGTAATTTGTAAGTAAAAAAAAAAAGCCAAGTAGTATAATTCTGTAACACCTAGACATATTATCCTAATATGAACCTGTTAATTTATAGCACCTATTAAATTAAATGGCAGAACAAATCTTAGTGGTGTCTGAAAGTCACAGGAAGTATAATGAAATGTATTACCTTCACAGTTTCATAATTCAGCAGTGAGTCTATAGCAGCATTGCCTGCATCATTATCTGCTTTGTTCATTTCTATTCTAAACCTAGTTCTGTAAGACAAAGATTTTCACAGGCATGAAATGTATGTTATAAAAGCATAACTAATTTTGAAATCTCAACTGGCCTTTGGAAAATACCATACCTCCACCGTGTGACTGCAACTGTGAATGCTGTGTATGCACCAAGTGTTCCTAGGGTTACCAATGCAAACTGGGCACCGCATTTGCAATACTGGAAAAAGAAGTCAAAGAAGAAATGAGAAAAAGTCGCTGTTCTTGTCAAACGGGTTAAAATATACAATAGCAAATTTCAGTCAAAAGTATTAATAGAAATATGATGGTTGGAAGTTGAATATGTCAATAATGGATGAAAGTCAAATTCCTTAGATAATCTACTTTAGGTAATGTGAAAAGAAAGTCAAACTGTATTTGCCACATTTATACTATTATCAGATGCTAACACTTAAACAGTACAACATGCTGAAGGAGAATAATAAGTATATATGTACATGATTTTTAACTATAAAAAATGAAACTGCCTAAAATGTTATGAATGGTCAGTAGAAACAGGTATTCTGAGCATATCAGGCCAATGACATATACAAAATTCTCTGTTAAAAACAATTCACAAACACTAGTTAATCCTGATCTATGTATAAGACCAAACAGTTCTTTACAATAACAACATGATAAAGAATTTAGGCAGTGCCTTTAAACAAACCGTATAATCATTTTAGCAACACAGAATTTTACTCTCAAGCCCGTGGGCATGCAACAGCACAATAGCTTCAAATATTCAACTGTTACTAAGAATGTAAGAAAAAAGCTTTCTATGAAATACGCTTTACTTACCAGAACACCACTGACAAGCATCATCTCAAACATGATAGGGAGAAGATTAAACACCAAAGCACTCAGGACGAAACTGATACCTCTTGTCCCTCTGTCAATAGCTTTAGATAAAGCTCCTGTCTGTCTGCTTAGGTGGAAACCAAGATCCAGGTTGTGAAGATGGAGAAAGACATTCTTAGCTATTCTTCGGATTGAATTTTGGGCTACTTTGCCAAATACTGCATTTCGAACTTCATTAAAAAAGGCAGCTCCAGCTCTTGATACACCATCTAACAATACATTAAAAAGAAAAAAACTGGGGTGTAAAAACATTAGAATCACTGGAATGTAAAATGGCAGGGGCTCATAAAATATACAATGAATAATTCACTCATATCACAGTACATTTACACTTAAAGAAACCTAGAAATCATTACCCTAATTAATACTAGCCTTTCCATCATCATGAATCCTTTTCAGTGTCATCCCAGATTTCAGATATTTTCCAATTAAAATACTTTCAATAAATAATATCCCATATGGTCTTACTGCAAATAAATGTACAGTATTGGTTGAAGTTGTTTAATTAAATTCCCTCAACTAACAAATGGTAAGATTGAGATTCTGAAAAGTAAAATGGCTTGACAAAAAGCATGCCCCTGCATATGTCTCCAGAGTATCAAAAATATCCTTTTTAATGCATGGAGCCATATAGCATTCATATTCTGTTCTTTTCACACTGTAAATGTGTGTCATAGTTTTTTAATACATTTTAACAAAGCATTAATGTTAATATGTATCATCATTTAGCTATTTCTATTTAATAGCTAGCAATACAAGCAAGAAAATATCTAGTCATACTGGAAAGGTTGTTATAAATTTAGTATCTCATACTATTGTTTTCTAGAATATGGAAAATGCTACTGTTATCACAGAAGTTTTACAAAGTATATCGTATAATAAAAATTTTAAAATACGTAACAAAAGGAATTTCACATAAAGTAATAAACATCCAAAATCCTAAGTTGTGTTTGTACTGAAAAGGTCATCTGCTCAAATATGATGAAACCTTGTTGAAGAAAGTCAACACCTGTAGGCAGATTAAAGAATCACACATACAGCCAATCAGAACTGCTGTTGCCATGGTTGCAACTGTATTTGGTGCATCACTCATGCTCAGCATGTTTCCCGACATCTGGTTAAGGCTGTCTACAGCATATTTAAACATGAAAGGAACGATGATATTCATGGCCTAAAAACATAAAAACATTAATTACCTACCACATATATGCAAAATGTTTATTTATAAAAGTACAAATATGTACCTTAAATTAGATTTATAGTAATTAAATTTCACCAATTTATAAAGATAAAATCTTTGGCAGTGAGGAGAGTTTTTACTTCAGGATTTCTATATCACACTGCCATATTAATATGCATTTATAAGCTATGTGAATTAGTCAAATGCTCCTGGTTCTATGAAATCATTCTTGGTCAGCCATTTAAAAATGCTCTCCTTCTGAAATCTGCAATCTCACAAAGCTCAGGGCACTTAAAGGCAAACTGCTTTATATCACAGTTATTTGTGTATGTATTTTCCTTTCCTACTACATCCCTGAGGGTGTGTATCACATAACTCTTTTTTGTTCCACCCATGCTGAGTATAATGCTTTGTATATAGTAGGTATTCAACAAATATTTAAGATATTTTGTTCACAAAAATGGTAAACTGAAATTATATAGCAAAAAGGATCTCAAAAGCTGATAAATTACAAGTAGCTCAGGTTGACTCACTATTGGAGAAAGAACAAAACAAAACTGTAGCTCTATTTGTCCCACAAAGATTCTTTGCTTCAATGCTATACAAAACAAAACCTATTGAATACCAAACTAAACTTTCATTAACCTATACCTCTATTAACCATCCTCTATTAACTAACCTCTATTAATCATCCTCTTTGAGGATGGCAAATACTAAAAGAAAAATTTTTAAATCGAGATAATACTATCATATGTACAAGGCAATTATTAAATCATTCACATCCTATATTTTCTGCAGTTACAGTATCAAAAACATCAACCATAATTTAGGAATAGAAGTTATTAGACTATCAAAGTTTTCTCTGATTAAATTAAATTGATACACATTAATATCAAACAAAAACAACTGTAGAAGACTTAAAATATTTAAATCCCAGTTCTCAATTCCATTACTTTGCCACGCATATTTGTAAAACTTAAGAATTTATTGCGAACAAGTCCATTTAGCAATAACTGATAGAAGTTATGTAAATCTTACCAATCCAGATTTCAAGGTAATGTACATAAGGGTTCTTAGCAACCAAGCAGGTGCACTTGCTTTCAAGAATAACATCAAAATACATAGCAACTGTTGGTATGCTTTCAAGAATGTAACATTATGAGATAAATGCTTAAAACTTTAAGCTTTCTAACTTCCAAAATATAATCTAATACAGAATTATATGGTAGGTCCCCAATAGTATAAATCCCTCGATTCTGTTTTTCTTATAACCATACAACCTTAGGCACTTACTTCTCTTAAAATAGTCTCCCTTCCCTTCTCTAGCTGTCCACTTTTGGAAAGCACAATTTGAATCCCATTTTTTTCATCATGTCTTCTTCGAAACTTGCAGCTAGTTTGGCACTCTTCATTTTCCAATCCCTATCTTCTTTTACAGTTTATACCTCAGTATTTATCATTTTTATGATATATTTCTCATTTATTTTGCACAATACAAAGACAGATATACTGCCTTCTTAACCTAAGTACAAATTTTTCCTGGCAAAGCAAGCATTTGGTGAAAAATAGCTATGATGTTAGGTATCTTTTAATAAAGGTAAAAGCTGAAAGAAATAACTATGGTATAGAATGGGTATCATTGCTATAGTTGAATAATATAGTTTATATCCAGATGTGGATATAAACCCAAGAGCCTCACGTGGTCATAGAAAGGGCTTTTGGAAGGTGATTGAATTATGGGGGCAGTACAGCTGACTTATTGTTAGGTGAGGCTTGGTCAGAAGAAGCAGGGAGTGACCTGGCAGGATATATCTCCCTCCCTGGTGATTCTCTTTATTTTCTGTTTCCCAGCCACCGTTATGTAAAGAGCTTTTCCTCTGCTATGGCCCTCTGCCATGCCATTCTGCCTTGGAGCCAGAGGACTATGGACTGAAATCGTGAACCAAAATAAACCCCTCCTCCTTTAGGTTGTGGCTGTTAGGTACTGTATCCCAGTGATAAGAAAGTGACTAAGACACTGAAGAAACTCAGGTTCCATGACATTTAATGATTTGTCTGATAAGCAGCAAGGGTGAGATTAAAATCCAGGTCTGATATTCAAAATAAGAATTTTTTCTAGTATATCATAGCTAGGAGTATATTAGCAGATTCAAGTGAGAAGTCACTTTTGACCCCTAAAATGGATGCTTTCAAATGTATTGTTTAAATCACTACAGCTGTAAAGTAGGTAAATAATTTAAATAAATTTGAGCAGATTCTAGGTTGCCCATATAATGAAGCCACATCCCTCATATATATTTAAATATGTTTTTTAAAGGATAAAAGGTGATAGCTACAGCCAACATGCAATTCTCCTAACTAGCAGCTTATTATCTTTGCTACAATTATAGTGAGTGATGATTGAAATCAATGTATCACCAATAAAGTTGTAAAATTTTACCTTCTTGAAGATGTTTTTGGGGTTTGGTCAAATTTGAAACTGTCCCTGTTAGCATGCAGAACACATGAATGTCATTTGTCCTGTGTTGTTATTGGCAGAAAAGGTCTAGTAAGCACAGTGTTAAAAACATGGCACTGCTTCTAACTTAATACTATCATTTTTCCTAAAAAATAATTTTATAAAGGAAAGAAATATACCATGTATATTAAAAGGAAAGAAATACACTAATAAAATAAAAAGTGTTATTATGTACAGATGTTCTCATTAGTACTTATATGCAGGTTTCATTGGCCTTGAGATATGTGGTGGATGGGAAGTAGCAAATACTGATTTCCCTTAATACGTCTCTTTAGCAGAACTAGACTTAAACTATCCAAAATAAGAATCTTTAATTTAAAAAAAAGTTTATTTTTAAATAAGTACAGACTCATGGTAAGTTGCAAAATGTAGTATAAAGAGACCTGGGTTCCTGTCACTTACCATCTTCTAATGATGTCATATATAGCTATAGTTCAGTATCAAAACCAGGAACAAAACATGGGCACATTACTGTTACCTAAACTATAGAATTCATTCCATTTTTAACATTTTTAATGTTTGTATATGTGATATATGTTTATCTATGTGGTCCTATGTAATTTCATCTAGTGTTAAAATTCATATAACCACCATTACAATCAAAATAAAGAACTATTCCATCACAACAAAAGAACTCCCCTTTGCTTACTTTATATATTCACTACCATCCCAACATATCCTACTCTAGTCCCCATGCCCTGGCAACCACTAATTTGTTCTCCATCTGTACAGTTTAGTCATTTTGATAACATAATATTAATAAAATCACAAAGCATATCTTTTGAGACTGGCCTTTCTTTCACTCAACATAATCTTTTATTTATTTTTTTTCTTCTTTGGTACCAGGGAATCAAACTAAGGGCCTTGAGCTTGCCAGGCAGGCACTGCACCACTGAGCCACATCCTCAGCTTCAGCATAATCTTCTTGAGGAACTTTCAAGGTTATTGCATGTATCAATGGCTCATCCTTTTTTATTACTGAGTATTATTTCATAAATGTATCAGAATTTATTGAACCATTAGTCCCTGAAGGATATATTTTTATTGCTTCCAATTTGAGAATAACTTTGAGTAAACATGTTATAAGAATTCTTATACAGATGGATATGTTTTCATTTCTCTGGGATAAATGCCTTACAATCTGATGCTAAAAGATATAGCAAGTCTATATAGAACTCTTTCAGAAAATGCCAAGCTCTTCAGGGTGGTTGAAAATTTTATCACATTTTGCAATAACCAGTAAAGTATGACAGACTCAGTTTCTTTGCATCATCACCAACATGTGGCATTGTCACTACTTTTCTCATTTTGAAACTAGTAAAATAGGTGTACAGTTGGTATCTCACTGTGATTTTAATGTGCATTTCCCTACTGGCAATGATGTTAAACATCTTTTAATGTGCTTATTGCCATTTGTATCTCCTTTTTGGTAAAATATCTGCTCATATTTTCTGTACATTTTATACTTGGATTCTGTTTTTCAGATACTGACTTTAAGAATTCTTTATATATTCTAGATATAAAGCCTTTGTTTGGATATGCTATTTGCAATATTTTCTCCTAGTCTATTGTATTTCATCCTACTGAGGAGCCTTGACTCCCAGCTTACTCAACAGTAATGAGTTTCTTCTCCTATGAGTCATGGAGGCTGAGGTAGAAACCTACACTTTACCCCAGCTGCAGTAATGATGCAACTCCCTTGCCCCAGTAAAGCAATGTCACAGTAGGCCTGCTAAATAGAAGACTTACATAAGATCCAGGGTCCTATAACATAATACCCCAAATGTCCAACTTTCACTCAAAAATTAATTTTAAAAGCAGTTACCATACCAAGAACTGTGAAGACATCAATGTAAATAAGAAAATACAATCAATAGACGCTAATTTCAGGGTGACATAAATGTTAGAACTATCTGGCAAGGATTTTAAAGGAGCCATCATAAAAGTTTTTCAAGAACACTTATGAAAGTGCTTTGAACAAATTTAAAAAATAAATATCCAAAGCAAATAAATTGAGTACATTAACAGCCAAACGAAAAATATAATAACTGCAATATACAAACTCAATGTATTAGGTTCCAAGGAAGAACACAGAATAGAAGACAGTTATTATCTGAAAAGAATGCTCAATATCACTAATCATCAGAAAAATGCAGATCAAACTATAATGTGTTGGGCCGGGGATTTAGCTCAGTGGTTTCGTCGCCTGCTGCGCAAGCGCAAGGACCCAAGTTCGATCCCTGGTACCAAAAAAAACAAACAAACCAAAAACAAAAAAAACTATAATGTGTTATCACCTCACCCTAGTTAGAATAATTAACAAAAAGACAAAAGATAAGTATGACAACCCTTGTGTACTTTTAATGTAAATTAGTAGTCACCATGGAAAACAGTGTAGAGGTTCTTTAAAAATAAAAACACCTGTGTTTGTTTTTCTCCCATAAAACAGGAATCCCACTAGAAAAATACAGCAAATGTTTAAAATCTTTTTAAAGTTTTTTACAGTAACAGATACATTGCCATTAACACCCCCCCACAATATTCCCCCTTTGTTCGAACATTTATCTCATTGTTCTTGCCACTTTCTTAAGCAGTTCTGGAAGCCTTTTTTTGTATTTTTAGTTGTGCTGTTGTGGCTGACTTAATGTCCTGAATAGATTCAAAATGTTTACATTTCATGGTCATTTTTAATTTGGCAAAATCCAGAAGTCATCTGGTGCCACATCGGGTGAATAAGGTGCATGAGAACATATTGTAATGTTTTTATAAGCCAGGCTTTTCATTGGATGGCCCTTGGTAGCAACACTCGCCATATGTTTTACCATACCTCATAAAGACACTCATGAAAGAGGACTTCTATAACTGCTTCAAAAAGTGGCAAAAACATGGCACAATTTGTACCAACTAAATCTTGGAAACAGCTCTAATGTCCATCAATGGATGAATGGATAAAGAAGTTATGGATTTTTTTTATACAATGGAGAACTACTCTGCTATAAAGAAAGATAAACGATACATTTCTACGGAAATGAATGCACCTTGAGACCCTACTCTTTTTTTTAAATATTATTTTATTGGTACATTTTAGGTATACAATATAATGACATCCATCATTGGAAATCTGTACCTTTACATAATCTCTCTTCTTATTTTCCCCCTTCCCCTCCCCTCCCTTCAACCCCTCCATCCCTCCCTATTTACAAAGACTGTTTCCATTTTTTCATTTTCTCATATTAATTCCATACTCTTCTTTCCTTTCCCCTACTCCTCCCACTCCTCCTTCCCCTTTGCCCCTTTTCTTCCTATTTCACATTATCTATTATACCTTTTAGTCCTTATTTACACTTTTAGTTTCTCACACTAGAGAAACTATTCGGTATTTACACCTGTATGTCCTATTTATTTCACTTAAGAGTATCACCTCGGGCCGGGGATTTAGCTCAATGGTTCTGATGCTTATCTCAAAAGCGAAAGGTCCTGAGTTCAATCACTGGTAACCCCCCCCTCCAAAAAAAAGAGTATCACCTCAATGTGCATCCATTTAGCTATAAATGTCTCTAATTTCTCATTTTTATGGCTGAGTACTACTCCATTTTATTAAAAAAAACACATTTTCTTTATCCAGTCTCCAGTTGAAGTGCACTTGGGCTGTTTCCAAGTTTTAGCTATTACAAACTGTGCTGCTATGAACATGGGTGCACATATATCACTGTGGTATGATTCTTTTAATTCTTCGGGGAAGATCCCCAGCAGTGGAAGAGCGCGGTCAAATGGGACTTCCAGTCCTAGTTCTTTGAGGTTTCTCCATACTGATTTTCACAGTGGTTGCACCAGGCTACACTCCCACCAGCAGGGGAGCAGGGTCCCTCTTTCCCCACAGCCCCACCAGCATTTGTTATTGGTTGATTTCATAATAGCAGCCAATCTTTCTGGAGTGAGGTGGAATCTCAGTGTTGTTTTCATTTGCATTTCTCGAATGACCAGTGATGTTGAACATATTTTCATATGTTTATTTGCTATTTCTACTTCTTTGAGAAATGTCTGTTCATTTCAGATGCTAATTTTTGGATTGGGTCTTTAAATTTGGGAGGTCTGATTTTTTTAAGCCAAACACCCTCACTGGAGGAAAGATAGCCTCTTTAATAAATGGTGCTGGAAAAATTGGGATTCAACTTGCCAAAGATTAAAACTAGACCTATATCTCTCACTGTGCACTGAACTAAAATCAACATGGATTAAAGATCTAAATATTAAAATAGAAACGCTGAATGGGCTGGAACAGAGGTTAGCTAGAACTCTTGAAGACATTGGTGTAGGAAAAGATTTTATGAACAAAACCTCAGTTGCCCGTGAACTAGCACAAACAATCAACAAGTGGGATCTCTTCTTATTAAAAAGCTTCTGCACAGCAAGAGAAATCACCAGCAGTGTGAAGAGACAACCCATAATGTGGGAAAAAATCTTCACCTGCTATTCCTCAGACAAAGGTCTAATATCTAGAATCTATAAAGAACTTAAAAAATGAGACCCTACTCTTAAGTGAAATAAATCAGACACACATATTTAAACATCCTATTGTTTCTCTGGTGTGAGAAACTGAAAGGGTAAATAAGGACCAAAAGGTGTAATAGTATTGTGAAATAGGAAGAAAATGTTCAAACAGGAAGGAAACAAGGGAGGGGGAGGGGAAAGGGGAGGAAAGGAAAGGAAAATGAGAGAATAGAAGGTAAAGAATGGAAACAAAGCTTTTATAATATGGAGGGGAAGAGGAGTTGAAGGGAGAGAAGGGGATTGCGGAAAAAAAGAAGAATCAAGATATATTATGTACAAGTACAAATTCCCTATGATGGATGTGATCATGTATATCTAAATTGTAGCAATATAATTAATTTTAAAAAAGAAAGTGGCAAATTTCCAGGGATGCCATCAGAATATACAGTTTTCAAGTGGAGAAAGAAGAGAACTATTAACTTGGAATCAACCTTCAGCAGAATTAGCCTTCAGGAATGTAGGACATGAGGATACCTAATGTAAGAAAAACTAGGAGGATTAAGTTGCTAGAAGACATAAAACTAAAGTACTATTCTATACAGTACAGTCTGCAAAAATTACAGTACTGTATTAAGAAGGTGTAGTGTACAAAAAGACACTGAGGCCCTTTAAATAAGATGTACAGAACTGAAAAAAAAAAGATGGGTCATAAGTCTGAGCAGCAGGTTTTAAATCCAAACAGCATGCCTTGGAAGTAAGTCAAAACAGTCACTAAACAGGTAGGTCACTAAATGCAGAAGATCTATATATTCAACCCACCCAGATAATCCAGGGTACTTTCCCCACATGTGTTCTTTGGCTTAGTCACAGATGAAAAGTACATTTTTTCAAGTGAGTTATCATCTTTATAGGTTCTGGAGATGAGTACATGGAAATCTTTGAGGAGTCATTATTTCTGTCATGGTTATATATGTGGGGTATTTTTCTGGCATCTTTTGTGTTTCACTGATTTGTGTATCACTCTAGCACTATGCTATCTTAATTATTGTTTTGCAGTAAGTCTTAAAGTCAAGTAGTATGATTATTCTCACTTCTTTTTTTCAATGTTGTTTTGGCTGTTCCAGTTTCTTGCCTTTCTATATAAACATTAGAATAATCTTGTCCATTGCTACAGAGAAGTTTCATTGTATTTCAATGAAATTTTATTAAATCTGTAGACTAATCTGGGGAGAACTGTTATCCTTGCTCTGTTCAGTCTTGTAATGGGTGAATATATCTCCATTTATTCATTTATTTATTTATTGTACCGGGGATCGAACTTGGGACCTTGCGTTTGCGAGGCAGGTGCCAGAACCACAGAGCTAAATCCCCATCTATCTCCATTTATTTAGGTCATCTCTGACTATTCCATCAGCATTGGTGGCTTTTAAACATGTTCCTATTGGATTAAACCAGTGGTTCCCAAACGGGTGATTTTGATCTCAAGAAGACTACTTCTCAGTAGTATCTGGAAACATTTTGGATGGCGCACCACAACTGAAGGAGGTAAGGCATGTTACTGGGATGTAGTGATTAAGTGGTTAAGTACATACTGCTAAACATCCTACAGCTCTTCCCAAAACTTCAGTACTGTAGTTTTATGTGTTCTGTTATACATCACAGTACTACATGTAAGAGTTATGCACATAAAAGCAAAGTCATCAAGGTAGAGTTTCCTTTGAACCATTTTGTTCTGAATATTGTAACATACATACTGTATGCAATTCCTCATTTAGCAAGTAACTCATTTAATGACCTAGTCACAGGAATGTAACTCAGTTGTTAAATGAGGAATGTCTGTAATCACAAGGATCTTTACAGAGGTAGGAAAGTCAAAGTCATGACAGAAGATAGGAGTATAAAAGCAGAAGGGTCAGAGTCAGAGACTAAAAACAACATTGACTTTAAAAATAGGAAAAAGTCACTGCCAAGGAAACCAAGCAAACTCTAGAGGCAGAAAAAGGAAAGGAAACAGATTCTTCTCTAGAGTCTCTGGGGGAAGCATGGCACTACCAAATTCCTTTATCTGGATCTAGTAGTAAAACATAATTTTGGACTTCTGATCTCCAGAAGTGTTAAGATAATAAATTTGTGTTGTTTTAAGCTACTAGGTTTATGGTAATTTGTTACAGTAGTAGCAGGAAACAAAGGAACTTCATTAAGGAAAGGATACCCTTTATGGTGGAACAACTAAACAAAAACTAAATAAACCTCCACCTGAACCTTGTGCAAGAAAAAACTCAGAAAAATAGCAGAGTAGCAAAATACAGCCTCTCCAGGACCTGGAATTCAGACATGTGGAAAATAACAACTTGGTGAAGAGAAAAAAAAAGAAGAAGTATATCTCTAGGAAGTGGAAGAAAACTAAAAGGTAAATTAGAAACTACAGAGAAGACAGAGAAATGCAACATAACAAAGATTTAAAAAACAAAGCAGTCTGGAAGCTCTCCCTGGTTCCTAGAGAGGGGAACCTATCTCAACAGACACAAGGAAAGCTCACAGGGTCAGGAGCTCCAGGTAGAAACACAGACTGGGCCAGCAGCATTAGCCCCAAGAAATGCCCCCAACTACTAGAAAATGCAAAAACTGTGGGGTTTTACTGTGAAAGTGACTCATTTCACACCACAGGCTACAACTAGGAGAAGGAATCCAGTGCAGCACCCACCATATTACCAGAGTGTTTAATCTGGCACTATTTTGGGAAGAGGTTGATTATTAAGGCTGAGCCACAGAAATACTACAAAAGACTGTACTTTCAAGATTCCCAGTGTTGCTGGGGATTTAGCTCAGTGGCACCATGCCTGCCTTGCAAGCACAAGGTCCTGAGTTCGATCCCTGGTACAAAAAAAAGATTCCCAGTGTTACCCTTCCACAGTGACTAGGTGAAAGCCACAAGAAACAGTCATGGACAAGAAGCTGTCTAGACACTGACCCCCTGAAAAGGAAGGAAACCAGGCCTCGCCTACAGCAGTAAGAAGCTAGGCCCAGCATGTGGTTTTCAGAACTGGGGTCTGAAAAAATGGGCATTAAATACAACTGTCTGCTTGAATTCTTGCCTGTTGCCTACATCTAGCACAGATCAGAGGGCTGACTGCTTTACTCAACTAGCAATTTGAGCAAGGATACACCTCAACTTGGATGACTGCTACAACCTGGGGTGAGTGGACAAAGGGTACTTTGGAGTGGGGGAACCTCAAAAACCCACAGGATATAAAGCTATAAGGAGAAAACTGACTTGCAGATTCTAAAACTTCTGATTCTGGAAGGAAACCATTCATTCAAATATACAGAGGGAAATTTCTTTTTCTGGACTCATTTCTTTTTTCTTCCCTATTGGTTTTTTGGAGAGTTGAGGTTTTTTTCCTTTTGATTTTTTTTTCCTCTTGTTTCTTTTTTAATATTAATTTTTTGGTTTTCTATTTTTTTTGTCTTTTTATTTGTTCTTTTCTATTACTTTAATCTAATTCTATTAATTTATTAACTTCCTTTTACTCCTTTACCAGATCTTTTATTTCACTTTTTTCTCATCTTCCATTGCTTAACTGTTCACATTTTTCTTCTTTCATTCTCCTGATTCCAACTCCTCTATCTTTATTAGTATAAGCATTGTAATAATGTTCAGATGGTTAACTCTGATTGTTAGTGGAGGTGTAGTTGACTTAGCATGTATTTACTGTATGAAAATATTTGGTATCCTTAGTGTCCTCTTTTCTATGGCTAAGAGTAGTTACGCTATTGATTCTTAATGTATGTCAATATCCAATTTGTCTTTGACCCTATTATTGTTGCCGATTAAGTTGCTACTGCCAGGGTGGCACAGTTGTAACTATTAGTATATTTTCTCTGCCAATATCTGGATTGCCTTTGTGTCATTAACAATATGACATTTCATTCCCAGAGAAGTGGGAATTCACTAGAATTACACTGTGTCCTCCTCTCCCAAATTAATGGAGTTAGTTGGATCTTGGGATAGAGGCAAAAATGTATAGTTAGCCATGCCCAAAGTGCATCAATGAAAAGTAGACACAAAACAGAGACACTGCCAACACAGTCCTTCTACTATAAGTACTCAAAAACCTCAGTGCACACACAGAACACACAATAAACTTACAACAATAACAAATATCAGAAGACAAAGCAATGAAATGCCTCCAAAAACTCCCAACTTTCCCAAAGCTGATCATTGGGGCATAGAGAGGGAAGAATTCAAAAGCTACACAGCTGAATTAACTGAAATGATAAAATAGGAGATTAAAAACAGACCAACAGCAAGATTGGAGGGCTCAAAGAAGATATAACTAAACATATGATGGACTTAATAAAAAAACCCCAGCTAGTATACACAGAACACTAATAAAAAACTAGATGATCTTAAGAAAATGATATAAAACATGAATGGCCAGTTTAGGAAAGAATTTGAGGCCACAAAAGAGAACTAAACAGAAATCCGGGAGATTAAAAATTCTACTGAAATTATGGGCAGCGGGAGTGACCAATGTAAGGACAGTGTAAGAATTCTAAGACAGGGGTGAGCTCAGTAATTAATTACTCAGATACCTTGAAATCAACAAGGGAACATGAAAAATAAAAGTGATCCTCCTGCTCCAGCCCCTTTACTGCTGGGATTATAGGTATGCACAGAAGCACAGATCTAAATGCAAAAGATAAAATATAAAACTCAGATGAAAATCTTAATGACCTTGAATTAGCCAGAGTTCTTAAACATGACAATAAAACCACAATACATAAAGAAGTAAAGGATAAACAGGAATTCATCAAAATTAAAAACACTTGTTCTATATAAGATATAACTGATGGAAGTAAAAAACAAGCTATTAATGGGGAGAAAAATCTGTAACCCATATGTCTTTTATCCAAAATATACACAGAATTCACTAAGCTCAAGAGGGAAAACAAACAGCTCAGTTTAAATACAAAAAATAGGGCCGGGGATTTAGCTCAGTGGTGCCACCACCTGCCTCGCAAGCTCAAGGTCCCAAGTTCGATCCCCAGTACCAAAAATAAATAAATAAATAAATACAAAAAGTAAAACACTTTAACAGATAATTCACAAAAGTGGATATATACAGTAAGTTACTAAACACATTACAAAGAAGTTCAATTTCATTAGTTAATAGAGAACTGTAAATTAAAACCATAGGATACCACTCTACACTTGATAATACCAAGCATCAACAGCCAGGAAACAAATCAAGTGGAACTTTCACCCTGAACTGCAGAGAACATAAAAGAATTACAGATATTACTCATTTAGTGACCTACCTGTTTAATGACTGTTCCGACTTATAACAGAGGTTGTTCAGACTTATGACCTGCTACTCAGATTTACGAACTATCTTTTTTGTTTGCACAGTTTCGGACATCTTGTTTATAGAGCCTCAATGACTTTTTTGTACACAATATCTTGTTTATACAGTACTGTAATTTTCACTGATTGTGCTGTAGTGTATATCACAGTACTGTAGCTTTATATGTTTTGTTATACATTACAGTACTACATGTATGAGATATGCAAATAAAAGTAATCTAGGTGGAGTTTCCTTTGACAATTTCTTTTTCCAGAATATTGTAATGTACATACTATATACAATTCCTCATTTAGCCACCAGTTCATTTAATGACCTTGTTGCAGGACCATCACTCCATCATTAAACAAAGAGTATGTGTGGTCTGGAAAACAGTTTGGCAGTTTCTTACAGAGTTAAAAGTAAACATAGGCTGGAGATATAGCTCAGTGGTAGGATGCTTGACTAGTATGCATGAGGCCCTAGATTCAATCCCCAATATTTAAAAAAAAAAAGGAAAGAAACAAAAAGCCACTCAGCACAACACAGCATTCTACTTCTAGATATTTCTTCTAGACAAATAGAAACTTGGGTTCATCCAAAAATCTATACCTGAATATTTATAGCCCCACTCCTTATAATTACTAAAAAGTAGAGAGAACCCAAATATCCTTGAATATGTGAATGTATAAACAAACGCTGGTATATTCATATCATGAAATTATCTCTCAGCAATAAAAATAAACTGATAAAGTAGACCCCCAAAATTCATGGGTGTAACATTCCTAGAGCACTCATGAATTGCAAAAAAACACAAATTTCAGATATGGTCAGAAAAATGCCTATAAATGCTTATTTTTATAGTTTAAACCCTAAATATGCTATGGTTCCCTCAGTTATGTAATTTAATTTAATAAAATACTGTATTAATAAAGCCTTAGAAGGCGTAGGGCATTTTGGCGGCATCTTAGGGATTTTAGAGCTTTAAGAAGAACAAAACCAAGAACACTTGAGAAATCTACCCGCTGTACAGCAACCTGTTATGATGTGGGAATGCTGGTGCATCTGCTGGAGATGGGTTACAGGGTAGCAGCCAATCAGCAGCAAAGAGAACTGAATAATGCTCTCAGATTGGCTACTTGAAAACCTTCCACCAAAAAAACAACTGCGGAGGATTGAAATTGTGGAGTTTGAATTGTGGATGATGATACTGTGGGATTTTCTGTGAACAATTATTACTTAAGTTCTAAGGAAAAATCTACAAATGATTGAGGCCATGAACTCTGAACTGCAACTTCACAGGGGTATACTGTATCCAATAATTTGGATGAACAACAGAAGCACGATGTTCAGTGAAAGAAATCAGCTCAAGAGCTTACAGGTGACATGATTCCATTTAAATCATGTTATAAGTAATTTATGTTTTCAGTGTGTCTCTCAAATGTTCATGCCTTGGTCCCAAGTATGCAGGTGTTCAGGTTGTGAATCATCAGGAGGTGGGACGTAGCAGGAGATAATTATGCCATCTGTGGCATTATCCTTGGAAGAGACTAATGAAGTTCTCATAGGACCCTATTTAGTCCTGGAGAGGAAATTATTATAAAAAGAATGAGTTTAGCCCTGAATCTTTCATTTTCTATCTTGCCATGTGATTTCTGTCTCTCACATATGCTCTTGCCACAATGCCATCCACCATGTTTGATGTAGCAAGACAGCTTTACCAGATCCAAACAGATGTTGGTGTTACGATCTTGAATTTCCAGAACTGTGAGCTAAATAAATTTTTCTTAATAAAGTATATAGCCTTAGGTATTTTGTTATAGCAATATAATATTGACCAATATATGGTATGCTTAAAATGTCAGAATTTTAGTGACAACAAATGAGTGTCTTCTAGTAGTCAGGGGTCAGAAAAGAGTGTGACTACAAAGAGGTAACATAAGGGAGAGTTTTGGAGGTGACAGCACATTTATGTATTGTATGGTGGCAATTATATTACTATAGATGAGTTATAATTCATAGAACTACATACCATAAAGAGTATATTTTACTTTGTATTCATTACAGTTTTAAAAATAACAAAGCTGGTGTCTCAGGTCACAGCAGACGTGGCCTACATAGTCACAAGATGTGATAGTGTATTTCAATCAAAACTGCCTCAATATGAAGTTTCAATACCTTAGTTACTTTCTAAAAATTAAGAAACTGGTTATTTTTACTACATTATAAAAGTGACAAAAGGTACAAGAGAAATGAAGAGACTTATAAAAGTTAATTCCTTTCTTATACCAAAAGTTTAAACACATTTAACCTGCTAAACTCTTGAATTTTCAGAGACTGGTATATCATTAAGAAATTAAATCCATTTGTTAGCACAAAAATGTACAATCTGGGACACTAATTATAGAACAGAGTTAAGGAAAAAAGTAAAATTATCACATGCTACAGTTTGAACATAGTTTGTTGTCTCCAAAAGTCATCTTGAAATTTTTTTGCTGTCTCACTTAAATGAAGAATGGAAATCTGAGAAGCATTTGTAAGGGTCATATCCTAGGGGTGCAGGCTCACTAAAGTTTGAGACCTAATCACAAGATTACAGAAGGATTCTACAGAAGGATTCTCTCTACTCTACTTACAACTATATCAATAGGGCTTCTCTATAGTAACAGAGAATTACAACCAAAGGGCCTATAAGATTCAGAACCAATTTAAGAAGGAGTCTCCAAGGAAATTCAATAACAACAGGAAGGACAAAAAATAGGAGTATTAGAGGAAACTTTCTATTGATAGACAGCTACAACAAAGATTAAACACAGCTAACTTCTAGCCAAATAAACATAAAATCTCACACTAAAGGCCGATTTATCCCAGCACTTCTAACTTAATATATCATGTCCGAATTTTAAAAAAATACAAGGCATGCAATTACAAAGTAATAAATAATCCAAAAAGAAAAATAAGCATCAGATCCAGACTCAGATAAAACAGATTTTGAAAATATCAGACCAGGAAATTAAAATTACTATGGTTAATAAGCTAAAGCCCCTAATGGAAAAAGTGGATAGCATACAAAAGCAAATGGTAAGCTGAGAGAAGGAAGCTCTATGGAAGTATCAAAAGATTATGACAGAAATCAAAAACACTAACAGAAATGAAGAAAATCTACAATGGGTGCTTGCTTTGGCAGCACATTGACTAAAACTGTAATCATAGAGATTAGCAAGGTCCATGTGCAAGGATAACACAAATTTGTCAAGTGTTCCACATTTTATAGGTGGACCTCAGACTGACTTGTTCACATGTGGCAAATGTAAAAATAAGAATTGCACTTACACATTGGTACAAACCTATAGCACTGATTAACCCATGACAATATTTGTTGTCTGTAATTAATGTAGAAATTTATGGAAGTTCTACTGAGTTGTGAGGATAGATTCTGGACCATTAAGAAAATGTATTTTGTAATTAGCTTTAAATCTAGGTCATGCAACTAGTTTTCCTACAAGTGAGATTTTTAAAACAACAGACATCCTCTGGGTTAGTTTTGTTTTCTGACCTAACACTGTTTACTCAAATGCCTTTCTGTAGTTTCAGATCAGTAGGAAGACCTTATGATATTTGTATGATCCTCTTTTTCAACACATTTTTTCCACTTTAATAAGTTGATATTAATCTTTTTAGAAATGTGCCTGTATTTTTTCTTAAAAGGAAGCATTCTTAATTTTTTTATAATCTGAAACATATACAGTATGAATTGTTATTCTCTATTAAGAAATTATATTTTATATTGAATGTACATATATATTAAAGGAAGATAAAAGGTAATATAATTTTAAGTTTATCAAATGTGGTGTATATTGAACTAATACTTGACCAGCTTAATTAAATTGGACATAATCACAATCCTGGGATTAGTAGATATTATTTTGTACCCGTATCTAGCCATGATCTTTCTTATAATTTCATATATATATATTACTTGTTCTTAATATATTTTACCTTTGGAAACATGACTTTGTTGAACAAAAAGAATAACTATTATGGGCTCATTGTCTAACAGGACACAACAAATGAAAGAATCAGCTTGAAGATGTCAGCAGAAACCTCACAAAGTGAAAAGCAAAGAGTAACAATAATCAAAGAGTAGAAAACAATATGCAAGACCTAGGGGACAATTATAAAAGGTGTAACATACAGTAGAACATTGAGTTACGACTGCCCTCACATAAAAACAACTTGGGTTATGACCGGAATTTTAGTTTTAACTTACAACCAAAGTATTGAGTTACAACCTGAAGGCCAGCCACATGTGTGATTGTAAACAAAGACTCGTGATATCAGAAAAGCGTATTAAGCATATGTAAGAGTCAGTCTCAGCCCAGATGCATCTGTTTGTGGATGTGGTTTCAGTCAGTGCTTTATATAATCACTACGATTACTGCTATCAAACTGGCCCCAAAAAAGCTAGAAAAGAAGCTAAGGAAGGAAGGGAAGGTAAAGATAGCAATCACAATAAAAAAGAAGGAAATTGTGCAGAAATATGAGAGTGGTGTTTGTGTGGCTGATCTCACGAATATGTATAGCATGTCAAAATCTACCATCTCGACAATCTTACCAAGAAAAGATTTGTGTAAGGAAGCTAGTGTTGCTAAAGGTGTTACTCAAATTAGTAAGTCACAATCAACAGTGGTAGATGAGGTAGAAAGGCTATTGCTAGCATGGATAAATGAAAGGCAGATGGCAGGTTATAGCCTATCCGAGTCTGTAATACGGGAAAAAGCTAGGGCTACAAATGCAGATCTTGTAAAGGAGAATCCATCAACGAGTGATAATAGTAAAATATTTCATGCCAGTAAGGGGTGGTTTCACAATTTTAAAGTGAGAACTGGGGTTCACAGCTTAACTAGGCTGGTGAAGGAGCCAGTGCTGATAAGAGGACTGCTGAAAATTATACACCAATTAAAAACGACACAGACAAATGGTTTTTTGCTCTCATCAAGTTTTCAACTGTGATGAAACAGGCCTTCTCTGGAAGAAAATTCCCAGGAGAACATACATTACCCAGGAAGAGAAGAAAATGCCAGGCCACAAGCCTCTGAAGGATAGGCTACACTTACTGCTATGTGCCGATGCAAGTGGTGACCTCAAGATAAAGCCTCTCTTGTTTTATCACTCTGAGACCCCTAGAGTGTTCAGAAAACAAAGTCATGAAGAATATGACTAGTGGTCATGTAGATATCTAACACAAAAGGCTGGGTAACAAGAGTACTTTTTCTTGAGTAGATCAGAGAGGCTTTCTGTCCTACTGCTCAGAAATATATAGAGGACAAAGGTTTACCACTCAAGGCTCTCATCATGGACAATGCTCTTGCTCACCCATGAGATTTGGAAAAATTGGCTGAAGAATTCCCATGGCCCTCAATCAAATTCCACCCACCTAATAAAACTCCTCTACTGCAGCCTATGGACCAGCACGTTATAGCTAATTTTAAGAAGCTATACACCAAGGAACTGTTCCTGAAGTGCTTCCAGATGGTCTCAGATACAAATTTAACTGTAAAAGAATTCTGGAAGGAACATAACAACATCCTTTCCTGTGTGGGGTTGAGAAATACTGGGCCAATGCCTAAGGACATAGATATGCCTGGGAGAGTGTGGCCTAAAATTATGTATACAGGAGAGAGGCTTTGAAGGCTGTGTAGGGCAGCCTAAGCCTTCAATTGACCCTGTGGTTGGTGACAGTCACTACTGCAGAGTCCATAGGCTTCCAGGTAGACAATGATGATGTTGAGGAACTGGTGGAGGAGCACTCAGGAACTGTTTGCAGAGGAACTTCAGCAACTTCTGGCTGAGCAACAGAGAATGGCAGCTGAGGAGCTTTCTGAAGAAAAGGGGGAGCATCAACAATCAGTGCAACAAAGTTTTCTTCCGAAATAAAGGAAATTTTGAAAAAAATGGACAGAGCTACAAACCTTTGTAGAGAACACCCACTCAGACAAAGCCAATCATTACATTCACTTGCTTAATGATAATGTCATGTCATACTACAGAACAGTATTAAAGAAAAGACAGAAACAGACAACCTTAGACAAGTTTTTAGTTCTGAAAGGTTGAGAAGTAGTGAGCCAGAAGAAAATCCTAGTGAGTTTCAGACTCTCCCAAGGAGAAAAAGGACACCACAGAGGCAGATTTTTGATGTTCATATGGAAGAGGACTCTCCTTCCAAACAATAACCACCTTCTATTTCACCTCTCTTCCTGCAAGCCAAACATGTCAACTTAAACGGTTAAGTACAGTATGAAATTGTTGTTTCTGGTAAACTTCACATTTTATAATTTTTTGACTTTTTGGTGAATACACTAGTAAAATTATTGGTGTTTCTGGTAAATTACACATATTAGATAACCCTTTTTATTATAAAAAGGTTAGTTAAGGGGTGATTTGGGAGGTATGGAACACATTATGAGTATTTCCATCATTTCTTACATGAAAAGTAATCTTGACTTACAACCAAATTGAGTTATAACTAGCCCTCGCAAACAAATTGAGTTCGTAAGAGGGTCCACTATATGTGTAAAGGGAGTGCCAGAAGGAAAATAGAAAACTAATAGGTTCACCATCACTGGTATAGACTATTCATACTTAAAATGGTGAATTGATATACAGTAGTTGTATTTATAGCAACCATGTGTGTAACTGTTTTCCAGTCATTGCCCTTGTTCTTTGGTTTTTGTTTTTATTTTCTTCTATTCTTTTTCTTCCTATGCCTTTAATTGAGCATTTTATATGATTCTGTCTTCTCTAATTTTTTTTTTTATGCCGGAGATCGAACCAGGACCTTGCTCTTGTGAGGCAGGCAATAGCACCACTGAGCTAAATCCCTGGCCTTCTCTAATCTTTTAATATTTAAATTATATGTAACTTTTTTTCTCGGTTGCCACACAGTTTGTGATATACATCTGCAACTCAATCTAAGTCCACTTTCACACATCATACTATTTCATGGTTAGTGCACATACATAGTGTCCTCATTTATTCTTCCCAATCACTTATAGATTGCTGTCTTTCATTTCACTTACCATAAAATCCAATTACCAAGTACATTGCTAGTGTTACTATTTTGAAGAAAATATCTATAAGATCAATTAATTATAAAGTTTTATTTTATTGTTCTTTTTCGAACACATTTTTATGTAGCTCTAGGATTTTGACCTATATCATTTTCCTTTGCTATGAAGAACTTTTTTTTTTAGCAGTTCTTGCAAGGCACATGTACTGGCAACAAATCACCTCAGTGTGTTAGCTTAATCTTAATTGTCAGGTTGGCTGGATTAAGAGAGTCCTGGCTGTATAGGTGATTAGATCATAGGAGCACTATACTAATCAGTGAATTGATCCAGATGTTTATAGCTGAATGTGCTGTTAGGAGGTGGGGCCCATTTGGAGAGGTGGGTCACTGAGGACATGCCTTTGGCAAGTTTTTCTCTTGTGGGTACTCTTCCCATGTCCTCTGCTTCTTGACCACCATGAAATGAGCACCTTTGCTCCAGTTACATCATTCTTTCATGATGTTTCGGCCTTGGAGTCAGCCAACCAATGACTGTGAAACTGTCTGAAACTGTGAGCCAAATAAACCGTTTCTCCTTTAAGTTGTGTCAGATATTTCTTCCCGGAAATAGACAACCTGGTTAATATTTCAGCTTTTGATGTATTAGAAAATGTTTGTTTCTCCTTCAATTTAAAATGGATTTTACTGGGTACATATTGCTAGATTGTGAAAATTTTTTCTTTGAATAATTTAAATATTTCACTCTACTCTCTTCTTGCTTGCATGGTTTCTAAAGAGAAGTTTAGTGTTATTTTTATCCTTGTCCTTCTACATATAAGGTGTTTCTCTCTACCTTCTTTTAACATCCTCACTGTGATTTGATATACCAACATGTAGAGTTGATATACCAACATGTACAGTTGTTTAATATTTTACTTTCTTGTTCTTCTCTGAGCTTCCTGCCTCTGTGGTTTGGTGTTGTCATTAATTTTAGAAAATTCTCATTAAATATTTTTCTCTTCTTTTTTTCTTTTATTGCTTATTTTGCTTCCCTACAGAACAAAGGTTCTATCCTAGTACTTTATTTTTGTTCTTTTGCTTGGTGAACTCACTAATATGCATTGTTTCAATTATCCCCCTTTTTTGTGGTATTGGCGATTGAACGCAGGGCTTTCATACTGAGCTACATCGCCAGTCTTTTTTTTTTTCCTTTTTATTTTTATTTTGAGACTGGGGCTCACTAAATTTCTAAGTTGCCCAGGCTGGGCTTGAACTTGAAATCCTCCTGCCTAAGCCTCCCAGAGTGCTAGGATTACTGGCATGAGCCACCAAGCCCACCTTCATCTATCCACTCTTAATCTAACTCTGTGGCTGTCTTGCATTTTATATAAGCAGCTGAACTGCTCTATCTAGATATTCTATTAGTATCTTCAACTTAGAATTTCCAAAACTAAGATTTTCATTCCCCAGACAAGAACTCTGGACTTGCTTTTTAAAAATATACTTCTAGGGCTGGGGATTTAGCTCAGTGGTTTCGCTGCCTGCTGCGCAAGCTCAAGGACCCGAGTTCGATCCCCGGTACCAAAAAATATATATACTTCTAATAACCAATCATTTGCTACAAGTCTCACTGACTACTACACATCTCTAGCATCTTTTTCCTCCATATTACCCTTTATACCTATACTCTGGTACAAACTAATATTACCGCTTATGCAAGCTATTAAACTGGCCTCATAATTACTTAGTAAGTATTTGCTAAATGAAATGAATGGTATTCATAGTACAGGTCCTTCACTACTTTAACCCATCTTCTACAACAGAACCAGATTAACTTCCTAAGGCACAGCTCTAAACTTACTAGTTTTGAACTCAAATAGAGATTCCTCTTTCCCAAATAATTAAGTTTTTTAAAGTTAAAATATTTCACATTAGGAACTCTTATCTTTCTAAGCTTACTTCCAATTCTTCTGAAAGATTTTCCTTTCACTGAGGTCAAGATGAACTATTCACTTCTTCAGGCATATTATGTGTATGCTTTTTCTAGGCCACTATTCAAATTACTCCTACACCAATAACAATCCTATTCATTAACTGATGCTTATCTCAGATGTCATCTTACCTGCAAAACCTTTCCTGATGGTTCCTCTTTTTTTCTCTGAAATCCCACAACACAGTTGGCACTTTGGGATGGGGAGTGAAAAGTGCTGGTACAGAACTAGGACCTTGTTCATTCTAGGCAAGTGCTCAGACATTGAGCCACACCCCCAACTTTGGCTGGTACTTCTTTAAATCATTTGAGACTTATTTTGTATTATGGCAATAAGGCTAAAACTTGTCTTACATAGAAGGAAGAAATTTGCTTTATCCATATTTGAATACTCTCCAGTATGCAAAACAGCACTTTGTATAAGTTCTCAATACATTTTTAGGTGGGAAAAAGAATGAGTAATAAAAGGGAACATACATGACATAGGAAAGAAATAAGTGTGGAAACCTGGGTTCGAAAACAAACTATTAATCCTTAGAGAGGAATACCAAAGTATAGACAAACTTCATTTATATTTAAGCAAACACTTTTAACCATATATTTAGGAATCTAAATTTATTTTTAATTTTAACACTTATGTTTTACAACCTGCCAGGTACTATCCTAAGCCTTTTATATGTTAATTTAATTATTATCACAAACCTCTATTTTACAACTGAGCACGGAGTCTAAGTAACTTGCCCAAGGTTACAAGACTTGTTAGTGGCAGTAACTAGGGAGTCTGATTCCAGAGACCATGTTTGTCAACATCACAACACATTGTATCTTTAGATGTATACTTTCCTGACTTTGAAATCTGAGTAAATGGAAAATAATAGTCTAAAAAATTCAGAGACATCATTATAATTTTGTGTTGTAGGACAATGAAAAACTGAAGGTGCTGCTGAAATGTAGAGTGTCCTTATTTTAAATTTATTCAGCTTTTTTGGCTTTTTTTCAGTTTTTCTTTTTTTTCCCTTGATATTAAATTGTTATTTACCATGTATGGCTATCAATCTGCCTAAAATGTCTTCATCATCTTTTCAATTTACTGGAAACTAGAGACCATACTTACTAGAAAATATGTATTAAATAAGAGTCAACAAGACTGAGGAACTTCTTTTGCAAAGCCCCTTATGTCTGTTAATAACCAATGTTCTCTTTTACACTGGTGCTAGGAGCAAATTCTACTAAGTTGAAGAAATTAGACATCTGATCCAGAGACAGGTCAGATATTACCATTTCAGATATTACTATTTCTAATTTCTACTCACAACACCAAATAATTACATAAATTAAATGAGAGTCTTAAAAGTTGGCCATGTTCTCCCAAAAGTGGCTTGTATTAGTTCAAGGTTCATAACTAGAAAATATCACAGTATTTCTTATACTACAGTACAATTCTTATATATGACGTATAGCATGAGACAATGCATGATTTCTCCTATTCTTACCTTTGCACCACCCAAAAATCCCAAGGAAATGGCAACTCTAGCTCGTAGATCTGGCCTATCTTGGGGCCAGACATAAGAAAGCATTGCTTTTATAATTTTCCGAGTGTCAACATCTTTTAACTGTTGAAAGAGAAAACAAGAAGTAATAAATATTTGAGAAATACATGAAAATATTATAAATATATCTTTTATTCTGAATCTGAGGCCAATATTTTCAAACTCAAGATATTCTGGAGAAAAAGAAATTTAAAATTGCTTTTAAAAGCTACTCATTGCTCTTATTTCTTCTTTTCAGCTATAGTTACTTTCATACCACTAAAAAGTTATTCATTAGTGGTAAGGACACACATTTTTTGTCTATACATTTTTTGTCTATTAAGCTATAAAATTATACATAAAACTTTAAAAATATTTCTGTACTGCCACTGTTGTAGTTAATTTTGAGTCAAGTCCAAACCCATAGCAGAGCAGAGTTATAATACAATGTTTAGGAAAGTAGGGGTCTTAGTATTGACAATGTTGAACAAAGGTATGGGTATTAAAAATGTCAACAAAAATGCAATTTTCCATTCATGCTTAATCTGACCTAAATCCGACTCACATTTTCTTTTTTCCATGTTCCTGAGGCAACATTCCCATTAAAGTTTTTGGCTTTGGGTTCAGTTTTAGAGGCAGAATAGTAAGAATCAAATTCATACTTTCTAAAAGCAAAAGATCTATACACATATATTTCACAACTACTATATTATTACAGTTGGTGAAAAATAACGCCATTCAAAAAACTGAAATACTGACACACTTCCTGGAAGAGTTATTTAAAAAGAAAATAAAAGATAATGCTAAATATTGGTGATGCCACCCATTTTATTGTACTCTTTATTTTATCCTTTATCCTGGTTTAAAAGTCTTTAAAAATGTGCCTGAGCCTTTGAAACACTTCTTTAAAACTGCCTCCACTTTTTTTTTAAAAAAGATTATTTTTTACACTTCATAGTTTATCTAAACTATAGCAAAAGTCATGTCCTTTTCAGCTTAATGGACTCATAATGCATGATTACACAACTGTAGAACTCATTTTGTTAAATGAAGTGATGACATTTTATGCACCATTAAGCCAACTATATTAATTTTCTTACTCTTAGTCATAACTTCTGTGTCCTTGTTGAAAAAAATTCTGGGGTGTGTCTTAGAAGGTTTTTCTAGAAGAGGGTGTTTTGAAAGTTATGAGAAAATGGCATTTTTCCTATTATTCCATCAAGAAAAATAAGACAGGAGAAAAACACTCATGAAATGGGAGAGTAGTCGAAATGCCCCAGTTTGCATTATAATGCAGTAAATTACTTTTATTTTTCTAATAGTTAGATTGGAATAGTGAATTTTAAAATTACTGTCTTCTTCCATTTTTAAATGCTTTATCTGTTAGTTATGAAAGCTTGTGTGTATGTGTGTGTTTGTATAGTATAAAGAATTAAGTACCATACTTTCACTTTCCATGTTTTTTACCATCTTTTGTATTTAAAGCGGCTTAGGACAGTAGTTCTGTTTTCAGTACAATATAAACAGCTTTATTTCTATTATTCTTTGTGGAATAAACTGCCTAAAAGTCTAAAATACATAATTTGCTGAACCCTACGGGAATAACCACAATATAAAAGTACCCTGTGTTATATTCTTTTTTTTTTTTCCTGATACTGGGGATCAAACTCAGGACCTTGTGCTTTCAAGGCAGGCACAGCGCCACTGAGCTAAATCCTCGGCCCTGGGTTTCTTATATTTTGACAATCTTCTCCTCTCTTTGCAGTTCAAATCTACTTTTGTGTAACTTTTTCCACTTTGAAGTGTTTTTTTCTTATGTGTGAATTACAAAAATACAAGCAAGCAAAAAGAATATAAAAAACTATCAATGATTCCACCCACTCACAACTACTTTTGTTAACGCTTTGGGGAGTACTGCTTACCAGATCCATTTGTATGCCCATGTAAATTCACACATACATTATATTTCTTCCTATGAAAATAAGTTATTTTATTTTTTTCATTTAGTATGTTTGTGTGCCACTATACATGTTTCTGAATTCCTAGTGGGAGTCCAAAAAGACAAAAGGGTTATCTAAAGCTGGAAAGGGACAGTCACTAGCTTGAGACTAAATTACAGTTACCTTTTTAATCAACTATTCATTTTCACCCTGGCTCAACGGGGTATAAACAGATAGTATAGCACAGACATTCCAATCAAGACCACTTCTTGGTATCTTCCCAAAAGAATTAAAATCATCATATCACCACAATATATGCACACCCATGTTTACAGTGGCATAATTTGTAATAGAAAAATCTTGGAAATAGCCCAAATGCCCATCAGTGAATGAATGGATAAAGAAGATGTGGGGTTTTTTTATATGACGGAATACTACTCTGCCATAAATAAGGATAAATGAGTCATTTCTAGGTAAATGGATGCACCTTGAGACCATACTCTTAAGTGAAATAAATCAGATACACACACTAAAATATTGCATTGTTTCTCTGGTGTTAGAAACCAAAAGGGTAAATAAGGACGAAAAGATATTATAGATATTGGGCAATAGGAAGAAAAAGTTCAAATAGGAAGGGAAACAAGGGAAGGGGGGAGGGAGAAAGGAAGAAAAGGAAAAGAAAAAAAGAGAAGGTAAAGAATATGTATAGGTACAAATTCCCTATGATGAATACAATCATTATGTATATCTAAAGTATACCAATAAAATTAATTTTAAAAAAGAAAGATTGGGTGAGCAGTAGGGATTAGTTTCACTGTTAGTATTCAAATTAATTTAGCATCATTGCAGAAGTTTTTTACCCCAAGTTTCAAGTTTATACTGTTTGGCTTAACTATTTAAAAATATATATTATTTTTCTTTGAATTTTAAGATTGAACACAAGTATATTTATCAATAGATTTGTATGTAATAAAAATAATTGTTTTCTCATGTTAAAAAAAAGATCACATTCTTAAAGAAAGGATGGGGAATGTAGGAAATGATAAAGGAAGATGCCAGGAAACTGGGTCATTTGAAAAACTATGCTCTAAAGAGTAATCACACAATGGGAAAAGATACAAAATGATGATTTAAAGAAATGAAGTTTTTTCCTTCCAAGAATCACAATTCCTGAAGTGACTAATGGATGATACCATGACAATTTTCTTTAAGCCTGAGAAATAAGTAGGTACTATAAAACTCTTTAACTTCTTTGTTTATCATTTTAACAGTAAATAGAATTTCAAAGTTATTTTAAAACATAATGACTATATCATGACAACAAAAGCTCTCTAAAATTGAACGCTATAGAAATATTTGTAAAAGGATTGCAAATGTAGGAGCAAAACTACTTTCCTTGTCTGCTAACAAAATACATAACAATGTGGCCTTCTTGCTACAAGTAAACAAACATCAAATTTGAAGCACGAAATTGACATTTTAAGATTCATTACAATGTAAAACTAGTACCAAGTTAGTATGAGAAATAGAAATATTTAGAATGGTCTCAAATACATATTGGAATTACACAGTCATAATTAATGGAAAACAGATGAGGAAAAAACATACAAGGTAACAAAAGAAATTCAAATTGGCTCATCAGGGTCTTTGATTAATAACAAAACTCTACTGTACTTTTTTCTAGAAATGAGTTTAAAAGAAAAAGTTTGAAATGTCAGAGAGCTGCCCTAGGAGATTAAAGTAACTGGAAACAAGATGGTCCAGAGAAAAAACAGATGCCAGAAAAGGAAACATGTCTGATATTGGGAACAATGTTTAATAAATGTTCATTCGATAATTTATCTATGCCTGTCATTGCAGGAATTGGGCAGACAATGTGGATGCCCTCTAGAAACAGACAACCATCAAGAAGTTCCCCCTATGACATACTCATGGTGAAGCTTGACTCTGCTCTCCCCACCGGTGAGAGTCTTACCAGATGACATTAGATGACAATAAGTAAAGACAGCCTGTACAATCCACATGAGCCACGGATCCCACAACATGATGACAACTGAAGGAAACCATTCAGGAAGCAGAAAAACTTGTCCATTGTCAAGGCCTACCTAGAATGCTTGATAGTCTCTTGTACTATATGTATACCTGCAGTACAAAGTGAATCTTTCTGGGCATGTATTAACAAACTGAGGATTCTCATAAATACAAAAAATAGGATTAATTTGCACAGGCAATAGATCAGCTTGGTCCTTGGAGTTATATGAAGGCTCATTTTGGTATGTATGAAGGATTGATGGGATTCTTAATTATTTGTCTTATTGTTTTGTCTGCCACCTCAAGAAAAGAACCCAAAAACATGAAACAGATGTAATGCAACTGCACTTCACTTGGCTTCAGCTGCTATTACAAAAACAAAAAGGGGGAGATGTAGGAGACAAGTTAATGAGGATAAAGGCCTAACTGACCTCTGTGAGCACTAAAGAGAAAAACAAGAAGCTGTGCCTCCTTTGGCAACGTGCAGGCATGCTAGCACACTGCAAGTTCCAGAGAAGTCAACACAGCTGAGATCTGGATGTTTACCCGGATACATGCTATAGATAACAAGTGGCAGGTGGATCTTCTATTAATCTAATTGTTTGTTCCTGTGTCTAAGTGAATAAAAGTGAGGCAAGCCAAATGCTGAGGGCTCTTTGTCCACTAGAGGTAAGAATGCCCTGGCCCCTTCATTCCAAATTATCTTTGTGTCTTTTGTCTTTCATCCTCGTTGGGCCCCTGGTTTGGGATGAACTCATAGGCTGGTTCCTACACCTAGGAACCTATGCAGGGTCAAGATCACTAATATCATTGTCTTCCACCTCCACATCTTGCCCACTAACATGTCTTCAGGAGCAATAACAAATGTGTTGTGATGACACCTTCTTCTGGACCATTCCTACAGGATCTGACTGAAACTCATTCTGAGAAAGTGCCACTTTTCAGAAATATATCCATGGTAGTTTGCTTAATTTTATTTTTTTTCTCATCATAGATTTGCTTGTAAGCAGATAAACATTCCTCTCTATTAGTGGTTTGATGTTCAGGTCTATTTTTAAAAACCTTTTAAGGAGCTTACTGAAATCTGCAAAAGCTTCTGCTTAACCTCTCAATGGAATTTTCCTACTCTTGTTTTTTTTTGGTACCGGGGATCAAACTCGGGTCCTTGTGCTTGCAGGGCAGGCAGCAGAACCACTGAGCTAAATCCCTGGCCCTCAATGGAATTTTCTTGAAAATTATTCTTTTACATCCTATGCAGCCCCCTTTATTGCCTCTTCTCCAACTATGTGTTCACCATACAACAGCAATTTTTTCAGCTCCATTATGATCTTTAGGAACCACCACTATCTATCTATCTATCTGGTTTCTTATTGACTGTAATGTTATTATGGGGCATATGACTACATAAATAAAAGTTGAAGCACATGATTCAACAGTGTGTAACTGACAGCCACAAATTGTACCGCTAGATGCAACAATACTCAATTCGATAGTATGACCTAAAAGAGAGGAGTCTTAAGGCCAAATGTGCTGCAAGTGGACATCTATGGTTAATAATCATGTGCATAGGGTATTAGAAGAATATTTAGAAATTAAAATGACAGAAGTAGCCTAGTTGGAAGAATTTTCAGATACTAAAGTAACTATATCAATAAATTAAATACATGTTTCACTTCACAGGTGGGTAACTTTATATCACCAGGAAAGTTTGTCAAGCATGAAGCAACAGCACAAGGGCTCATTCCTTTCAAAGGTGCAAAGACCACTGAGCTTTGATCAGAAAATGAAAGAGTAAGAAAAAAGAAAATGGTCTTTCAGTACAGGTAGCAGAATCACCTTTTCCTTAGCTAATGAAAAATTTACCTAAGAATTCTGAGTGGTCTCAAATACATTCTTTGTACTAAAAAGGAAAAGTTTGAAATGTCAGAGAGCATTTGTAAGTTTGTAGTACAAACTTTCCTAAATTTTAATAGCAAGAAAGGTAGTAACTCACAGAATACGGGTTAGCTTCAAAAAAAACTACTTGGGAAAAAACGTTATGTTGAGGGAAAAAAATAGAAAAACTTTGGAATAGTATTTACTTTGCAAAAATATGAAGTACAGGCTAAATGTCTTCTTTCTAAACAACTAATTTAGTACAGTTTCAGATACAGGCATGAGGTAGAATAAAAGAAATAAAAGGTAGAAAGCAGACAAAGAAATCATACCTAAAAATTGTACTCTGTAAAGACTGGAGTTTCCAGGACTTAGTTGAAGTCATCCAAGACAGCCCCATGCCAACATATTTTGGCTAGATTTATAACTCTTCCTACTAGACCCATTACTAAAAGAGCATAAATTGGCTCAAATAGAGTAAGGTATAGGAGCCTGGCTCTGAAGTAAGGACTATCCCAATGTCAACAGTCCTTGGCCAGATTTACACTCTTTTTCTGCCAGCCACATCACTAGAAGGCCATAAATTGGCCCGATTGTGAAAATGAATAAATGGTTGAATGAATCCAGAGAATATTTAAATCAACTATTCAAAAAAAGTGCCTGCAAATGGGCTGATATCCTTTTGAAGGAGAGGGTGTTTCCCCCTAGCTTTTCATCCCCTCAAGAAAAGTATAAATGCATTTAGTCCTAAACTGTAATGTGTCTCATTTTTCTGAGCACCCATACTCCCCTCAAGTGTGTACTATATTCTCTCTTTGCCTAATAAACCCTACTCATTAGTAATGTCTCTTTTTGATACAACCTGAAAATTCTTTTTCTGTGACAGGAGTTAGCGAGCCTGTTACAGTGGGGTAGGTTAAGTTTGTGAAACTCACAGAGACAGAGTGATGACATTTTTTTCTTGGTGACCCAGCTAGGAGGTAAAAAGAGACACAAAGAGAGCGATTTTGGTTAAGTCCGACCTAAAGGCTTTTAATTATTTTTCTTCTTCTTTTCCATTTCTCAAACCCCTTGCCCACTGAAGTATAGCTAATCTTTTTTCTTCCTCTTTTCTCTGTCTCCTTATCTATAAACTTCTGCAGCCTGAAGGTTTTTTTTTCCTTTCCAGTAGTTAAGAGACTCTTAAGCCCCTAGAAAATGAGTGCTTATACATAAAAGCACTGAAAATAGGAGACACTCTCAAGGATTAAACATACCTCATCCCTGGGTCAGATGGGACATTGAAAATGTTGCTCATCCAGAAAGACACAAAATAAGGGTGAGGTGGTTGGGGTCCCCCAAACTTGAGCAAAGTTTCTCATGCACATGAGAAACTCCAATCCTGAGACACAGTGGAGAGAACTGGTCTCAAGGTCATACTGGAGAAAGCAATCACTAAAAACTATGCACACTTGCAGGTCCTAAACATTTTAACCTGAGACAGATCTTCTAAATTGCTCTTGATATCTCCCTCCCTCCCTCCCTCTTCTCCACTCCCCTCTAAATCAAAAGGCCTAAGTTCAATCTGCCTGATGCCATAGCTTCACTTCATGGGTGGCCGGGAACATGTCCTAAGCCATGCAGATTCAAGTGGTCATTCAGGTGATAACTGATGCTATCTATGGAACTTAGTAAAGTTTATGGATTTGAACTAAAAAGAAGCCCAGTGGGTTTTTTTGCCCCCTCTTCTCTCCCGTAAGAAAGCCCCAATCCTTTTCTTGTCCCTTCTCTCCCATTCTGGCTTTCATCTTTCAAAAAACTCACGTGGGACGGAAGGGAGGGAAGTATATGGCCTCTCTGTTTTCCCTGATATGTGATCTGTAGTTGCTAAGTGACAACTCCAGAATTTTACAACCTCCTGTGAGTTCTATATGTGTGTTACAGGTTCCTAAATAGAAAGATCTTTGGGGAAATTTTTGTAGTACTACCTACTTCTTGTGTACAACTCCTTTCCTGCTTTCTTGATAAGTTAATAAAAATGTTGGAATAGCTATACACTAGGAACAAGTACACTTGTTCTTGACATGGGCAACAGTTTTTGATATGACTAGCATGGACATCCGAACTAGTTAGTGACAGAAAACAAGGCAGAGCTGCTAACTGAGGGTGGTTTTGACTCTGGGATAATAGGACAGAGCTACCTCCCTTGGAAGTTTTGACTCTGAAAAATGGGGCAGGCTACATGCACACAATAACCATGGCACTAGGCAAGCTGCATATGCCATCTGACCTCAGTTTGGGAGCACTGTACACATAGTGCAACCCCTGGTCTGGTCAGGCTGCACATGTGGCCAGACCCACTTTGAGGCAGGTTGTGCATCCATCTTGACCCTGGGATAAGGCAGGTGGCTCAGGCAGTCTGACCTTGGGCACCTAAATAAGATCCTGTCTTTTTAAAAAATCTTATATGAGTATGGGTAACTCAATGTCTATCCCCAAAATGTCAGTGTTAGGTAATATTTTATGAATTTGGCACCCACTTAAGACAGAAGATTTTAAAAGGCTGATTTTTCTCCAAGTGTAAGTTGGAATAAAAAGGCCTCAAATTTGGTTTTATAGGGAGAAAAAATAAACAAAGATCCTATCTAGCAAATTACATGTCTTCTCTTTTTCTCGTGACTCTTGTGTATAAGTCTATAGTGTTAACTAACAGAAAAGGCACACAGAATAGCTTAAAATATCAAAAGAAATGCTGCTATGACTTGAATAAGAAAAAAAGAAAGCTAAATGAGAATCCCGGGAAAAAACTCTGACTAGTCTATTTATAGTTATAAACCTGTAACTATAAAAAAGACAGTATTATAATTTAACATGGCCAATATATCTGAGAATACTGATTAAATTTAACTGTTTTATGTGTTCTGCATATTATCTTGTCTGTTCACCTGCTTGTTAATCTATTTTAATAATCAGTTAAGGTATCTGCAAATACTTCCTTAAAGATTTCTTGAGCTCCTATCAATTTTTCCTTTTACTTTTCCCTTTGTAAACTTCTGGTTCGTTTTAGGCTTTCCATGAAAAACTTTTGAGAGTAGCAAACATTACAAAATGAAGGCTAACAGATTTAGATGAGACTTTCATATAAAAACCTTAAAGTAGCTGGGGATTTAGCTCAGTGGTTTCGCCGCCTGCTGCGCAAGCACGAGGATCTGAGTTCGATCCCTGGTACAAAAAAAAAAAAGTTTGGTAAATAAAGTCTATGATTTACACTAATATGTATGTTCCTTTCAGATATATATTATCCTCCAAAAATTCTATTTAAATTGGTTTACAGATAAGTAGACACGCATGATATAGCTCAAATGCTTTATGTTCACATGGCTTAAGAGTGAGCTAATTTAAATTGGTAAGATAAGTGCAAAGATGTCTTTAAAATTGGTAACATGTCTTTCTTGCCAATCAAAATAATATTTATCTAAAAAATGGTTTTATAAATGCAATGTCCATTGTTCTCTATGTATAATGATTTAAAGGTATCTTCTTGCTTAATGATGATATAAAGCTTAAAAGTGTTAACTACTATGATTAAGTTCTTATGAGTAATCTAAAGTAATTGTTAAGATAAATAAATGTATACCCTTTGGGCTTGGGGAACTTCCAAACAAAACTCCCTCTGTGGCTGAAAATGCAGCTGCCTAAATCAGTTTGCTTTAGTTTTCTCCACTGATGAGTGACTTTTTTGGTTTTTTTCCCCAGTCTTACTGTGGCTCACCCCAGCAAATATTAGTAAGTAAATTATTATCATATATGAATTAAGCTAGCTATAATTAAGAGTCTAAAAGTTTTCTATGTCTAAAGCAACAAGGTTTTCCTAAGATAGATGCTCTTGGTTACATTTATAAAACTAGATTAAGAAATAAAGGTTTATATTCTACTAAGATAATTTATGTTTTCCATTGTTAGGCTTTTGTTTTCTAAAACAAAAACCCTGACTTTTAAGGGTTAAATATTATTTAAATGTTAACTATAATTATTAAAAATGTTTTCAATAATCAGTCTATGATTGGTTAATTATCTTAGTTTATAACATACTATATACATATTAGAGACATATATACATCTGAAGACAAAATATGCTATAAAACTAAACTTTAAAGTTATGTTTAATACATGCAAAGTAGCAATAAATGCTCTTATATACAATATACACTACATCAAGAATGCAGACATAAAATGATCAAAATATTTGGCATTTCTTTAATTCTGGTCATGCCATTTAAAACGTGATCTACATCTATTGGTTTTGATTAAATAAGCATTTTGTTATTGTATAAATGAGATACACTTATATATTGGGTAATAAACTTATTTTTGGTTAGTAACATTGTTTCCTAAACTTATAAGACCTCTAAAAATGTCCTTTAATTTTTATCAGTGCAGTTACACTATGTAAACCTGTTAAATCTAAATTCTGCCTGAAAAATAAAAATTAAGTAAATATAGTGCAATTACACTATGTAAACCCATTAAAGCAATCTAAATTCTGTCTGAAAAGTAAAAACTAAGTAAATACATGTAAAGATGCCTATATAGCTATGATGCTAATTACTGCTAACCTTATGGTATATTAAAAGCACTTATGTTTCCCAAGTATACATCCTTTCCAGGATGCAGAACTTAGAAGAACATTTTATCATACAGATGACCTCTGGACTAATGTTGTTTATGATGATAGACGTTTTCAGGTTTATGTTCCTGTGATTATTGTCTAATTGTGTTATAAGAGTTAAATGTGACTAAATACAGGCCAGGCAATGCCACTCTAAAGATTAAAGATTAGACATTAATAAACTATACAGTACATTTCTACTTAGAAAGGCACTTTGATTAAAAAAAAGGTCAACAGGGGCCAGGGATTTAGCTCAGTGGTTCTGGCGCCTGCCTCACAAGCTCAAGGTCCCGAGTTCGATTTCCGGTACCAAAAAAAAAAAAAGTAATAATACTGTGGGGCTGGGGATTTAGCTCAGTGGTTTCGTCACCTGCTGCGCAAGCGCAAGGACCCAAGTTTGATCCCCGGTACCAAAAAAAAAAAAAAGGTCAACAAACTTAGGTGAGAATTTATGTCACAATACTTTGTAATTGCATAAAGATAACTGATTAAAAGGTTACTTTATACTAAAATGGGAATTTAAATGTAGTTTAGAGATAACCAAAAGTTAATAGTTCTAGTATAATGTCATCATAATTTGAAAAGTAAAAGATATCGTTTGCTCTTGATTTCAAATGTTTCCTATAAAACTTTGTAACTGTTATATGTTAACATTCTAAAAGAATTAGACTTCCAAGACAACCATGATTGGTTAAAAAAATAATAACAGTTCTCTAGCCTTACTTTATATTTCAAAGTGTGTGATATCCAGTTAAGATTATAATAGTTAAACTTACTGATTTCACTTCAACAGTCATGTAACTGTCCTTCTGAGCATTCAATAAGTAAGGCTTAGAGACCAAAGCTAAAAAAAAAGGTAACTGGGCTAACAAGACAACTAATATTTTGGCCCTTGCCCTCCCAGGTCACCCAGGACCCAAGATGTCATGAGACTCTTCTAAAGGATCCTACAACTCCAGTGAGTCACTCAACTTCCTGAATAAGGAGACAGTTAGACCCCCCGAAGACAGAGTCAACCAGTGTACACTGTGCTAAAAGGAGGGTCACTAAAGAAAGGAATATCGATGCTCCCAAGGGAAGCCATGTGGTCAAGCAAAGATTGTGACCCATTCTGACAGATGACACAACCAGTAGAGAAAAAACTAAAGAGAGCTAAGAGCTAAGTGGCTCTGCAAATGACCCCAAAAGTAATGCCTGAGAAGCCTAAACTGACCTAGAGATAGACAGACTAGAGAGAGATAGAGATAGAGATAGAGATAGAGATAGATAGACATAGAGGGGGGGGTTAATTTTGATCAACATAGATCTCACTTTAACTTGGTCTTAAACACCCAGGAGGAAAGTGTATGTATGTATGTATGTATATTTTTAAAGACTATGATATATATAAAAAGGGGGCTCCAAGCACTGTACCAGCCTCTGCTGAGAGTCTGCAGCTACATCTATAATTTATATACATAGAAAGTTTTGACTATCAGGCCCTCTGGCTATGCCAAAAATAGCAACAAAGATGCATATTGAGTTTATGAACACCTGCCCACTTGTAGTGCTTCTGGGCTACCATGGTGGGTATCTCCTTTATGGGGAAGTTAGAGAAAGCTTCAAAATTTTATAGAACAACTACAAAGTGCAGCACCGATTTTCGAGCTTGCCACTAGATCTAATATCTCTCAGTGGTCAATAAATGAAACTCTTCATAAAATAAAATAAAAATTTTTCTGCAGCCACACTTAAGACTCAGATATGGAAATATAGAGCTCTTGAACTATCCCACATTCCTAAAATTCCCATGACAAAAGATAACCATCAATTTATAGTTAAATATTTCAGGTCTGAGATAAACATGCTTGGCTGGCATCTACTATGGAACAACTCAGCCAACTAGCATCCTTTTGTTGGGAACAAAAAAACTGCATTCGTGATAAATAAAACAATGCCACCCAAAATATGGGAAGATTCCTACACAGAGCTAGCTGCAATCACACTACTGTGTTAAGAGATACTCACTTATTTGCTACAGACTGAAAGGCAAGGGCTAGAATAAGATGGCTAGCTCCAAACAGTGAACAATGGCTCTGTGGTACAACCTAAGGCCTTGGCTACCTCAGAGCAGATAAAAAATATACATTAGGCACCTATGGATGCAAGGGCACTGGGTTAAACCAATAGATCAACTAGCCAACCTCCCAGTTTTGTGATATGGATAGATCAGAGATCAGTTTTTCACTGGTATGATCATTTGATCTCCATTTTTATTCCACAAATAAAACTTTAAAATATAATGGGAAACATTGAATTTCTTACTAACTATACCCAAAAAATCTCTAAATGACATTACAGAGGGTATTTCATTACTAAATTCAGAATTTAAAATGATGAGAAAAGCCATTTTGCAAAGCCAAACGGCCCTAGATATTCTAACAGTAGCAAAACATAAAAGCTGTGCCATCATCAGAACAGAATATTAGTATACATTCCTGACAACTCTGCAAATGTGTCTTCTGCATTAAAAGATCAATATTCATAGATCAGTACAATGTCAAACTCTGCCATAAATATCAATGACTGGCTATTATCCTGATTTTCTGAAACAACTTGGTGAAATAAAGTTCTAATTTCTCTGGCTAGAATACTATACATTGAATTCTTTTATGTTGCATGATCCATTGTTGCTATGGGATAATGTCTTATATGCCCTTGCCCTCTCTTTCATACTATAAAAGAGTGATGGTCTTACAAACACCAAACTCTGATATTCCTATGTCTCCTTTATATCATTCAGGACAAGACTTTTGGCTCCTGGCTAAGCAAGAATAATACTCCTCCCAAAAGAAAAAAAAATCACCTATTCAAAAAAATTTAAAAACATGCCTGGAATGGACTGGTACCCTTGTTTTGAGGGGGATGGATGAAGTTTTATCCCTAACTTTTCACTCCCTTAAAATAAGTATAATTATATTCAGTTCTAAACTGTAATGCATCTTATTTTTCTAAGCACTCACACTCCCCTCTTGAGTATGTACTATACTCCCTCTTTGCCTTACTCATGTCTTACTCATGCCTCTTCTTGATAAACCTTACTCATGCCTCTTCTTGACACACCCTGAACATTCTTTTCCTGTGACGGGAGTCAGTGAGCCTGCTACAACAGGGTGATTTAAGTTTGGGAAACTCACAGACCCAGCCTAGTGAGAGAAAAACTGTATAGAAAAGATAATTATCTCCTCAGCCAAAGCTAAAAGTAATTTCAATTAAAGGAATGACTACTTCAATACTGTTAGAAGTAACAGTGGCTTGATAAAGCTAAATCAAAACAAGACAAGCAAGTTCAGTAGATGATTAACTAAAAAGTCCAGAGGGTAACTGGAGAACTTTCCCTACATAATTATGAATATAAGTATGAGTTTGGGGTGGGGGAGGTAAATATTTGTCAGAAAAGCTTTGCAATTTTTAATATGTTCCCTATACCTCAGGGTTTATTTTCTAAGCTCCGTGGGTTTGAAATTTCAATGAAGAGTTTATCCAATGGTGATTAGGCCCTGAGAAGAAATGGATTATGCTACATGAGATGGATGTATACCCAACAGTCCATTTAATAACTGACAATAAAAATAACTACTGAGCAGACTGATGCTTTCCTAGGTGAGTCAGTGAATTCTTTATCCCAAAAGGAAGTCAATTTTTAGAAATCAAATGAAGATCATACAGCTGATTGATGATGTATGAAATCAGAGCTAGAAAAGAGCCTATGTCATCTACATATTCTTAACCATAGGTCTGTGTGCCTACTCATTGTAACAAACCTGGAAATTCATTATTCTATTATCTCCCAAATCCTCCAATTTTAAATACTCCAAGGTGCAGTTTTACTTCTTTCAATTACATCAAGATTCATGTCAAAGCTCCCTGCTCTAGTAGGGGCTAATCTTTCTTTTAATACTACTTGCTTCAGATTATAAACAATAAATGAGGAAGTATTTCTAACACAAAAGGTGTATGTTGAGCAAAGTCCTAAGTAAAACATAATCCTTTCATTAATTTCTATACTATCTGTGTCTTGATTAAAAGCAGAGGACTAAATTTACTAACAGATTCTTCTACAGAAAGATATAAATAAAAATTTAAATGTAGGAGTAAAGTTTCAAATATCCTTTAAAAATCTCAAGATTCTGTTATAAAACAAATACTTCCTTAAACCATCTAGTCTTTTAAAAAGAAGTTTTCAAATATGAAATTACCACTTCTTTTTTACAAACTCTTTATAACAGCTACAATGAATAAATGAGTTAAATACTTTCTTCGAGACATTATTAATACTGATTAATATGTGTTAAGAATACACAAGTGAAAACTAATAAAAAGTAAAGCAGTAAAGATTTCAGTTGGCTTTAAGGTAAAATCTAGTATTTCGCACACTGATAAAAATTCTACATGCTAGCTTAGATACTCTGTCATCTAAATGTTATGTTTCTAGATAGCAGAGACTGTTTTGTTCATCACTGTATCTTGGTACTTAGTATAAATTTTAGCACAAAGCAAATAAAAACTACTTTTTAAATGAATGAGTTATGGTAGAGGACAGGCCTTAAAATCTCACATTATAATGACAGCAACTAATATTTATTAAGTACTTCCTATGTTCGAGGAACTACTTAAGAGCTTTAAAATGTTATCAGAAGTTAACGCAAATCCATTTTAGTATTATCATTCCCATTTTAAAGATGAAGAAACTGAACTACACTGAGACTAAGTTACTTTCTCAAAGTCATTCCACTAGGAAGTGAAGGGGACATGATTAAAATCCAGATAGTCTGGCTCCAGGTCCCAGGGTCTTAACTACAACCTCATAACCGCCTCTTACTGGCATGTCCTCTAAACTTTACTATGATTCCATTTAGCTAATGAGGCTAAAATAATACAAGGATGGGGAGGAGAAAAATAATAGACATAAATATAAGGTATTAATATAAGGTATTACAATGACTTTGCTTTGTTCTTTTTTATTGATGACATTTTCACTCACTCAGAAAAAGTATAGTATAACTAAATCTTTTTATTTCAGTGGCCTTACTATTTAGCAAGCCTATATAATGATAACATCAATGATAAAGAATATGGTAATTAAATAGATTAGGTAGAGGATCTTCTATGAAGTTAGTGGATATTCTAGAATATAAGTATATACACGGGAAAACATCAACCTTTACATACATACATCTAACTTGGCTATTTATTGAGGCTAGATTATATAATAAATAAGCTCAACCAATGTTATTTTAGAGAACTAAAATGATTAGGTTGACAGATAACTTTTTCTTTTTCAATCAATCATGAAATTTTGTTGGTTGGTTGGTTGGGTGGTTAGTTTTACACCAAAGGAAATCCATCCATATAACTTTAGTCAGTGCATATGATTTGGCATTAGAGAATTTCAGTTAGATGCATTAATCAAAATATACTAGAATATGATAATCTTAAATACATATATCTTCTATGCAAGCACAATCATCAACAAGAATTCCTAGTTATTTGTTATTTGCTCTTACCCCTTCTTTTGGGTCTGTATGTAGTCCTCCTCCTGCGTGACCATGCCAACATGTCCTTTTTTCTATCAGTGGCCATGCCTGGAGAACCTGTTGAAAATGATACCAACAAGTTTATTAGCTATTACAGAGTTTCAGATGTTTAAAAATAGTAGAGAGACAATCTACTCTAATGACTATCCCCAAAACAAATTCAAAGGCATTGCTTTTAGCTTGGTATAGTAAAGCAAAACACTTTACAATTTAGCTTACAGCTAAATTTATATGATGAATATTGAGATAAACAAATATTCATACAGAAATCACATTCTCTAAATAGCTTTTGAATTTAATGTTTAAAATATTTGACTTGTAGTATACTTTTAACTTACAGTGGTGTTCTTATTGTCATTCACTACTATAGTGATGGTAAGCTGTTACTCTATTATTGACAAGCAAGGATAATATATAGTTAATTTATCTCTCACTTTCCTTCTGTATACATTTTTGCTTTACAATTAATACAGTTGATTTTATGCAACCATTCCTCTTTCTTATTATCCTGGCTCACATACATATTTAGAAACAGGTATTTTTAATACTTCACAGTCTATCTTATGCTATAGTCTCACACATTTTGTCTTTCTTATTACACAGCAAATTTCTTAGAATTAGAAACAATTATCTCATCTTTTTGTCTCTCGTGGTGTATACCAATGTCTTAAATATATATGAAATGCAGATTTCAATCCTTGTTGGATTAGCTTATAAAATAGTTATCTGCAAATCTCCCAACTAGCCTCATCTATTATGATACCTCCAATAAAATTTTAAAAGGCTTTAAAATTATTGCTAAATTTACAGATATATAAAAATAAAATCATTTGAGAAAATATAGGAACAAGATAGCGAAGATTATGTTTTAATTTTAGGCTTGCTAATATTGAAAGTGTTTTAACAATTAAAAAATGAGGTACACCTATTTAATGATGCATTTTCAATAATCAGAATGATCAATTATTAATAAACAATTCTTCACAAACAAAAATATGTATCAATACCACACATAACAGTATCAGCTCAAGACCAGGCTATAAAAATGGAATTATAAAAAGCAAAACTACCTTCTTGTTCTCACCTGTTGAAACACAAGAATTGTCATAAATGGGTTATTGATTCTGGATCAACAATCTTAAAGCATTTTTGTAAAGGAAAAATATCAAAAGGTAATTTTTAGTCTGATAATGTCCCTCTATGACATGTTTTCCTCTAAAAGGCTGAGCAACAAGTTTTATCTGGTCTGGTGAATACCACACAAGTTAACAAGATCTTAAACAAAGCAAAAGTCTAAAATATAAGTAAAATTCATGGCATAATGGACAATGAGAAAATTAACCATATTTTCCCCTTAAAGCTTTAGTTTAATAATGAAAAATCTTTCATTTCTATAGCCTCTACATAAATAAGAACATCTTACACCTTAATGGGGAATAACTAGAAAAAAATTAAAAAGTAGAACATTTTCTAATTTTCTAGTCTCTTTCGTTTCATTTAGGCAGCGAAACCACTGAGCTAAATCCCTGGCCCTGCTAGTCTTTTTCTATCATAGAGATTTACCTGTTTCATTTTAAAGCACGGGAAATTTTTAAAGATGCCTTTCATTTACATTAGTATGAAAACTAACTCTCATAAATGTAAAGTCAACATCACTTACTTCATGGGCTCTAATAAGCTTAGAATCTCTTGATGTTCTGCTATTCAAAAATTTTCTAACATAAAGAAACTTCACACACTTGGAAAACTACAACAATCTCTACATCAGATACAAATTACCAGGATAAACATGTACAGAACATGTACAGAAGCTTTCTGAAAATGTTACTTTAGTTGGCACAGATCTCAAGACATTCAGATTTTTCCATGGGTAGAAAAATACCAAGGATATCTTTCTGCATTTCTAGCAACAAAAATATACCTTCTTGCCAGTATTTAGAAAAACATGAAAAAGGAAATTACTTGAAAACATAAAATATGTATTAAATATGTAGTATAAGTTAGGAAATGTTCCAAGGGCTTACATGGGCTTTTCCTACTACATGTTGAAGTACGGGCTTAATCTTACCTTTGCAGTATCTAACAACTGTCTTGAATTGTCTTTTCCCCATCTTTGCCATGTAGCATTTCTTAATAATGCTGGGATCTATTAACAGAACAAAAAAAAGAGGGGATAGAGTTTCAGAATGGACAGTTAATATTCTAAGATTATTCTTTTGTTCATAAATGTTTGATCTGGATTTTAAATGTTCCTGAAAAGCTGATGTGTTAGAGGCTGGATCTTCAGCTGATGGCACTATGGTGGTGGTGGTGGTGCTTCAGGTGGTGTCACCTATTTCAAGGAACATTATTGGGGCTATCACCTTGAAGCATATATTGGGACTCAGGCCTTCCCCCTGCCCTCTGATTCCCAGTAGCCATGAGAGGAGCTGTTGTGCTTTACCATGCACTGCCCAGAATGATTTTACTCCTTGCCATAGGCCCAAAGTGATAGGGCCAAACAACCATGGACTGAAACCTCAGAAACTCTGAACCAAAATACACTTTTCATACTTTAAGTTATATCTTGGTCACTTTTCCATCACTGGACAAAATAACCAATATCCAAAACTTAAAGGAACAGAAGTTTACTTTCTATCACAGTTTCAGTCCATGGTCAGCTGGCTCCAAGGCCAGCAGGGTAGAAGGGCCTGGCTAGAGGACAGCTGCTCATCCCATGGCACCCAGGAAGCAGAGACAGAAGGGAGGAGCCAAGGACAAAAATATACCCTTCCAGGTTGTGCCCCCAATGACCTACCTCCAAACGGGCCCTATCTCCCAACACCACATTTAGCTAAGCCTCATCAATGGATCAATCTACTGATTAATACAGTATCACCATCATCTACTTCCAAAACCCCACCTCTGAACGCATGAAAATTTGGGAAAACATTCTAGATCTAAACCATAGCCAGTTGTTTACCTTAGGTGTTTTGTCACAGCAATAGAAAGCTAACATGTAAACAAACATAAAATTAAAACTTACTCAATTTAGGTGGTTATGTTCTCACTGCATGCCTAAGAAGACAAAATAAAATTTGTGGTCCAGACAGAAAGTAAATTACTTATTAAAATGTCAAATTGTATTCTGTTCATCTCCCCTCTAGGTTTCTCTTTTGTTTCTTTTCTTCTTTTCTTGTTTGTTTTTAATAAAAGAAGCCGATTCATTTGAAAGTGGGGAAGGTGGAAGACAGATGACAGACAGCTACTTTGGATGAGTAGGAGTATTTGAAACTGAAATACTCCTCTTTTTCTTGTTTTAAATCTTTGTTTCTTAAAGCCCTGGAAGTCTTCAACCCCATTTCCTTCTTAAATGGCTTTAATCTTCTTTTCAAATACTCCTCTTTTGTTCTAACTTTCTTTATTTCATGCAATTGCACTCTACATTGTGTCTGTTCCCACTTTAGTCTCAATCTGAATGCTAAATTTAGATACTGGTCACAAGATGAATTTTGCACATTTCTATATAACTAGCTGATAAACTTCAATGAAAAGGTTCCCTAGAGCAATTTATTTCATGGTAATGTTCTACAAATGGAACTGAAAAATGGGATAATAAAAACCTTTCCATGGTAATATTAAAGAGACATCTGTAAAATGGACATGTATCTTTCTGAAATTCACTATCAATTTAGTGAAGAAAACTTTGCTTCTTAGGTCAAGTATTTCCCAAAAGGCAAGTAATTATTGAGCTTTACTTAAGCTATAAATAAGTTGTACAGCTGGATTAATGTCTCAATATTAAAAACAATTAATGTTGCAATTGCAAAATACCAAAAAGGAAATCAACAACAAAATAACTTCCATTCACAAAAAAGTAATGAAATTATTAAGAAAACTGGCTCAGTTGTTTGCTAAAATAAAATAAATAGTAGCTAGTTTTTGCTTATGTGTATTTATAAATGTGTAAAGGCATTCCTTGAATTAGGAAAATTTCAAAAATATCAATGGTTGCTTGCACTGTTATGCTGAAACCAAACTCCTACCCTACTCTACTTGTACGCACCCTCAAATTCCTTCACTACAGTAACCCAACCTTTGGGGCTTTACTGTTTTTCTCACTGCCCTTCTCCAGATTCAGACCTGGTATAAGCTTTACTCCCCTATTTTCCTGTTTTTAACAAGCCTTTAGTTCAAGTAACTGAAGGACCCTTGTTACCAAGACAGACTCCATATTGCTGCTTGACCCACCTGCCTGCCCGTTAGATGAACTCAGGAGGAGGAAGCTTAGAAACCTCCTCCCCTTAGAGAGTCTCTTAGAAACAACAATCAACTATTGTTTTACAAATGTTCTAACAGCAGGAAGTTCCACTTCTGTACCTTTTGCTTGCTTTACTAGTTCTATCTCATGGAGGGCCTAGAAACTGTTGGCCTCAAAGGTGTATAAAACATGTCTGTCAACCCCCAGTCGAGGCTCGAGTCCGATGCTCGGCTCAGGTCCCGGCCGGTAATAAACTCTTGTGTGGATTTAATATTGGTCTCCGGTTGGTTCTCTCTCACTGGGTACAATAGTAACTGCAAATCAAAGCAAGATCTAGACTATGTTTGCACATACATGTGTAATTCAATCTTCTTTACCTTTCACCATTTGTTTAGTTACCTCAAGTAAATGACTATCCATCTTTTTTTCTTTCCTCTCTCAAAACCATGCCTACAGATGGCTGTCAGATAAAAGCCTGTTGGTGAGACACTTAAATTAACAACAAATAAACATTATGAAGTAATAATGTACAAAATAAACATAACTATCATTAAATCTAAGCCCTTGAAAGCATCTATAAAACTCCTTCAGAATTTCTAACTTTTTATCTTTTTGTAATCAAACCATTTTTTCTTTAAACACTTGTAATTAAACAATTTTTAAATGTTCATATTCAAAATGAACTTCCAGTACTAAAACACTGTTTAAAATATCCAACACTTCAGGCATACAAAAATTCAGGAAACAATATAATGAACGCAGGTACTCCATGTATTCACTACTTAGCCTAAGAAATAAAAGATAAAAAGAGAGTCTCTGACATACTACTCTTTAATGTCATCTCCCCTGTGTTCCCCCTGAGATAATCAGCACTGATTATTCAAAACATCTGTCATTGTAAAGGTGAGCGTTTCAGTCACATAATGAGTTAACACCTTTTGAGCACTAGTCCTGGATTCCTACCATGAATTATAATATTGTTCCTATGGGAAAATGCTCAGTTCTAAATAACAGATTTAAAAACATTTCTGAAGCAATTCATTTTTATAAATTAGAGACTAGCTCTTCTTTTTAAAACCCCGAGGGAAGGGCTTACAGCAAAATATCTTCCTCGTACAAGCTCAGGTGGGCAACAGGAGAAAACAAGATAATTAATTCTGTGGAACTTGATGGATCAGATGCCCTCAAAAGTCCATTCCAATTCTAAAGTTCTATGATTTTTATGGAATGAAATGAAATAGCTACTATTATTAAATGACTCTTTTAAGAAACTTAGCTGAGATTATACTTTACTTCTTCAATACATTTAGCATCTGAATTTATAACACCATCCCTCCAAAGACACACAAAGCAATAAACCATATGTTACAGAAGATAACAAACATGATGAATGTGCTGAAATACCAAAGAAATCCAGTACAATGAAAATGATAATCTGTCAGTTCATTTTAGGAAGGTAAGTTAAAAAAGAAATTCTGAAAGAACCCCTAAATTGAGGAATCTGTGACTTCTGAGCGTAATAACATATGCTCTCATTTAGGTCAGCACTATTCATTCACTAATCATTAAATGTTAATCTCTGCTCTGGATAGACATTGAATAAAGATTTATAAAATGACTTAACACTAACACCACTGACCTAGAATACAGAACTACCTGTCTGTAAATGAGATCAATATCCAAGAGCAAAGGCTAGTAATCTTACAGTTGCAGTCTTCTTTTAAGGTAAAATTCAGTGTTCACAAAAATTAATCCTAATAAATTTAATTAGTAACTACTGACTTATTCTGTAATAATTAACTTTCATAATTCAATTCATCCTGAGTACTTAAAACAGATGAAGAATTACCTAATAATAAAAGAGATTAAAGTTCTAGGTGTATAGCTCAGGGTTTGATAACCAGCACTACAAAAATTAACAAAATAAAAATAAAGAGATTACAAATGTATTGTCAGTTAATCAAGGATTTTGGATTCAATTACACAGTCTGCATCCCTGGAGCACTAGAAAATAAAGTAAGTTTACAGCTATCCATACATAACACATGTAATGGCCTCACAGTATCAAATAGTCGTGTGCAAACATAGTTATCTGATCAATAATCATTTGTGATTGAGATCTAAAAGGGTTAAAATTAAACTTTCAATATATTCTTAAAGGGAACACACTGTGATTAAAAACTACACATAACCTACTTTAAAAGTTTTTTTTTTTTCCCAACTGCCTAAAAACTAGCTAGGGGTAAGAGGGGTATGAGAAAAGAAAGAAGAAAAGGGAGAAAGAGTAAGAAATGGTAGGCCAACTTAAGAGTTTCTATCAAGAAAAATGAAATACCTAGGAATCAATCTAACATAGGAAGTAAAAGACTTATAAACTGAAAACAATACTATGAAAAAGGAGATTGAAGAGGATATCAGAAAATGGAAAGATAACTCCTGTTCTTGGATAGGTAAAACCAATATAGTGAAAATGGCCATACTTCCAAAACTGTTATCTAGATTTAATGAAATCCCAATCAAAATACCAACAGCATATTTCATAGAAATAGAGAAAAACAATCTTAAAATTCATATGGAAACAGAAGAGATCTAAAATAGCAAAAGCAACTGCTGGGCAACAAAAGCAAGAAAGGGGGGATCACAATCCCTGATCTTTAGTCCTAGTACAAAGCTACCATGATAAAAACAACAAGGTACTGGCAAAAAAACAGACCCGAGGATCAGTGGAACAGAACAGAAGATGTAGAAACAACTCCAAACACACTCAGCTACCTTATCTTTGACAAAGGGGACAAGCACCTTCACTGGAGAAAAGGTAGTGTCTTTAATAAATGGTGCTTGAGGGCCGCGGATTTAGCTCAGTGGTTTCGCCGTCTGCTGCACAAGCGCAAGGACCAGAGTTCGATCCCTGGTACCAAAAAACAACAAATAAATGGTTCTTGGAAAACTGTCTTTCCATATGTTAAAGATTAAAATTAAACCCATATCTCTCACCATGCATTAAACTAAAACTGAAATGGAACAAAGATCTAAAATATTAAGAAAGAAACATTTAATCTGCTTAAAGGTAAAATAGGTAAAACTCTTGAAGACACAGTTATAGGCAAAGACTTTATGAACAAAACCCCAATCGCACAAGAAATATTACAAAGAATCAACAACTGGGATCTCATATTAAAAAGCCTTTGCACAGCAAAAAAACCCATCAAGAGTGAAGGGACAACCCGCAGAATGGGGAAAAAATTGCCAACTGTTCCTTCAAGGACTAATATCTAGAATATACAAAGAACTCAAAAACATGATCATCTTCTCAAATTTAAAGACCCAATCCAAAAATGGGCATCTGAAATGAATGGACACTTTTCAGATGAAGAAGTACAAACGGTAAATAACTATATGAAAAAATGTTCAACATCACTGGTCATTTGAGAAATGCAAATCAAAGACTGTATCTCACTCCAGAAAGAATGGCTATCAAAAAATAACAAATTCTTGTGAGGCTATGGGGAAAAAGGAACCCTTCTCCATTGTTGATGGGAGTGTAAACTGGTACAACCAATTTGTAAATCAGTATGGAGATTCCTCAAAAAACTAAAACTAAAGATTCCATTTGACACACCTATTAGTCTTCTTGGTATCTTCCTGAAAGACCAGCTACCACACTATGTGGTAACTATACACACCCATGTTTATAGCTGCACAATTTGTAATAGCTAAAACTTGGAAACAGCCTAGATACCCATCAATGAATGAATGGATAAAGAAAATGTGTTTTTTTGTACACAATGGAGCACTCCTCTGCCATAAAGAAGTATAAATTTGAGACATTCTTAGGTAAATGGATGCACCTTGAGACCATGCTTTTAAGTGAAATAAATCAGACACATGTTTAAATATTGCATTGTTTCTCCTGTGTGAGAAATTGAAAGAATAAATAAGGACAAAAATGGATGATAGATATTGGGAAATAGGAAGAAAATGTTCAAATGGGAAGGCGAACAAGAAAGGGAGAGGGGAAAGGAAAGAAAGGGAAAAGGAAAAAACAGCATAGAAGGAAAAAATGGAAATAAAGCTTTTGTAAATAAGGAAAGGAAGAAGGGTTGAAAAGTGGAGAGAGGGATGGGGTAAAGAAATCAATATATATTATTATGGGTACAAATTCCCTATGATGAATGTGATCATTTATGTATTTCAAAAGTATACCAGTAAAATTAATTTTTTTAAACATTTCTAATTGTATTTCTCAGCTGAAAGTTGAAAGATTAAAGATTTTTATTGTTAGGTATTCAATAAATGCTTGCTGAATGAATGGATAAATGGCAGCATAGCATAAGAATTTTGGATAGTTCACTTAAGACACAAAATCATCAGGTTGAAATTCTGCTATTATAAATTCAGTGACTGTAGAACGGGGATTGGAAAATACTATTTTGTAAAGACCTGCATAGTAATTTGTTTTAGAAGAATCTTAATTAACAAAGGCGAAGCTAACTGTAAGAAAAAAATAAAAGCATAATATACAAAAAAGCAATCCCCCCACAATTTTCTATCCCCAGTATCCTCTATTATTCCTGCTAATAGAACTTATCACCATGACCTATCTTATAGCAACATATTTTGCTATATATAGGGTGTACAATATATATAATGAATAAGTATATATATATATATTTGTTATATATAAGGTGTACAATATAATGCATATTTGTATATATATATTATGCCAAAAAAACACATACACACTTCAGGAAAAGAAAATCTTGTATAAATATTTTAATACCAAGTTTATTTAGACATCATGAGATTAATACAAGTTACCTTCAGCCTCTGCAATTACAAGAGGTGCTCAAAGTTGTGGCCATTAGCTTCCAAACCTGTATTAGTTTGGCAAACTGCTCCTTGGGTAACCTTGGTCATTGAGATTGCTGTACATGTACTTTCAATTTCTTCTCTAAAGGCCAGAAGTGTAGTGGGTTTTCTGCAATATATGATATCCTCTAGGGTCCCCCATAGAAGGGTAACACCATCTGTTAAAAAAACATACTATTTTCCCCTTTCTGAAGTGTGTATACATCTTTTGGTAGTGTTTGTCTGTGCGTGCGTGTGTGTGTGTGTGTGTGTGTGTGTGTGTGTGTGTGTATAGTGAGATGACTATCAGGCAAATTAACAACTTATCCATCTCCTCACAGTTACCTTTCTTATGTGTATGGTGACAGAACCTGAAATCTACTCTCAGCAAATTGCCTGTATACAATATAGAATTATTAACCAGTCACCATGCTATACATTAGATCTCTAGGCTTGCACATCCTATAAAACTTCAATTTTGTATCTTTTGACCAGTATCTCCCCATTTCCTGTGCCTCCCTGACTTACCACCAAACTGCTATTCTACGATTTTGTTTTGATTTTGGTGATACTGGGGATACACGGCTTTGCACATGTTAGGCCAGTGTTCTACCACTAATCTATACCTCCAACTTCTCTCTGTTTCAATGTATTCAACATTTATAGATTCCACATACAAATGAGATCCTGTGGTATTTTTCATGTGTTTGGTTTATTTCACTTAACATAATGTCCAGGACCATCAGAGTTGTTGCAAATAGCAAAAAAAATTTTTTTTGAGCTGAATAATATCCCATTATATAGATACATGTGCATATGAACATCGTATATATATATATATATATCCCATTTTGTACAATTTCTTTATTCATTCATCTATCAATGAACACTTTGGTTTTCTCCATATCTTGGCTATTGTGAATAATGCTGCAATGAGCGTAAGAGTGCAGATATCACTCTGAAATGTTGACTTCATATCCTCGGGTAGTACAACGACAAGAAAGATTGGTGGATCATATGTTGGTTCCATTTTTAATGTCTGGAAGAACCTCCATACTGTTTTTCATAAATAGTTGTACCAATTTATGATTCTATCAAGAGTGTACAGGGTTCCCTTTTCTCCACAACCTCACCAATACTTATCTTTTATCTTTTTGAGGACAGCTTCCTAACAAGTGTGAGGTAATATCTCATTGTGGTTTTGATATTCATTTCCCTGGTGATTAGTGATGTGGAGCATTTTTCATGTACCTCTTGGTCATTTATAGATCTTCCTTGGAAAAATGTCTACTCAGGTCCTTTGCCCATTTTTAAATTGGAGGTTTTCTCATTTTGGTTTTTTGTTTTGTTTTGCTAACGAGTGTATGAGCTCGTTGTACATATATTTGGAAATTAACCACTTAATATGCACTTAGCAGTTACATGGCCTGCAAATATTTTCTCCTGGTTCACAGGATCCTTTTATCATTTAGGTTTTTTCCTTTACTTCACAAAAGGGTTTTTTTAGTTTAATGTGTGGTCCTATTTGTTTATCTGTAATTTCCTTGGATACAATTTGCTTATAACAGAGGTGTAGACTAAGAGAAAAATTTATGTAAACAAACTCAACCGCAATGCTTACAAATGATACCTAATGAGTTCCTGCTTAGCACTAGAAAAATAACGTATATTACAGATGGTATTTAGTTTTGTGAAATTTTAAACTCCTTTCGGCTTTTCTATATCTAGTCTTTTTCTAGCATGCTAAAAGCTAAGTTTTACCACAGAGTAAAGTAAACACAGGCATTTGGGACAATTTTAATAGCTACCTGCCACTCCCCTCAATATAGTGTCTTTCTTTATATCCTTGTTATCCCTTTTTTTTCTTTCTCTCTTTTTCTTCTACCTATTTTTCAATTGTTAGCTTAGTACTGTTAATGGCATTCAAGCCTGAGTAGGTTGCTAACCCCTATTCCATTATCTTCTCATGGTCTAATAGACCAGATACATGATATAAAATGGAACTGTGTAGTTTTTCTGATAACACTATAATGGCCCAAACCAACTAAATTAGCTCCTTCACTGAAAAAACAGTAGGACTTTTTCAAAAGATATTGCAAATTTGCCTCTCTCTCTCTCTCTCTCTCTCTTTTTTCCACCTCACATTTTATGTAGGTCTGTTTGAGCCTTTGAAATGTCAAAGTTTTTTCTAAAAGTATCCCCTTTTCTTTTCAACTGTACTTCAAATTTCTAAAAGGTGACCATAATTCATACTATACAGAAAACACTTGTTTTCATATAATGCTAGGAAGAAAACTGTCGGCTCTACTGCAAGGATTTTAAGACCTATATATTTGCAAAGTTGTCTTTAAAAGAAGTACCTAGCCTTCAAGTTGCTCTAGAATATTGCAAGAGTAAACAAACTTACTCTAAATTGTCCCACCAGCCTTCTCAAACTGGCCTCACTCTTATAACACAAAAAGGGTGCTATAACATCTTGCACATCGAACAAGAAAACTTTCTAAATAAATGATTTTTATGCTGTAGGAGTTTATAAACTTAAACTGACAAAGGAAGAAATAAATGTCACAACAAGACAAATGTTATGATGAAATAGTATATTGACTGCTTTCCCACCACCAGTATCTACCCTGAAAAACCTTTAAATTTTATTTTATCCTTGGAGATGCATAGTCCACAATAATATAGTAAATTCATTACAGTACAGAGTAGTCAGTATTCTACCAGTTTTTGTATTTTCATGTTAATCTTGGCTTGCTATGGTATTTTTAAATTATACAGCAATATATATTAATAACTGCTATACTATAATCATTTTTACTAAGAACAGTGACTACCATTAGTTGGGCATGTATTTGGGTTGCCTAATGCCTAAAACAATATTATTTCAGCCACCATCCCAAGCTCCTAGAGTAGAGAAGCTGAGCCAGTCCCAGCACCTGGAAGGAAGCTCCCCCACCGCCATCCCAGGCTCCTAGGGCAGAGAAGCTGAGCTGGTCCCAGAACCCGGAAGGAAGCTCCCCTGCCACCATCCCAAGCTCCTAGGGCAGAGAAGGTGAGCCGCGTGGGTGCCAGAAGCATCCCCCAACCCGAGGAAATGAGAAGACACGTAAACAAGCCTCAAAAACAGGCTTCTGGATCACCTACAGCAACCCCAAAGGGAAATGAGATGGAACAATCTGATACTCAACCACCTGGACTCTCTGAACTGGCAAAAAAA
>NW_004624836.1:5666681-5679411 GCF_000247695.1 Heterocephalus glaber | reverse complement strand
ATTCAAATTTTATATTTCCTCCAGAGTTAGTTTCATTAATTTGTCTTCCAAGGTACTTCTTAGAAGTTGTCAAATTTATTTCCAAACAGATTTTTGTAATATGCTTTCTATATTGTTTTAAATTCTGTAAAATTTGTGGTAATATCTCCTAGATCTTCATATTGTACTTTTAAAAATGTATAATTGATACTGTGTAACAGGAAAAAAAGATCTAAAGGTGCAGGGGAAGTGGGAGGGGTAGGGGAAAGGAAAAAAAGGAAAAGAAAAAATATGAGAAAAGGAAAAAAATGGAAACAAAGTCTTTGCAAATAGAGAAGGGTGGAGGGGTGAAGGGAGGGCAGGGGAAGGGGAACAAAATAAGAATCAAGATACTCATGTAATGGTACAAGATCCCAATGATGAATGTAACTATTTTATACCAAAACTGTACCAATAAACTTAATGGGAAAAAATATTATTTCATTCCATTCTCTCTACAACCCTACAAGGCTACATGTTATTATTATCATTCTCATTTTACAGACTAGAAAGTGAGGCTCAGAGGCTGACCTGCTCAAGGTCACATTGCCAGTAAGTGGTGAAATGGAGATAGCCATTCCTAACAGCATCAATACTAACAGTACAGTAATGTCACTAGACTTGCTAAATTTACTAATTGTCATCTTGAAGATCAGTAACCTTGAAACATCTAGGCTGATTTTTCTGATGTTAACAAGGAGCACATGATTTTGTTTTGTTTTGTGTTTTGGTACAAAAATCAATGTAATTGTGATGTTAAAAATATGAATGATGTCATAAAAAATAACAGAGAGCAAAACTCCAAAAATGAATCCTCTCACAAAAGCAATGACGAAACTGGCAAAAATTATCAGGCATGGATCAACTTTTTCTGAAGTCTGGAATGTAATGAAAAACTAAGAATAACTAGAGGAGTGCATAATGAAAAAAGGAAGCTGCTAAATTTTAGAAGAATATGATGACATTTTCCATTACTCAATATAATCCTCCCTTTCTACCATCCCCCCAATGGGGATGACAGCCTACATTCTAGGTATGAATAGCTGATACCAGAGGGAGAAAATATAGACTTTCTTCTCAAAGAATTGTGATTTTATGTTTTGATTTGTATAGCAGCTCCCTGAAAGACTGGTATAAGGATTTAAACTTGTTTTGCACTCATCAAAAGAGTCTTGAAGATAGAGTGGCTTTCCAAGTTTCATTTGTTTAAAGTGTATATAGGCATATGCTTGGGGCAAGGGATAACAGACAGGCAGGTAAGAAGCAGTTGGTAAAATGCCTAAGAAAGAAGAGGGTGTGAAAGGATATACATGGGAGAATAAGAGCTTTGAAAAGAGAATGGAAATATTAGATATGAACAATAAATAACACAAAAGTACAAATATTAACATTCATTTAATATAAGGCAAAAAAAATAAAATGAAGAAAAACGTTTACAAAAATAAAAGATTAAATATATAAGAGTTCAAAGTAAAAGAACCCATAAAGTGCCAAGATGATAAATAATAAAAATGATCACCTGGACATAGTCATAATATTAAATTTTAAAATATCAAATAAAGATCACATATTTTAAAAGAATCTAGAAAGAACCATTAACATATGAAGTAAAAAGAATCAGACAAACATGACACTTGTTGTTTATCATTAAATTTATTGGTACAATTTAGATATACATAATGACCATTCATTGTATAGAATTTGTACCTGTACATGATATATCTATTTTTTTCCATTCCCCTCCCCTCCCTTCTACCCTTCTTCCTCTTCTAATTTACAAGAGCTTTGTTTCCATTTTATCTTTCTATTCCCCATTTTTTTTCCTTTACCCTTCCTTCCTTTCCCTCTCTCCCCTCCCTTGTGCCCTTTCCCATTGGAACATTTTCTTCCTATTTCACAATATATAATGCATTTTGGTCCTTTTTTACACTTTCAGTTTCTCACACCAAAGAAACAATGTGATGTTTACAAGTGTGTGTCCGATTTATTTCACTTAGGATTATGGTCTGTAGGTGCATCCATTTAGCTACAAATGGCTCAAGTTTATCCTTTATGGCTGAGTAGTACTCCATTGTATAAAAAAAAAATCCTATATCTCCTTTATCCATTCATTGGTTGATGGGCATTTGAGTTGTTTCCAAGATTTATTTATTACAAACTGTGCTGTTATGAACATGAGTGTGCACATATCACTGTGGTATGATGCTTTTAATTCTTTCAGGAAGATTCCAAGTAGAGGGATAGCAGGGTGAAATGGAACCTCTAATTCCTAGTTTTTTGAAGAATCTCCACACTGATTTTCATACTGGTTGTACCAGTCTATACTCCCACCAACAGTGGAAAAGGGTTGTTTTTTCCCCACAGCCCCACCAGCATTCGTCATTGGTTGTTTTCTTGATAGTAGCCATTCTTTCAGGAATGAGATGGAATTTCAGCATCGTTTAAATTTGCATCTCTCAAATGACCAGTGATGTTGAACATTTTTTCATATATTTATTTGCCATTTGTACTACTTCATCTGAGAAGTATGTATTCATCTAAGATGCCCATTTTTGGATTGGGTCTTTAAATGGAGGGGTTGGGTTTTATTAGATCTTTATATAGTTTAGATATCAGTCTTTTATCTGAGGAACAGCTGGCAAAAATTTTTTCCACTGTTGGTGATTTTTTTTTTTTTTGTACCGGGGATCGAACTCCAGTCCTTGTGCTTGCAAGGCAGGCAGCGGAACCACTCAGCTAAATCCCTGGCCCTGTTGGTGATTTCTTTTGCTGTCCAAAAGCTTTTTAATAAGATTCCAGTTATTGATTCTTTGTAATATTTCCTGTGCCATCGGGATTTTGTTCATAAAGTCTTTGCCTATACCTATGTCTTCAAGAGTTCCACCTATTCTCTTCTCCAGAAAATTTAGTGTTTGTTTTAATATTCAAATCTTTGATCCATTTTAATTTTAGTTTAATGCATGGTGAGAGACATGGGCCTAGTTTTAGTCTGACATGTAGAAAGCCAGTTTTTCCAGCACCATTGGTTTAGTTATATGTGATGCAAAAAAGACAGTGCAGGATTTTCAAAACACTGAAAAAGAATGTTGAACCCACATTTTTATGCTACTAAATTGTCTTTCAAATGTTGTGGCAGTCAGCACAGAAATTTATATGGATATATTCATTTTTTAATTTATCCAGTTGTAAACTTATGATTTTTGCATTTTTGTGCATACATACTGCAATAAAAAGTTTTACAAAGCACATGATGGGGGAGAGATGGTAGAGCAAAGGAAGTATAATATTTTCATTTTCCCAGGTTCTCATATTAAGAACAGAACTAGACAAAACCAAAAACAGAACTGATGAACATTTATAATAATATAACCACATGAAGAGAAACTACCAATAGCAACATCATCTATACAGTATCAGCAATTCTGTGGTAATAAGCAGAACACATATGCAGAACTGAGACCAAGACAACACCAAGACAGCCAGTAAAAACTCAGTGAAAAACACAATGGCCAAATTAGGAGCAGTAAGTGAAACTGAAAGAGTTTCTGTCTATTCCAACAGTGAATGAATGAATGGAAGGAAACAGAGATACTATAATAAAGTTCGAAGGAGGTGGAGAAGTCTAGTCACAGAAATTCTCAAAATGCACAGGAAAGTCAAAGATAACTCGCAGAATAGAAAAAAAAATACTTGCAAATATTGCTGGTAAGGTAATATGTATCAAAAATATATAAAGAAAAGTTAAAACACAACAATAAAAAGACAACCCAATTAAAAAACAAGAAAAAATGTAACAGACATCTCTCCAAAATAGCGTAAGAAAAGCCATGAAAAGATACTTAACATCATTAGTGATTAGGAGAATAAAAGTCAAAACCATACTATAACATCACTTCATTTACATTAATATGGGTAAAATAAAAAAGGCATACATTAACAAATGCTGACAAGGATGTGGAAAAACCAGAACCCTCATACATAGTCCCTCTTTATCTGCAGGACATAAATTCCTAGCCTCCCCACTCACCCACCATGGTTAATATATACACATATATGTTTTCTGCCAAAAAACGTATACACACTTCAGGAAAAGAAAAATAGTAAGATTTTTTTTTCAACAGATGGTATCACCCTAGTATGGGCACCCTAGAGGATGTCATATATCACAGAAAACCCACTACACTGCCAGCCTTTAGAGAAGAAATTGAAAATGCATGTGCAGCAACCTCAATGACCAAGGTTACCCAAGAGCAGTTTGTCATACTAATAAATGTTTCAAAGCTAATGGCCACCACTTTGAGCACCTACTGTAATTGCAGAGGGTGAAGGTAACTTGTATCGATCTCATGATGTCTAAATAAACTTAGTATTAAAATATTTATACAAGTTTTTCTTTTCCTGAAGTGTGTATACATTTTTTGGCAGAACATTCCTATCTTAGCAAACTCAGCATACTTTTTCCTGTTCTTTGTAAGCTGTAAAATTTCAGTTTTTCACTTACAAAAAGCACTTTAGGGATTTTCTATAGCACATCTAAATTTCTGGCACCACTAGTCTTATGCTTTGAGACTATTATTAGGTAAAATAAGGGTTACATTCACATAAGCAATGGGGGCATACCAAACGTGCATCTGATAACTCAGACAGCTACTAAGTTACTAATGGGCCAGTGACATACATAGCATGAACACATTAGACAAAGGGATGACTCATGCAATAATCTCAATGGCATGAGATTTCATCACACTACTCAGAATGGCACACAATTTAAAATTTATGACTTGTTTATTTCTAAAGTTTTCCATTTAACATTTTCAGACTGCAGTTGACCAGGGGTATCTAAAGCCACAGGAAGCAAAATGCAGGTAAGAGGGGGACTGTACATACACATGATGTCCAACAGAAAAAAATATGCATTCTGCAGCTGTCATGTACACATAAACACATATGTACATACACTATATAAATACATACACATAAAATCAAGCTTGGTAATTGTGTTGGTCAAATCTGTATTTAGTTGGTTTTAAACCCTGTCTTGATAAAAGGTCTTTACAATAATTCTTCCAAATTAGATATTAATACTAAAGAGAATTAATAAATACCTTTTATATCATTTTGCAGCTAACAGCAAGGAACGTTATACACAGGACCCCTTTTTTTTAATGGTCTCCATTCATTCTCATATATTATCTACAACAGTAGTTTCCAGGCCTGGGTACCATCAAAATCCTCTTGGAACTTTTTTTTAAAACAATACAAGCTCCTAGTAATTCCATTTGCTCAACAATAATCTTCAGATATGTGATACAGGGATCTCACATTATTGTAGATTAAAGATCCCACAGTAATTCTGATGCAGCTAGCCTAGCTCCTAAGTCAGGACCCACATTTGTAAATAACTGCTATATACCACTGAAGGTTCATCATCCTCAAACAACCCTTAAAATCCTCAAATGGATCTCTATTAACTGCAACACCCTTAGAATAGTTCTTTGGTGATCTGACATCAACTGAGCTTTACATTCATATTTCCCTCAAGTCTATTCCATGAACTCAACACTTTACTCAAACTGTACAGTATTCAAACTGTACATGTACAGTAGACTCTCCTTATCCAGATTCATCATCCACAGATTCAACCAAATAAGGATTGAAATATTTTTAAAAATACAACTATATTGAATATGTACAGGCTTTTTTCTTAGTCATTATTACTAAATCATATGGTCTGACAATTTACACAGCACTTACAGTATGTTATGTTAGCTATTAGAAGTAATTTAGAGATTATTTAAAGAATATAGGATGGTGTGTGTTGGTTACATGTACATACTATGCCATTTTATATAAGGAACTTGAGTGTCAGCCAATTTTGGTATCCAAGGGGGAATCCTAAAACCAATTCCCTACAGACACTATGGGTTGATTATATTCACTATCCTTCCAACATACTTTGCACTTTTATTGACATCAATTCTCTTGACAAAAATGGCTTCTTGCTTCCTAGTTACCTGAATCCAACTCATCCCTCATGACATCACTCAAAATTTTACCTCTTCCTAATCTTTTCTACACCACTATCTTCACCAAAATTAAAGTAATTCTTCCTTCTCTGAGTGCCTGTTTACATAATTCACTGGTCAATTAATCATATAATCTCTTCTACTACAGTTTTAAACTGTTCTTTCAATCTTTTTATTTTTATTGAGGTTTAAGTGTATGTTGAGTTTTATCCAATTACTCCACAAACTCAAGGCAAGAACATGTCTTATACTTCTTTATATCACACCGTTTCATAATGCCTCATTGAGAAAATTATCATATACCCACTGATTTAATTTCTTTGCACTTGGAAAGTCTCTGCTCTCACTCCCATAGATAACAAGGATGAAAAGTTAGGATATGATTGAGAGTGAAGGTAGAGAAAATATTTCTTGCTTCCATGAAATCACACGTCTGGCCTTGTTCCAATGCCTTCATTAACCCATGGCACATAACACTAATTTTCTCATAAAGGCATATAAAGGTGGGTCTGTCAGGCCCACATTTATTCTTTAGACTATTTTCATTGATGAATTATTGATTTTAATTTTATGAGCTTGATTATATTAACAATGACTAAAAAAATCACACAAATAAAATATTGAATGTTTAATATTTATTGTTTATAAAAGAGCAAAATTTTCCACATCGACTGTTTCTTGGGGTACAAAATCTAAAAAACAACACAAATAAATTCTTATATGAACTACAATGAAAATACCAATAGCACTTTACAAACAACAAATCTTTATGTCAATAATCATACCTAAGGCAGACTGCACACATAACAACATGTTCCATACACACGTACTTACACTGACAGCACAGGTGTTTTGCTTTCCTGGCCTTTTTTGCAAAACATACTTGACATCTCACTGGTCTTGCTGTTTTGTCAGGAGTTTGTTACTATATTATCCAGTGTATAGTTAACAGGAACATAAAATGTCAGGAGCAATTCTACATGATTTTGGGGAAAAATCATTCATAATTAAATCATGATTAGGGCCTAGGTTTCCTGCCTACAGGCCAGCTACAGCATGTTGAGACATAACTCTGTTTTTGCTTCTGGTCACAGCTAGACCTCAATGGTCCTGTGATGCTCCAGGGTAGGACTATACCAGCTGGAGATATCCTGGGAGGAAGCAAATCTTCATGTTGCATAGTTCTTCATTGTTCTAGGGTTATTGCTGCAGCCCTCTGAGTCATCTGCTATTTTTGTTTCTCCTCATGCTCTGAATAAAGGGGTGGCAAGCTCAGGGTCTGGGGTCTTTGCTGCCCAGAGCAGCATTGATCAGGCCAAAGCTCAGCTTCTTCTCTAAGTCTCATTTCTGTCTATATATTAATTAATTTGCCTTGTGCTATCATGGCTCACAGGAAACTAGGACCTGATGCAGAGGTTCTAGTAGCATCCCCTTTCCCTGTTCCCCACAATAAAATGTCAAAAAAATCAAGTATTAAATTCTTAATGTGTATTGTGCATTTAGAATAGACACCAACATTTTCACATCAGCTGTGTACTTGCTTACAAAACCTAAGAGATAGTATCAGAAATAAATTCCTATATGAGCTACAATGAAATTATCAATGGAACTCTACAATAAAAATAAGCTTTGTTTAAAATGTCACACCCAAGGCAGTCTTCATACATGACAACTGCATATTCCATGCACACGTCTTGCTTACAGTGACAGCACATGTGCTTAGCTTTCCTTTCCAATGTGGCAGTCTTGTTACCTCTGCTCTCTTCCTCTTTTGTCAAGCTTCCTACTACATTGTACAACATGCACTTAGCAGGGAAATAAGATATCAATAAAAGAAAATATCAAATATGTAGTGAGTGCTTAGAACAGACATCAACTTTTCACATTAGCTGTTTATTTGCATACAAAAATCTAAAAGAGGGCCAAGGATTTAGCTCAGTGGTGCCGCCACCTGCATCATAAGCACAAGATCCTGAGTTCAATCCCCAGTACCAAAAAAAAAATCTAAAAGATTACATCAGAAATAAAAACCTATATGAATTAAAATGTAAACACAAACAAGTCTACCACAGAAATAATCTTTGCTTCAACTGTCACACCCAAGGCAGTCTTCACACATAACAACTACATGTTCCATACACAAGTACACTGGACTCTTGACTTATGAACTCAATTTGTTTGTGAGGGCCAGTTGTAACTCAAGTTGGTTTTAAGTCAAGACTATTTTCCCCACAATAATGGAAATATCCATAATGCATTCCAATCCTCCCAAAGCATCCCTTAACTAACCTTTTCATAATAAAAAATGGTTGTCTAATGTGTGTAATTTACCAAAAACACCAATAATTTTCCTTGGGTATTCACCAAGTGTTATAAAATGTGCCTACTTTGACAGAAACAATTTCATACTGTACTCATCATTCAAGTTGACATCTTTGGCTTGCAGGAAGGGAGGATGAAATGGAAGGTGGTTATTGTTTGGAAGGAGAGTTCCCTTCCATAAGAACATCAAGAATCTGGCTCTCTGGTGTCCTTTCCTCAGGAGAGTCTGTAGCCCACTAGGACCTGCTTCTGGCTCACTAGGTCTCAACCAGCATGTGGGTCTATCTCAAGACTTTGGTCATAATTTAAAACTAAAATTCCAGTCGTAATCCAAGTTGTTCATATGTGAGATCAATCGTAACTTGAGGGTCCACTGTATCACTTACATTGATAGCAAGTGTGTTCTGTTTTCCTGTGTTTTCTTGTAGGACATGGTTGACATCTTTTTGGTTTTCCTGTTGTTGTAGCAGGTCTTTGTGATGCTGCTTGCCTGTGCTCCACAATTTTTTGGCACAGTTCCATGGGTAGAAGTATTTTGTTTTTGCTCTGCTACAAATGTTTTCTTATGACTTCCAGTCTCAATCCTCTAAGAAAATTTCTCCATATTTTGCACTTGTTATTTTCTTTGTAAACTATCAAACTATTTATGCCAAACATTTAGGATTAAGTAAAACAGAACCATTGGCCAATGCTTTGTGTTTCGAATGACATCATAGTTGCTGCATAATTCATCAACATCTACTCCACCTTTGGTTTTGTTGTAGAAAGTTTCCATCTAAGGCTTCCATTTTGTCAACACTTCCCTATCAATATTTCCATCATGGAGCAAATGTTGACATCACCAGTACCAGTTTGCTTTTATTTGCTATATATGAGGCCAATATAAATCTTTCTGAAACCCAAAGATTGTACCATACAATTCTCTGTTTTGAAATTGCAACATTTCATTTGGAATTTCTGCTTTGTTCCTCCATGCAGTTCCTGCGCTGGTCAATTTTTGCTGTGTTAGTAATTTAACATCAATTGGAAATTGGTAAACCAATTGTCAAATGTCACATTCCGATTAGTTTGGGAGATGGGAGCAACAAATCTGTTCAGAACATTATTTGGTTTATTACTATACAAATAAGGACCTGATGGCTGAATTCCAGGATAAATGTCTAAATTGAAAGGATAATGTCTTCACATCTACAAGAGCATAAATTTTCATGCCACATTTTAACCCATCACTTTTCAATAAGTCTTTTACATTCCTAGGATTATCATGAGAAATCCCTGCTAAGTACAGCAGACTTAGGAATGCTTTCAGTTCAGCTACTGAGGTGTCATAATAAACACATTTTTAAATATGGCTATTGGTGCATAAAGAACATTTTACTTGCATTTTAGCCTTTGTGTATTTCGCAGCATCTTGTAGCATTTCATCTGTTACAATTTGCAACACTGAATGACAGTGCTAGCATTCTGTCCAATATGTTTCACCCCTACCAAGACTCTCACTATATGTTCAGACCTAGTTCTAACAAAAGATCGTTCCATTTGGTTCCATGGTCATTTTGCAACATTTTGACTAGTCAAATATATACTCACATAGCTGTTTTCTTCGTCATCTGAATCAAAAAGATCCGCATTCCCTGTGTCTGTTTCAGTCCATTCTTGCTCCATTTCACTGTCACAGGAACTTTGGCTCACATGACCAATGTCAGTCATCATCATCATCATCATCATCATCAACAACAACATCATACACTTACACCACTTTTCTGTTATGAAAACATGTATTTTACTATAATGGACCATCATCATCATCAATGCATGAGTAATCTGATGATTCACTTTTGACCTCCTCCAAAATTTAAAAATATAGTTTTTCACATGCTGTTGTCCTGAATTGGGCTACTTATACCAGAAAAATCGAAAGAAAACTTTTTTAACAAATCTTCGAGTGGTGTGGGTCTATTGGATCCTCTGTGATGCTTGGGTAAACTTACACAAAACTAGTTAGACAGAGCATAATGTGGGTAAAAATCCCATTTTGCCACTTTTACACACATCCACATACCTTGCTGTTCATCATACCAAGTGAGTAAACACATAGATTGTTTCCTGTATCCCTCGGGGAAAGGTACTGAGACACACAGCCAGCTACTATTATACTAAAGTACAAATTTGCAGTAGAAAAGTAAGGTATGGGTCTGCTGGACTGAGTGTCATGCTCAATGGGTTAACTTTTTTTCTTTTTTTCTTTTTTTGACATAGAATCTATGTAATTCAGGCTGTCCTTGAACTCATGGCAATACTGCTGCCTCAGCCTCCCAAGTGCTGGGTTTACAGATGTACACTACTACACCCAGCCTAAGGAATGATGTGGACAGGATAAAAAAGGCATCCAGAGTCAAAAGAAAAATTAGAATAGAAGAAACCAAGACCAAAGTACTTCTCCTACTCTTTTCTCATCATCTATCACCAAATCCCTGTATTTTTCTTCATAACTCTACCCACGAGCTATTAGACATAGGGAATGAAGTAGACACTAGAACACTACAACATAAAGCTAAAAATAACTTAAAGCTTTACATGTTCTGGATGCAATGTGGACCGCAGGACAGATAAGCTAAAATCACTTCTCCCCAGCAAGCTGGCATCTTATACTACTCCATTAAGTCACACAGACACAAAGCAGTTCCATCTAGAAGCTGCTTCCTTGAGAAACAATGGCTACAGCAAAGAGGAAACAACTGGGCTTTCAAAACTACATATCTACTTTAACATATTATAGCATTACAAAAATAAGGTTCATTATAAAAACTCTGGAAAATAAGAGAGCACCTACCACCAAAGAATAAATAATGTTTTTACATTTGGGTGTGCTTTCTTTTTGGTCTTTTTTCCCCTACATATTTTTTCAGTTGAAAGAAAAGAAAATGTTAAGTATTCAGATCCAATCATCACACACTGTATACATGTACTGACTTATCACTGTGCCTCATAAGTATGTACAATTGCTACGTGTCAATTAAAAGTTAAATTTTAAAGAATTACAATCATTTGGCCTACTGAATTGTGAATCCTGCTTTGTACATTGAATAGTATATCATATACATTTTCCCCATAATTAATTTTTGGTTGGCATCATTTTGATATTGAAACATAATTTCTTTAGCCATTGTCCTACCATTAGATATAAAAATGTATTTTCAATTTTTAGTATTACAAATAATAAATTGAATTATCCTTATATTAATTTATAAACTCTCTGGATTGAATTCTCAGGATAGCTTCTTAAAAATAGAATTTCTGGGTCAAAGGGCATGAATATTTTTTATGGTTTTTGATCCTTTTTAACAAATTTTCCTCCAGAAATGCTATGTCCACTTACATTCCCAGTAGTAGCATATAAGTTACTTCATAAATTACAGCAACACTGGGATGTGTGTGTATAACATCTTTACTATAGTCAACAGAATTGACTGAAAAGGATTCTGCTATTTTTATCTAAATTCTTTGATTTTAAAAATGAAGTTGAACATCTTATGTACTCAATGTTTACCCATTCCATATTTTATTTTTTTGCTATGACTAGCCTGTTCACCTCTTTATCTTTCAGTTGGGTTTTTGGCCTTTTTAAAGAAAAACATTTGAACAAATTCTTCATATATTAAGGACAGCAATTTTGTATTAGCCTTATATGTTATGAATGTTTATGTTCTTATGTCACCTTTGACAAAGACATATCTACATTGATATCATCAAGTATGCTCATGTTGTTTGTTCTTTTGTTGTTATGCTTAGAAAATCTATCCTACCCAGGGAGGAAATAAATGTTAAAATCATTTCTATTCATTGTTTCATGGTTTAATTTGGTAATATTCAATACTAATCCATTCACAGCTTGTTCTGGTATACAGTATTAAGTAAAGATTAACTCTTCTTTTTTCCTCTACAGATCTGAATTTTGAAGAATCTATCAAACATTAAATTCATATTTGCGTCTGTTTCAACATTTGATATTTGGTCTCACTAACCACCCTTCCTATTCATATGCCAATGCAACACTTTATAATATAAACTATTTCTGATAGAATCAGTTTCACCTTTCAAACATATCTACATAATTTCTGCTCTCCAAAATTTTCTTGGCTTGTCTCACCAGTTTATTCTAGAGAAGTTATCAAAATAATTTTATCAAAGTCTCCTGAAAAAATCTTGGAGGGATTTTTACTGGATTCACCTATAATAAATTTGGGGAATATCAATATCAGTATAATGTTGAATAATCTAGTATTTTTCACCATTAGTTCAAATTTTCTTTAATAAACTCAGTAAGTTTCATACCTTTAGTCATATGGGTCTCAAATATATAT
>NW_004624836.1:5652719-5666581 GCF_000247695.1 Heterocephalus glaber | reverse complement strand
ACATAATTTTTCTTTCTTTTATTTTTGGTACCAGGGATTGAACTCGGGTCCCTGCACTTGCGCAGCAGACGGCGAAACCACTGAGCTAAATCCTCGGCCCAGGGTCTCAAATATTTTATATGAATTTACTGCTAATGAATATATACACTGTTGATATTATGATCCTCTTCAATTTACTTTCCATAAACTAAGGGCATCTTCACAATACAATGATGTAAAACTTTTGTACTACCTCTATGATTATACACTTATAGGTAAAACCTTATAGGTACAAATTTGCCAGATATCATATGAGAATCACTTGAGATTTTTAAGAACACATTCTGTCCCTACTCTCGCCCCTAGGCAACACTCCTTCCTAAAATTTTGAATATCTCATAAGAACTTACCAGTAGGTTACTATAACTACTAAGATTATTGCCTTCCAAACATGACCCAGAAGATCTTGCATAGTTAGGCCTACACATATCTTCTTAGTCTTATCTTGTAGCAGCTTATCCTGTACCCCCATACACTCAATCACCACAGAGCATTAGTGAAGGGGTTTCCCTCCGCCTTGAATATTCTCCCTTTTCTCCTTTGTCTACTTAAATCCTACTTATCTTTTGCTTTTAGACTTGTTCATAAAGCAGCAGTTGTCTTTTTCTTTGCTCCAACTGTCTTTTGAGCAGAATAGTAGTGTTTGCAAGTCTGTGAGCAGATGAAACATGTAGGTTCAATCCACTGATTTTTGATTTCACATATCTATGCCAGAATGTTTTGTATAAATTATTTATTTTTAATGAATATAGTAAACTCACAGCTCTGTTAAGAATTTTTGTAATAAATAAACCACTAGGTTCCATATTGAACAAATTTTTATTTCAAATACCATTTTTTTTTTGCCCGTTCTGGTATAGCTACTTTGTAATTGCAGTGTTACATCATATCTTTAGGGGAATCTTTTCTCATGGATAGTTTGTGTCCATGTGGCTAATCAATTGAACAAAAAGCTACAGGTGATGTTTGGGGTTTGCAAACTTGGAACCAGGAGATCTAATTATTCAAGTTTTACAGAGTGTCACTTGTGAGAATCCAGAGCCATAGCTATTCTTACCATGCATCTATAATGAGAGGTGTAAGAATTCTGACAAGCCAACTGCAACTTCCTATAAATACAGTGAAAATGGCTTTTGAATTTAAATATAGTCCAGATTTAAGTCATACTTGCTCAAGGATCTCCACACACTAGTGGGTGTCCTGGCTATTCTGTGACAGCTGCTTTCTACAGGTGAGACCTCAAGTGAACTGCAGCTATCCCAGTGTTCCTAGAGGGTACTTTGTATGGAAAGGGGTGTGTACTCCAAAACTTTTGTAGGTTCTTTGGCCAGTTGCCAAAGTGTGACAGAGTCCAACATAGGATTTTTTATACTGTTAGGAGTTATTCACGGCAGTAAGATAAAATATGATCTCAATGAGAGTATCTTGAATTCTGATCTCTCATGTTCTGAAAGTAACCCTTTACATTTCATTTATTTTCCTTGACCCAGGGATCTCTTTGAGGCAATTTTCAGATTTTGGCAGTACAATATGAAAGATTAGGATAAGCATTAATGTATGAGATGTTGAAAATCTGAGAGTGAATTTTCAGTTAAAAGGTATTTGAACTTGGAATTGACTGGGAGGCCAAAGATTTAAAGAAGCAGAAGATTCTCTCCAGACATGAGGAGTAAGTTGTGTGATGATGGTGTGTGTTTTGTGTGCATGAATGAGAATTTGTAAATGTTGAATTCTAGGCTCCGACAATCATTGTCAGCAGGAGATCAAGCTGCAAATATTTATGTTTTAAAAGTTAAGTTATAAAGCTAGTTAAATCTTTCTAATGACTAGTTTTAATGTTCATGAGCACATTTTATCTATCTTACCTTTTACATTATATTGGAAAAGATTCATCTTAAGCACAGACTGGACACTGGCAATCTGTTGGGGAAGAGGTTTTTGTATTCTTTCCTAGAGTAAAGGAAAGAAATTTGCTTTCTGGTGAATTGAACAAATTCCTAATCTAGTCTTTAAGACTAGAATGCTAAAAACTATGAAGGAAATTAAAATGCCTAGTTAAATTGATCTGTAAAAACACTGTTACTGCAAATTAATTGAGACTTGAGGCCTTTCTTCCAGAAAACAAAGACTTGATTCTCAGGCCTATATTAGGTCCTGAACCTTAATGCCTTGTATTTGTACTTACTGAAAATTGTTTCAGTGAAAATATATTAGTAATCAGAACTTCTGGTCCAGTTGGGAGTTCTTCCATTTGCAAAATATGTTTGCATGGAACTATTTGAATCTTTTTATTTTCTAGTGCCCTTTTAGTAGAATTGAAGCCAGAATTTCTCTTTTGATGAAAGAACAAAAAATGAACATGCTATTTGTAAATTGATATTTACTAACTAGTGATAAACTTGAAATACTAGAGAATATATTATAAGCCTAATCCTAGGTAGTGTTATGAAAATGTATCTCTTGCCAGGGATTTAGCTCAGTGGTTCCGTCGCCTGCCCTGCAAGCGCAAGGTACCGAGTTCAATCCCTGGTACCAAAAAAAAAAAAGTGAAAATGTATCTCTTAATTATTTTTTGAACTTATATTCACATTGGTTTTCAGGATATTTTAAGTTATATTTTTTCCTCATTTTCAGAGATTCTTCATATTTGGGGGCTACCTTCTGTTGTTGTTGAGGCTTAATTCATAAGAGGCTGCATTATTTTGATAAGGCTTCTTACAGCTATGGCTGATGTTTTGCTCTAGTCTTCCAAGAAAGGCCATTTTATTTTTAGTCACTTCTAAAGTCATGTGCTCACTACCTTTGGGGACTGTTTGCTTATGAGTGTGGATACAAATTAAAACCCAAGCTGACCTCATGGCATGGCACCCCATGAATGTTGACAACGGAAGGAATACCTTGTCTGTAGTATATTGTCACTTTTGGACTGAAAAGCTGGGGAAGAAACTTAATTTTCTTCTTTGCATAGATTAGAAAAGCTTAAAAAGCCAAATGTGCTGAAGTCTTAATTGGCCTCTGCAGATGAAGTGAGCTGATAGCGTTAATTCAGATTTAAGAAATTATCTGAATCTTGGTTTGTGTAGATTTAAAATCTACATGCATTAGTAAAACAGATAGCTTTTACAGTTCCATGTGTGTACATAAGCTCCCCCAAGCCCTCCTACATCCATTACTTACTGAACTTTGTGAACTGGCATTGTAACATTACAACAATGTTTTGTTGTACCAATTTTATAAACTTTACAGTGCAATACTTGTTACTTTTCTGAGGCAAACCAAAGGTATATTTCTCAAGGTTTTTTCTGCCTTCTTTAGCAGCATTTGATGGATCTTTTATACATTTGTAATAGATAAAAATAAACCAGATTACAAATCCTTTTTAAAGTCTTAAACCATGTACCAATTTTGTGGTTGAAATTGTGTAGGATAAGTTAAATTGCATTCTCTTAACCAATATGAGTGTATTTCTGTAAGCATTGTTATGTTGAAATAAAGTTATGAAAAGCAAAAAAAAAAATCCTACTTATCTTTTAGATCTCAGCTCAGGTATCACTATCTCACAGAAGGTTTTCCTAACATTCTTTCTAAGGTCAGGTCTCTATATTAGCAAATCTCCTGGTAGCAAGCACATCCCACTATAGAACTTGTCACTTTTCTAATTTTGCACTTTAATTTTTTGTCATCATTTCATGTCTGTATCTCCATCTCCCCACCCATTTGGTCCACATTTTTGGCACACAATATAGCCTTTCCATGAGTATCTGTCAAAAGTGAAAAGAACAAATAATAAATCTGAGGTAACTTGACATTTCTGTTATTAGCAATTCTTTAAAAAATGCTTCAACTTCTCAACTGTTCAACTGGTTTTAAATGACATAACAAAAGAGAACCTCAAGAGAGTAAAGAATGACACCTTCAACTTCACCTGTTCCTGAATTTCTCTGGATTTTCATTTCATTAGTTCTTAAGTCAGAATTTCAGGAAAAGTTGTGCAAGAATTATACTACAGACATAAAAGACAGTGGAAGCAAACTAAATTTAAAAACCTAAAGTGGGGGCTTTCAACATGACTAAACAGAGGAGGAGCCATGTTAGAGCTACTCGGAGAAAATCAGCTAAAAACAGGTAATTGGGAGAAAGGGAGGGACATATATCCTGATGCCAAAATCAATCTGAAATAAGACACTTGTAGATCAAACAAAGCACAGGAACAGGACTTCATGAAAGTGTACCAGCCCACAGGGCTGCCAATGATGCTGCCACCAGCACACAGCACATGGAATAGGAATCGCCATTCTTGGATGTTTCAAAAAAAACTGCAAAGGTGTGGCAAACTCAACCCACACAGGATAGATCTGGGATATAAGGTCCCTCATCCCTTTTGCCTTCCTGCAAACAGAAGACACTATAGCCTGGCAGCAAATTCAGCCGGCACACACAGGGGTGAGTGATCAGGAAGCTCCTTACTCCTCAGCCACCAGTTTTGGTGGGTGTTTTGTCATGAACCGTAACTGCTAACTGGAACCTCTAGCAATAACAAGGTTAGGAACCACAGTAAGCCAAGACCAGTACTGACCAGTAGTCCAAGAGAATGTAGAATATGACTCAAGCAGCCTTGGGTCACCCCTGGATCAATGAGTGGGAAAACAGCACTCTCCACCCTGTGATAAGCAGTGTGAAAGGAGCCAACAAAGTGGAACAGAGGAGACTATGCAAGGTCCAGGAGGACCCAACTGTATAAGGGGCAGGGAGTGGCCTTGGGCTATCTCTTGCTGAGGGCACCAAAATAACTGGGAGAACCATGCAGAGACAAACAGGGTACGGAGACATGATCAGGCCACTAAGGGACATCCAAAAAGCTGCTGACAGAAGACTGACCCTAGCCCCAATATCCAGAGGCCACGTTCAGCCCCGCTCCCTGCACTAATCCTATTACAGACATGGAAGCACAGATTTGGGCTCTGACTTGAACACTACTACAGAACTGTGGGTACCAGAGGGTTTTTTTTTCCTTTTTCTTTTTCTATTTCATTTTCATTTATCTGTCTTTTTTTAAGGTTTTTACTTTTATTGCTTGTTTTGTTTTCTTTGTCTTATTTCTCTACTACCTCAACGGTCTTTCTTGATTTTTTAATATTTTAATATGCATGAACATTATCTCTAGTCTTTTTGGTTTGCTTTGATATTCTTTTGCTTTCTCCTTCATTTATCTCTCCTGTTCTCATCTCCTGGTTCCCAAAGTGTGGGTGATCATTCTTTGTCCTTCAACCTTGCTTTTACTATAGTCCTTTTCATTTATCTCTCAGTGTTATCCTCTATCCCTCTTAGATTTCTCCAGCATACACAGGGTAGGATCACTCTACTAAGGGGAAACTCACTGCATACAAGTTCCTGGCTTATGTTGGATTTTGTTATACATCTGTACATCTTGCTCCTATGCTTAAAGGTACCAAATTATTAGATACTATAGTATGCCAGTTTCTAGGCTGTGCTTGATGCTATTGTTATTTCTAATTGCATTACTTTAACCAGGATGCCTTACCTGTTGAGGTAAGGTGGAAGTAAGTTCTTCTCCCTTCTATGATAACATGGTGATCGGGGTCATAAGCATTGTAATAATACTGTAACAAAGGACTGGGTGCTGAGCCAAATAGCAACTTCTCATCTCTAATAAATTGGGAAGGTAGAATCTCGAGACAGACATAAAGGCTAAGAGCAAGATACATCAAGAAGACATCTTTCAGGAACAGACATTTCCTAGGGAAACCTCAATACTAGTGCCAAAACTATCTATGATAAGAAATTTATAAGCATCAAAACAGAAAACAAATTAAAATTAAAAAATAGAAAATGGTAAGATACAGAAACAAAATGCAATCCCAGACCTCCAGCTCACCCAGGACAATTCCAGGAGACAACGAAATAGAAGGAATCAAAAGCTACCTACCTGAATTTTCAGAAATGATACCAGCAGAAGCATAAGGAAAAAAAGATGCAAGAGGCTATAGAGAAAATCAGATCAGAAATAATTTTTCAGGTAAAAAAGGAGATGATGATCAAAATGAAGGACTTGCTCAGTGAATACAGAACAGACACAGATAAGAAAATAGAACAACGATAGAAACCATGAATGTGCAACATAGGAAAGAAATGGAATCCATGAAACAGATTCAAACAGATATTCAGAGGATTAAAAACTCCATTCAATGTATATGCAATCAACTGAACCAAGGTGAGGACAGGATATCAGATCTATAAGACAGGATTGTAGTCAGCAATAGAAAAAAAAGGTTTCTTAAAAATAGCAAAGGACCATGAAAAATCAATCTAACAGCTGAAAGATGATGCAAAGAAGAACAACATAAATTAATTGGAGGCAATGAAAAAGCAGGACAAAGAAAACACCATAAAAAATCTGTTCACAAAACTAATGACAGGAAACTTCCCAAATATGGAAAAAGAATTTGAAATTTTTTAAAAAATGAGGCATATAGAACTCCAATTAGCCATGACCAAAATACATTTATACCAAGGCAGATAATAATCAAGATTCCAGAAACTCAGCACAAGAAAAAAATATTAAAAGCTGTTAGAGAAAAGAAACAAATCACCTAAAAGGAAAGCCCATCAGAATCAGAGCAGACTTCTAAACACAAACCCTTAAGTCAAGGAGAGCTTTGACTGATGTATTTCAAGCCCTAAAAGAATACAACCTTCAATGCAGATTGATGTAGCCTGCAAAACTATTTTTCAACATCAATGGAAAAATAAGTTACTTCCATTACAAGGAACAACAGAAAAAATTCATGACCACCAAAGCAGCACTACAAAATGCTCTGAAGGATATTCTAAAAAGAGATAATGAAGACCATAGTTGCAAGAACACCAACTGAAAGAAGTCCCCAGGCAAGCCAAGCAATTAAACAGAGGGTAAAGACAGGGAACCAACAACAGGAAAACAGTAAGACAAGGATAAGCCAATACATATGTAAATAGTCTCAATTCACTAATCAAAAGAAACTGACTGGCAGAATGGATCAAGAAACAAGATCCAACAATTTGCTGCATACAGGAAATATATTTAACTGAAAAACAAATTCACAGACTAAAAGTTAAAGGATGAAAAACAATATTTCAGGTGGAAAAAACAATACTTCAGCCCAGAAAAAAGCAGGGGTAGCTATTTTATTTCCCCACAAAGTGAACTTCAAGCCAACACTGATCAAGAGAGACAAGGGTCACTATATATTTGTACAGGGAAAACTCCAACAAGAAGAGATAACAATCATAACTATATATACCAAATACCGGTGCGCCCAACTATATAAAACAAATATTAATGGACATGAAAAATCAAATCAGCACTAATACAATTAAATGGAGAACCTCAATACTCTACTTTCACAGACAGATCAAGTAGACAAAAAAAATCAACAAAGAAATATTAGAACTGAACCAAACCTGTGAACAAATGGATTTTGTAGATTACAGAGTGTTCCACCCTGTAACATCAGAATACATTCTTATCAGCTGGGTATGGGATGTTCTCCAAAATAGACCGCATAGTAGCTCACAGAACATGCTTAAGTAAATGCAAAGGAACTGAAATTATCCCATGAAATTGGAAATCAATGGCAAAAGATCACAAAAATTACCCTAGTTCATTCATTAACTCATTTCTCAATTTTAAGATTAGTAAAATTAACTACAGTACCCCAACCTCTTTTCTAATGATAAATCTAATATATTTGTGATTCATGTGTAATCATTTTTTGTACTTAACAAACCAACTGACTCCATAAGTAAATAAAACATTAGTTAAAAAGCCATTTAAATGCCATCCAGCCTCTCGGTGGGCGGGGCCGCTGCAGGGTCCTAGGAACCGGGGCTCCTCCCACTGGCTGCGGCCAACCTGGGGCCGTCCAAGTCCGTCACTTCTCTATGAGGCAGGACCCGAGCAGTGTCATGGCCGGTGCTGTGGTGGGGCTCCTAGGGTTTGCTCCTCGCTGCCTGCCCGCTCTGCTCCCAGGCGCTTCCTCCTGGGGCGGCCTGGCCAGGCACCCTGGACGCTGGAGCTCAGCCTGGGGCCGGTGGCTGCGACACCGAGGGGAAGATGCTTATAAAATCGGGATCCATATTGATGATGAGCCTGCCAATCTGGACATCTTGGATACTGCTGGACAGGCAGAGTTCACGGCCATGCGGGATCAGTACATGAGGGCAGCAGAAGGCTTCATCATCTGCTACTCTATCATGGATCACCGGAGTTTCCACGAAGTTTGGGAGTTTAAACAGCTTATCAAGTTCAGCACACGGATGACACGCCTGTGGTTCTCCTGGGAAACAAGTCCAACTTGAAACAGCTAAGACAGGTCACCAAGGAAGAAGGGTTGGCTCTGGCCCGAGAATTCAGCTGTCCCTTTTTCGTGACTTCTGCTGCACACTGCTACCACATTGATGATGTTTTCCATGCACTTGTCTGGGAAATCCGTAGGAAAGACAAGGAGGCAGTACTGGCCATGGAGAAAAATATCTAAACCCCAAAGCAGTGTCTGGAAGAGGCTGAAGTCCCCAGTCCAGAAGAAGGATTCAGTGACTTGAGGAGGCATTGCCCTTCCCTATGTGCTGCAGAGCTTAATCTGAGCGCTAAGTAACCTACAGCCAGGTAACCTGCTCTTTCTCCTGCTAATGACCATTATTCTAAAAGTACCTGATGAGGGGGACAGGGGTCTGCAGGATTTCCAGTGATGTGGTATTTAAAGTACTGTTTCTTAGTTAATTCTGATTTATTAACCAGCAGAGCGCTGTCTGCTTTGTAGTTGTCACATTAGGATTTGACCTGCCACTGTTGGGGTCATGTTGCTGATGTTAATCCATGGGAGTCGTTCACCCAGGAGGGCGTGAGGGCCCTGTGTATGTGAGCAAGTGCACAATGGGGCCCTGTTCACCTTCGCCTCAGTTCCTGGGACTCCCAGCACAGGGCCTAGGTCTGCTTCCCCCATATCCTTCCAGGAGACAGAATGCCTAGAGAAATCAGTGCTGAAAAGATTAGTGCCCAAGCCCAGCAGACAGCTGAGGAGCTGGCTCCTGCTGCAGACTGGAGTAGGAGAGGGGAAGTGGGGCCATGTTTGCAGGGACTTGCAAGGCGCTAGCGGGAGGAGCCTGGCTTTGCTTAGAAGAGCACACTTCCCCAGGCATGAGGGAGTGAGAGCCACAGTGATGGTTTCTCCTAGAGGCTTTTTAAGGATTTGCCTTTCTTTCCCTTCAAAGGCAAACACTTGGGAGCCATTACTGGCTTGCTAACCCTTGTTTGAATCCTTAGTTGGAAGAGCCAGTGCCTTGAGCAGGTCTGTCCACATGGACGCACACTCAGTGCAGACTGCTTCCCAGTGCCCCCTTACTTTCTCTGTGCTCTTAGAGGTGTTAGGCCTGGCAAAGTGGTTTTTAGGGCTCTCATTTGACTGACAGCATCTTCCACACAGAGGAGATACCAGGAGCTTGAATATGTTACGTATGTGCCTCCTTGACCTCCAGAACCATTAGGCTCAGGGTTTTAAGGGAGCATGTGGCCAGATGGCACGTGCCTGTAATCTCAGCACTGGGGAGGCTGAGGCAGAAGGGTGGCCTCGAGTTCAAAGCCAGCCTGAAGAACATAGTGAGACGCTGTCTCAAAAAACCAAAAAGGAAAAGAAAGCCTGTTGTTTTTCAGTTCATTGGGTTAGTCTTGAAGCTTTAATGTTCACATGTAGTTTGTAACCTAAAAATTTCCTTTGAAGGACCTTACAAAGTTCACCTCAGGGTTGTGTAGGCTTGACAAAGTTTAGACCAAGAGAAAACCACTTGGCTCCGTGTATGTGTTGCAAAACTGTAGTCCTAGGAAGAAACAGCTTTAACCCGGTGGTGAGCGCTCTGCAATCTACACCTGTGTGTGGAGAGTGCATGCAGAAGGGCCAAGAGCGGCACCTCCCCTGTGGAAGAGTAATATCACTGAAGCAGCTTTATCTCCTTTCAACTCTCAGGTAACTTGCTGTGGCACCCCTGGAAAAGCACATGGCCCAACTTGCTCTTTTCCATTGCTATTAAAGGCAGGAGGACAGGGTTATTGTGGTTTTTTATATAAATCAGTGGTCTAGGGTCCAGATTTAAAGAAAAGTGACTAATAGAACATTTTTAGCTCTGAGTAGTGGTCCCTTGTAAAAGTCCTGAGACACTTTTGGTAGCAGATCAGCCCTGTTTCTGGTGCTCAACCCATCCAGAAGTGTGAGCCATGAGCTGAGTCCGAGGGTCTCACAGAAACTACTGTACGGGGAGAAGCACGGAAGCAGAAAAAAAATGCAGTGCAATTCCACTGTGATATTACACCTCATTTAAACTGGTTCAGGACCCTTCATGTTCAGTGCCTTAGCTTCTCATTACCGATGACCTAGGGAATTGTCATTAGCACCCAGCAAGGAAGTATCAGATGTATAGTTCTTGAAGATAATCAAGGCAGTGGAGAACATTTCCAGCCAGAAGCATCTGTAAGAAGTGAACGTGTACTGCATGTAGAAAAAACCAGTCAGGGATTTTGAGACTGACACTGTCATGTGTTCACTCTTTGAATGAACTAGTCCCTTGGATGGTGGTGAGTAAAACTGCTAGACAGTGTCAGGGTATAACATGTAAGTCACAGCTTTATTCTGAGTGTAGGTAATTTATGACCTCTAATCCACTTCATCCAGCCTGAGGGCATTAAAATTACCACCTGAAACTGCAAAGAGAGAAATTCAGGAATGGGTTGAAAGGCACTGGAACTACTCGTGTCCGTACCAGATCAGTAAGACAAGACTCAAAAGCCCAAGCTGGGCATGAGGTCCATGCCTGTGATCCTCGCACTTGGCAGTCTGAGGCACGAGAATCAGGAGTTCAAGGCCAGCCTAGACTAAAAACCCAAACAAAACATTGAAAAGCTAGTGTCTTGAATTAGCTGTTCAGAATTCAGAAGGGGATATTTATTTTTGATATATTAGCAAAAATGGGCCCTCCTGTGATGTTTGGGAAAAAGGGAGAAGTTTTGCCCTTATGCACTTATATATGAAGACAGTTTGTATGACACAATACAAAACTTTTAAACAAAAAATAAAAATAAAAATAAATGCCATCCATAAGTAAACACTGTTTACTTTAGTGGAATTTTGACAGAATACAATATTTACCATTCCAATTATGACTATCACTGTGTTTTATTCACTAAAGTTCGTTTTATAATTTTAGTACTAGAGGTTGAACCCCGGGCACCTTAGTACTGACGTACATCACCAGTCCATGCTTTTTTGGTACCAGGGATTGAACTTAGGACCTTGCACTTGCCAAGCAAGCACGGCCTCACTGAGGCACATCTCCAGGCCCCCAGCACATTTTTAATTTTGAGATAGGGTTTTGCTAAGTTGCTGAGTTTTCCTGGCTGGGCTAAAACTTGTAATCCTCCTGCCTCAACCTCTCAAGAGTGCTGGGATTACAGGTGTATGCTACCAATCCTAAAGAAGTTCTATTTTTTGAATAAAATTTTTACATGAAGCCCTTATGCAATTTCAAATTTATGTAAATCAAAAATGAATTTATTAAAGACAACTACATTATATAATTATACACACATTTTTGGCCCTTGTAATGCACTGAAATATATTACAATAGTATGTTCTATGATTAATAACCTGAAAACCATTATAATTCTAAGAATGTTATTCCCTGCTATTCACAGTTTTCTATCATAAGTGCCCTAACTCTAAATTATTCAAGTATGAAAGTTAAAGTGAAAGGTTAAAGAAACTAATACACTAAGAGCTTGGATATAGATGAGTTTAAATATCATAAATAAATGAAGTAGGTTCCTAAAAGAGTAAATAAAATAATTAAGTTTGGTTGTAATCTAAAAATCTTGGATATATTCCAGGAAATCAAGAGATGAAATTAATTAATGTAATATATCACATTAATGGAAGGGCAAAAACTATGTGATCATCTCAAGTGACATAGAAAAAAAAATTTGATGATTCAAAAGATGAAAATTAACCAGTATAATATATCACATTAATGCCAGGAAGGTTAAAACTACATAATCATGTCAACTGACACAGAAAAAGCATTTGACAATATTAAACATACCATCATGATAAATATTTTTTAAGAAATTTAAGAAATTTAATAAATATTTTTTAAGAAACACTAAAAATAGAAGGAAATTACCTCAACATATAAAAGTGAGATGAAAAACCCACACATAATATATACAACAATCAAAGACTGAATGATTTTCCTCCAAGATCCAGAAAAAAGATAAGGAAGCACACTCTTACTACTTAATTTCAATATACTACTGGATGTCCTACTCAGACCTATTGGGCAAGAAAAGCAAAAAAAATTCTCCAAATTGGATAGGAAGAAGTAAAATCCTTTCTCTCAACAGATGCTAAGATCTTATATGCAGAAAACCATAGGTTCCTTTAAAAAAAAATAAAAGAGCTATCAAATTCAGTAACCATACAAGACACAAAATCAATACGCAAAAAACAACTGTATTTTTATATACCAACAATGAACATTATGAAAACAAAATCCCATTTATAAAATTATCATTAAATAAAATAGGAACAAACTTAACCAAGGAGGTGAAGACTTGTATGCTATAAACTACAAAACATTGCTGAAAGAAAATGAAGAGGACAGAGGAAGGGGCTTCAGGGCCACCGCTCCACCGTTCCCAGCCCAGAGGAAGTGGCTTCTGTGCCGCCTTTAAACTACTCCCAGCCCAGAGAAACGGGCTTCAGGGCTGCCATTCCACCGCTCCCAGCCCAGAGGTAGGGGCTTTAGGGCCACAGTTCTACCGCTCCCAGCCCAGAGGTAGGGGCTTCTGGGCCACCGATGCACTGCTCCGAGCCCAGAAGAAGGGGCTTCCAGGGCACTGTTCGCCATTGCATGGCTCCAAGCCCAGAAGAACCGGCTTCCAGGCCACTGTTGCAATGCTCCCAACCCAGAGGACAGGGCTTCCAAGCCACCATTCCACCATTCCCAGCGCAGAGGAGGTGAGCCACGTGAGCACCAACAGCAACCCCCCGCCGGCATCCAAATAAGAAAACACATAAACAAGTCTCAAAGCCAGACTTCCAGATCACCTACAGGAACCCCAAAGTGAAAGGAGATGGAACACTGATACTCAAGCATCTGGACTCCCTGAATTGGCAACGAAAGAGGATCTGGAAAAAACAAAATCAGAAATTTCACACATAACAGCAGAGATTGTGCCCATACTGTAAGACATGATTAATAAAATCTATAGAGGATGCAGATAAAATAGACGAGCTGAGGAACAAGATGGAACCTGAACATAGAAAACAATTGGAATCCACAAAACAGATGTAAACAGATTTCTAGACTAAAAACTCCCCTGAAATTCGACACAGCAGAATGAGCCAATGTGAGGACAGAATTTCAGATATAGGAGATAAGATTGCAATTAGTGACCAGGAAAAGAAAAATTGCTTCAAAATTGTAAGGGACCACAAGAAATCAATCCAGCAGCTGCTGGAAGATTCAAAGAAGAATAACATAAGACTGATTGAAGTCAATGAAGAAACAAGAGAGTGCAGATGACATAGAAAAACTGTTCACAGAAGTCATGTCAGTATACTTCCCAAGGAGCAGAAAAGAACTTGGCATACAGATAAATGAGGCATATGGGACTCCAAATAGCCTTGATCAAAAAAAATCTATACATAGGCATATAATTGTTAAGATTCCAGAAACTCAACAGAAGAACAAAGTTCTACAAGCAGTTAGAGAAAAGA
>NW_004624836.1:5633996-5647794 GCF_000247695.1 Heterocephalus glaber | reverse complement strand
TATACATATATATATTCCTTATAGAAAAATGGAAAACATCTGGAAAAGAGGACATTTGAGAGGGGAAAAAATGATCTCCAGGTCCACGAACCAGACAAATAATTGGGAACCAAATATTTAATTTTGTCTTAAATTAAATTTATTTTCCAATGGATTCCAATGAGGGCAAATAAGCCAAAATTTTAAGAAAACTGTGTGGGATTTATCCATTCTCCTCCAAATTCCACTATTAATAATTTATTCATTTGAGTGTGATACTTCCTTCCTGATTTGTCTTTTAGGGGGTAGGCTGAGTGGGGTAGGGGAAATCTTGGTAGCAGCTCTACAGAGATATAATTCACATATCTAACAATTCACCCACTTAAAATGTACAAAGCTATATTTTAGCATGTTCAGATAATCATCATTTCAATCAATTTTAGAACATTTTGTGGGGAATAAGACTGGCTGGCCTTGAACTTCACTATGTAGCCTCGGCTTGCCTCAAATTCACAACCATCCTCCTGACTCGGCCTCCAGCATGCTAGGATTATAGGTGTGTGCTATCATGCCCAGCTCTATTTTATAACATTTTTATAAATCTAAAAGGAAGTCCCCACATCCTCTAGCCATCACACACTCCAGTCCTAGAACCACTGATCTATTTTCTATCTCCATAGATTTTCCTGTTCTGAACATGTCATATAAATAGTATCATCCACTACGTCATCTTTTGTGACTGGCTTCTTTTACTTAGCATTAATGTCTTCAAGATACATTCTTATCATAGCACTGACAATACATCATTCCTTTGTATTGGCAGATAATATTTCTGTTCTATTGATATACCACATTTTATTTATCCACTCTTTAATTGATATGGGTTATTTCCACTTTTAGGATATTATGAACAATGCTGTGAACATTTGTGTGCAAGTTTTTGTAGTAGAATTTATTGGTCGTATGGTAACTATACATTTAAACTCTTGAGAATCTGCAAATTGGTTTCCAAAGTAGCTCTGTCATTTTACATTTCTACCAGCAGTGTAACAGTCTTCCTATTCATCCACGTACTCAACAGCACCTGTTAACTACCTATCTTTTTTAATATACTACCCCTTGGATCTGGAGTTTTACTTTCCTTGATTTCAGTTACCCACTCTTAACCATAATCCAAATATATTAGATACTTTATAAGTTTTAAAAAAAAAAAGAAAGAAAAGAAAATGAAGAGTATGCAAACAAATGGAAAGGCATCTCATGTTCATAGACAGGAAGATTTTACATTGTTAAAATGTCCATTCAAACCTTACTGATCTACAGATGTAACACAATCCCTGTTAACATCTGTTATGCCTCCCCAAAGCCTCATCCACTCATAAGTGGGGATTTACAGAGGTGGCTGGATCTAGACTATGTGATGCTGGGATTAAGTGTTTGATTACTAAATTAGTCCACTGATTGGCTTGGCATAGTTCTGAATGTGGATAATGGGAAGGCCTGCTCTGGATGTGAGTGCTATCCACCCTAAGGATGTATGGCCAGGATAGAATATAAAGAATAGAAAAAGGGCTGCTGTCTTCCTTTGTTGCTTCCCTACTTGACTACTTGCTTCCTTCTATGAACTGTTTCTCCTCTGCCAAGCCACCCTGCGTTGGAGCCAATCAACTATGAACTGAAATGTCCACAAACTGTGAACTACAATAAAACTTTCCTCCTTTAACTTTGAGTGTCAGGTATTTTGTCTCAGCAATGAGAAAACTAAGACAACATTTCAATGGCATTTTTTTGCAGAAATTGAGAAAAACATCCTAAATTTCATATGAATCTCAAGTGACCTTAAGTAAGCCAAAAGAATCATGGAAAAGAACAAAGATGGAGGCCCCATATTTTGTGATTTCAAAACATATTAAAAAGTTACAGAATGGGCTGGGGATTTAGCTCAGTGACACCACACCTGCCTCGAAAGCACAAGGTCCTGAGTTCAATCTCTGGTACCGAAAAAAAAAAAGATTCCAAAATAAACCATAGTGGATATGATGAAATGATCTTTGATAAGGGTCCAAAGACCAAACAATGGAGAAAGAACAGTCTTCAATAAATTGTGCTTGGAAGGATAAATATTCATATACAAAAGAATGAAGCTGGATTTGTTTTTATAACATGTTAAATGTTAACTCAAAATTAATTAAAAACTAAATATAAAACCAAAACCATAAAACTTCTAGAATAAAACACAGAAGGAAAGCTTCATAACATTGGATTTGGTAACAATTTCTAGGATATGACACCAAAAACAAAAGCAACAAAAGCAAAAAAGTAAATAGGATTACCTGGATCTTTAAAATGTCTGCACATCAAAGGAAACAATCAACAGAATGAAAAGAATCCACAGTATGGGAAAAAATAACTAGCCATAACCGTATGGGTTTATTTCCACACTGTCAATTCTATGCCATTGATCTATATGTCTATTCTTATGTCAATATCACACTGGTTCAGTTACTGTAGTTTTGTAGTAGACTGAAATAGGGAAGTGTGAGTCTTCCAAATAAGGATATTAATCCTTTATCAGATAAATTGCAAATACTCATATTTGAAATGCTACGTGAGTTAATGTATTAGTTGTTTTTTCTAAACTAAAATCTCAGTATTCAGGTTTAATTACAGTATTGGTACTTTACAAGAAACAAGTAGGTTTGGGTTGGAGTTTGGACTACAAAGGTTTGTCTAAAAGGTTTGCAAAGGTTGTCTAAAAGGTTTGCATCACTAGATTAGAACATAAATTATCCTATCAATGTTGTATGCTACTTATGATAAATAAAATGCCACATCCCCATATCTGTCTTATCCTTAAATTCAGCATATATTAAAAATTAAAACATAGAAAACTTTTCTCATCCTTGCAATAAGATTTCTGTGATTATAATTTTCTTTTTAAAAAATACTGATTACAAAAGATTGCAGCTCTTAAGTTGTACAATGGTTCAATTTGTAACTTGTAATCATTCTCTCACTCTGTCTGGAGGAGATAACATACTGAAATGTTCTTTTCAAGAATATCACAGCTGCAGTCATATATATTTTTCTTCTTCTTGATGTATCCTGTTCTCATAGAATTATTTTGTGATTCTGTTTAAAAGTCAGTTGTACCTGAGTTTCTCAGGTTTTGTTGATTACTCAATCTCTTACTTCTGTCTTCTAATAAAGTAAACCCTACAACCTCATTATTCAGCCAAATAATGAGTATTTATTGTGTGCTAAATACTGTACGAAATGCAAATGTGACTGATACTGTGATGTCTATGGGAATGGATGTTGATGTATGGGAAGTGCTGCAAAAGCAATGTGTATTATAATACACTAGAAAGACCAATGGATTTGGCATCAGAAAACCTCAGTTAAAGCTTCATCATGTAATATCACTGTTTCCTCATCTGTTAAATCTTTTATGGAGCAATGTTGACCCAAAGTTGGGTGCATCAAACTTTGAAGCTAAGGGCCGGGGATTTAGCTCAGTGGCAGCCGGCCTGCCTCACAGGTGCAAGGTCATGAGTTCGATTCCTGGTACAAAAAAACCTTTGAAGCTAAACTTTGTAGTCCTGGTGGTGACCAACTCTTCTTAAGATTTCATAAGTGAATAAAGAATCACAATGAAAATGCAGTTCTCTAAGTTTTCTGGGATTTTTATTTTCAGATTTTTTGTGAATACAAGATTGACAATGCCCCATGTTTCACAGACTCCAACTCATATACCCTAAAGCAGACAGTTGCCTTTGCCTTCATTTGGGTACAAGACATGGTTGCACAATTTTAATTGTATTATGAATTTAATTTTTTATTCCTAATAGAAATAATTGTATAGATGTAACAGAAATATAAACACTGTTTTAAGATGTTGTTTTAGACTGTTCTGCTATAACAGTATACTTAAGACTGAGTTATTTATACAAAATAGAAATGTATTTCTAATACTTCTAGAGGTGTAAGAAGGACTAAGATCAAAGTGGTACATCTGGTGAGGGCCTTCTTTTTTCTCACATGGCAGGAGAATGGAAGAGAAGAAACCCACTCTTACAAGTCATTTTATGGCAGCATTAATCCAATCATGACAGTGTAGACCATGTAATCTAATGACTCCTCATGACCTAAAACATCTCCAGTTAGGCCCCACTTCACAACACTGCTGCATGGAGGACTCAGTTTCTAAAACATGAATTTTGGAGGGAACAAAGAAATTCAAAACAGGGCCTAGGGATTTAGCTCAGTGGTGCCACCACCTGTCTTGCAAGCACAAGGTCCTGAGTTCGATCACTGGTACCAAAAAAACAACTCTAACAACAACAACAAAAAGTTCCTTTCAATTTCCATTATAAGTTGAAAAGAACATCTTTGGAAGTGAAAAAGCTCTGGAATGCCATATATAAAAACTAGCAATTAACATTACAAGATAGAAAGTACCAGACCCAAATTAACTCTTGGTGAATTCTCCATTTTTACGTGTGTGTGTGCGCGTGCGCATGTGTGTGTGTACACGTGTATTTAAGAAGGGTGTATGTTACCCAGGCTGGCCATGAACTCTTGGGCTCAAAGCAATCCTCCTGTATCAACCTCTTCAGTAGCTGCAACTGCTGGTCTGTGATACACACCTGACTCTGACTTGTGAATTCTATCAAACATTTAACGAAAAGCTTACCAATTCTGCAACATCTCTTTCAGAAAACTGAGGTAGAAGGAAAACTTCCTTATTCATTTTATAAGGCCAGAATTACCAAAATATCAAAACCAGACTAAGACAAGACTAGAAAAAAACTACCTACCTTTCATGAACATAAATGTAGAAATCCTCAATAAAATAGTAGTAAATTGAATCAAAACAATGTACAAAAACAATTATATACCACACCAAGTAAAATTTATTCCAGGTACACAGGCTGGTTCAACACTTGAAGTACAATTAACATAATCCATCACATTAAAAGGCTAGAAGAGAAAAACCGTAACATTGCATCAATAGATGAAAAAATTGACAAAACCAACACCCACTCATGATAAAGATTCTCAGTAAAGTGGCAATAGTGGAGAACTTCTTCAACTTGATAAAGAACTACAAAAAATCTACAGCTAGCACCATATTTGATTGTAAGAAACTAGTTGCTTTTCCAGTAAGATAGGGAACAAGACAACGATATTCACTTCTACCAAGCTGTGATGGTTAATTCACTATGTCAACTTGGGTACTTCCTTTCCTATCCCTTTTGTTCTTCTACCATGTGAGGACACAGCAACCAGGTATCATCTATGGAGCCAAGAGTGAATCTTCACCAAACACCAAACCTGCTGGTGTCTTGATCTTATACTTCCTAGTCTCTAGAATTGTGAGAAATAAATTTCTATTATTCATACATTGCCCAGTCTAAGGTATTTTGTTATAACAACATGAATGGACTAAGACAGGCTTTTTAAAAAGAGAAACTTACTAGGAATTTCAGTACTTTTGTTTTGTTCTGTTTTTTATGTTGTTGTTTTTGTTTTGTTTTGGTACTTGGGATCGAACTCAGGACCCTGAGCTTGCGTGGCAGGCAGTGGCACCACTAAGCTAAATCCCTGCCCTTCAGTACTTTTTTGACAGACAACTAAGTTATTTGGCTCCTAACTCCAAGGAATCTGTGTTATTGCCCTATTATTACTTTACATTATAGAAATTAATACACTCAACAGAGATTATTAACAATGATGATTAAATGAATGGTTCAGCTGCAAAAACACCTATAGATTTTTCAGCTGAGTGGGTTTCTATGTTTGTAAAATAAATAAGTTTATTTGACATTTTAAATTGCAAATAGCAATTATCTGTACTGAGTTTAGAAATTACAGATTTTATTTTAATAATTCATTCAAGAGAAAAAAATAATAGCTGCCAACACTGGATCTTCCTAATCAGACAATAAATGGTAATATTTATAAAAAATAAAAGATACCATTGATAGAACTATAAAAATGCAAGACTCTGACAGCACCAAAGGCTGGTGACAATATGAAACAACAAGAATGCTAATTCTTTGTTAGTAGGATTACAAAATGGCACAACCATTTTGGAACAGTTTCACAGTTTCTTACAAAACTGAACATACTCTTACCATATGATATCTAATCCTGCTATGTGAATCTAATCAAATAGGTTGAAAACTTCTATCTACACAAAAACCTGCACATGAATTTTTGGAGCAACCTTACTAATTTATTGCTAAAACTTATAATCAACCAAGATGTCCTTCATTGGATGAATGGGGAAAAAAACATAGTATGTTAAACTCCTATAATGGAATATTATTCAGTACTAAAAAGAACTAAGCTGTCAACCTGCAAAAAGATATGGAAAAACCTTAAATGTACATTGCTAAGTGATAGAAGTCAATCTGAAGACACTCTATGTAATTCCAATAATGAAACATTGTGGAAAAGGCAAAGTCCTGGTGACAGTAAAAAGATCAGAAGTTTGTGAGAAGGGAGAGAGAGATAACTAGATAGTGAACAGTGTATTTTTACGGCAGTGAAACTACTTTGAATGATCTTGTAATAGTGGATGCATATCATTACACAATAACCGAAGCACCATAGAATATGCAACCCAAAGGGTGAACTTTAATGCAAACTATAGACTTTGTTAATAATGTATGAACACTAGCTCAGAAAAAAAACTCACTGAATAAATTTAGCAATAAATTTACCTAATAAATTATATTGTCTATTCATACAATAGAATATTTTAGAGCTATTAAAATTAACAAGGTACTCTGGAAAGACAAAATTACAGGGGTGCAAAACAGGCCAATTTTTGTAATGGACTGGAGAAGGGACTAACTACAAAAGCGTTTCCATGAAGGAATTTCTGGGGTGATGGAACTGTTCTAAATTTTGACTATGGAAATAACACTATTGTGTGCATCTGTTAAAACAATAAAAAGGTATTACTATATATAATATTCAAAGTAAAGTAAAATAAGATAAGGAAATTTTTAAAGCTTTTAGAAAAAAAGCTAATAGCCTTACAGCTGTGAAATTTATCAGAGCATTCAAGGTCATGTTTCACTTATAATTAAATTTTCAGTGTAAAAGAATCCTTAAAGATCATTAAACAGCCACATGCACCATTTTACATTAGAAACTCAAGGTCAGAAAGAAGGGAGGGTCCTAAGGTTATAAACAAATTAGTGGGTACTCTTTATGATTTAAATCTTTTCAGGTTTATTGAAACTTGTTTTGTAGCTTAACATATGGCCTATCCTAGAGTATGTTCCACGTGTATTTAAAGAAAACTGTATACTGTGCTGCTGTTGACTCTAGTGCCCTCTGTATGTTCATTAGGTCTTGTTGGTTTAGGGTGTTATTCATATTTTTATTTACTGACATCTTCTCTGTAGTTGTTCTAACCATTACTGAATGTGGGGTAGTAAAATCTCCAACAATCCCCTTCAATTCTGCTACTCTTGCGCTTCATATATTTTGGGGCTCTGTTGGAAGATATGTATATGATTATAACTGTAATGACTTCTTGATGAATTGACTCTTTTACCAATATATAATACTCTTACTGAATTTTGAGAGTTCAATATAGTTTTGGGACAGCCAAATCTTGCAATTAGAAAGTGTGTGTGTGTCTGTTCATATGCACATGTGCATATGCTGTTCACCAGTGTGGCAGATAGTAAGGGAGAAAGGGACTATTGCTATGTAATTCCATGGAAAGTAAGAAGTGGTGTTTGTTGACAGCTCTGAAACCATCACAAACTGGTGTTACTAACTCATTATTCTAATAAGATCTTAAGACCAGCCTCCAGCTTGGCTGTGCGCATGGGCAGAGCAGGCGAGGGCTGAGTGCACCATGCCCAGTCTGGCTCACTCGGCCCACTTGCGACGAGGAGACTGAACCGGAGACCAAAAGGGAAACCGAACCAGCGAGGAACCCCGGGGCACGCCCACCAGCCTCCAGCTTGGCTGAACACGCGGGAAGGCCTGAATGCACCCTGCTCAATCCGGCTCACTCCACCCACTTGCAACAAGGAGACCAAACTGGTGAGGACACCCGGGCACACCTACCAACCTCCAGCTTAGCTGCATGGGCACCTGCAACAACAGCCCACCCCCGATCCAACCGAACCCCACCCACACCCAGCCTCTTGGCTATATAGCTACTTGGATCCACACTACAGAGGCACAGGGGGACATAAAGGCCATCGTCCTTAGCTGCAGATGTAAACAAAAGAGAGAGCGCCTCTCTCAGTCTCCTTGATGAAAACTGAAGCCCACTGGAAGAGAGAAGAGAATCGCTGCAATAAAGGCACACCAGACCACCATGCTTGGTAAGTAGGAGGGATCATCACCTCCCATTGGAACCTGGACTATCTTCAGGGGAAAGGCAGCTGGAACTTGCAGTGGAGACTTGCAAAGTTCAAGTCTGCAGGAGGACAGGGAGCTCAACTTGGGACTTGCAGCCAGAAATCTGCCTGAATTTCATGGGTCTGTGACTGGCTTGCTGAGACTCATTGACTTATATCTGCACACTGCTGCCCACGTTGTCTATTGTGACAGCAGAGACATACCCTGAAGGAGGCCCTTCATTTGTATCTTGTATTTGTTATTTTCAAAATTACCACTATATTTTTTGCTCTTATTTGCTACTCTTTTAAAATGTTTTTCTTTCTTTTCTTTCTTTTCTCTTTTCTCTCTCTCCCTCGCTCCCTTGCTGTCCCACATTGTTCTTCATCTCCCTTTGTGTTCCTGTTCTGCCTCTAATTCGTATTTCTTCTTTATCTTTCTTTTTTTCTCTTTCCTTCTCTTGCCTGTGCCCTCTGGCCTCACTGATAACCTTCCCCTATCCTTCTACTTGCCTATTCCTCCCTCCCCAACGCCTTCTACCTCCCTATCCCAAAGGGTAAAGTTGCTATATTGAAGAGTTTATTCACCATAAACATATGTTGGGTTGGTCCTTGATTCTGATTTAATTCACAGTTAAAAGTGATAGATTAATAACTACCACAAATTGTCATTTTCTAAGAGGTACTTGATGCTATGGTGTTGCTGATTGTATCACTTGGGCTAAGGTGTTGTGATTGATCTAATCGGTTGTTCTTTATGATATAATGAAAATGAGACAACCTCAGACCCATTAGAGACTCAAAACCTAAAGACCAGCTCTATCTGGAAGACACCTCTAAGAAGTAACCATTCCATAGGTGTTCTAAATACATCAACAAAGATACTTACAATAAGCAACTTCAAAGTATCAACCCAGGAACTAAAGAAGGACAGTACCAAAAACAAAAATGAGAAGACATTTAAACAAGGCACAAACTCAGACTTCCACCCCACCAAGGGTAAATCCTGGGGAAAATGAGATGGAAAAGTCCTACAAACAACCACCTGGATACCCTCAACTGATAGCACAGGAAGTAACAAAAGAGATGAATGAGGCTCTAGAAAAATTCAAAGCAGAAATAATCTCCCAGATATCCACAGAGATGGTGAGCAGAGTGAAAGACATGATTAGAGGATCTAGAACAGAAACAGATAAAAAAATAGATGAGCTCAGAAGCATGCTGGAAGCCATGAATGCCCAGCATAAGAAAGAAATGGAAACCATGATCGCCCAACATAAGAAAGAAATGGAATTCATGAAAAAGTTTCAAACATTTATCCAGGAGATTAAAAATTCCATTGAAAGTATTCAGACAATGGACTACTACCTAGAATATATAAAGAACTCAAAAAAAATCAGATCCCCCCCCACAAATTTAAAGGCCCAATCCAAAAATGGATATCTGAAAAGAATAGACATTTCTCAGATGAAGTAGAAACAGGGAAATAAACATGAAAAAATGTTCATCATCACTGGTCATTCATGAGATGCAAATGAAAACCCTGAAATTTTATCTCACTGCAGAAAGAATGGCTGCTATCAAGAAATGAATGAATAATGAATGCTGGCAGGGCTATGAGGAAAAGGAACCCTTTTCCACTGTTGGTGGGAGTGTAGACTGGTGCAACCACTGTGGAAATCAGTGTAGAGATGCCTCAAAAAAACTAAAACTAGAGGTTCCATTTGACCCAACCATTTCCCTTCTTTGTATCTTCCCAAAAGAATTAAAAGCATCATACCACAGTGATATATGGGCACTCATGTTTATAGGAGCACAGTTTGTAATAGCTAAATCTTGGAAACAGCGCAAATGTCCATCAACTGGTGACTGGATAAAGATGTGCGTTTTTATAAAATGGAGTACTACTCAGCCATAAAGAAAGATAAACTAGAGTCATTTATAGCTAACTGGATGCACCTTGAGACCATAGTCATAAGGGAAATAAATATGACACACATGTATAAATATCAAATCCTTTCTGTGGTGTGAGAAACTGAAAGTATAAACGAGGACCAAAGTGTGTAATAGATATTGTGAAACAGGAATATGTTCAAAAGGGAAGGAGACTGAGGGTGGGGGGGCACCAAGGAAAAGAAAGAAGGAAAGGAGAAAAATAAGAAAAGGAAAAAATGGAAACAAAGCTTTTGTAAATAGGGAGGAAAGGGGAATGGGGAAAAACAAGAACCAAGATATATCATGTACAGGTACAAATTCCCAAAGACGAATGGGGTCGTAATGTATACCTAACATGTAACAATAAACTTAATGATTAAAAAAAAAAGAGGACAAGGAGATGGATCTCTTGCACTAGAAAAGTGGTCCAAGTGAAAAAGTGCAAAGGATGAGGACAAGGTGAAATAAGTAGAATAAAGATATGCCATGTACAGGAACATAATATCCTCAATTAATATAAACATTATATGCCATAACATGAGCTAAGATTAATAATATCAACAAAAATGAAAAATGGGATAGGGGAATTAGGGGGGCAAGTGGAAGGGGTTTAAAGAAAAGAAGCTGTGGTATGTACATGTAACCACTCCTCAAGATGATTGCAAACTGCATGAATTACAAAGATATACTAATACAGATTTTTTTAATTAAAAAAAATACCCCTTTACCATTGATCTACCAGGCCAACAACTACTTAGAAGCCTTTAATACTCCATAAATTCTTTATCTGGAAAAAATTCTTCATATCCCTGACCTCTGTAAATTGAAAGTAATCCCTACCTACGGACTCCCACAAAATCTTGTACACAGCACTATAAAAGCTCTTCCTACACCTTATTTTTTACTTACCTATTTTCTCTTCAAAATCCTGATTTCTTGGAAGGCAATGTTATAACACCTGCATGGTTGTGATCCCAGTGCCTAGTATTATAGTGCCTGCCAAGTGATAAATGTTCAAGAAGTGGTTTAATTCCATCTTCAGGATTCCCTCCAAACGGCTTAAGATAATAGTGGCATGTTCTCTTTGTAAATGTAGAGCTGTGTTAGGTGGTAATAAACACTAGAAACCATGATTTTGCTACTTTTGTATACATAATAATATTCTAAGCCAACAATAAGTTAAGAATTCATTTAAAAGATAGTTTTACAATATGTTTAGATAGCTTAATCAGGCTATTCATCAAGGCAATACATTATAGGTATAAAAAGTTCAACTTCTTAAGAAATAAAATTCATTAGTGAGTTGTGAAAAGTAGAGCTAGCAAGACGAGGGGAAAGAAATGAGTTAAAAGACTTGGGTTAAAAAAAAAGACTTGGGTTCTAGTTTTAGTTCTGCCACTAATTAGCTGGGATATTCTTGGACTGTTTAGATTAATTCAAAACAAAAACAATCATGGTAGCCATATTAGCTGTATAGGCAGTCTCCACAAAATCCATTACCAAAGACTGTGTTTTATTACAAAACCATGATAAGCCATAATAGCAATGGCAAAATTTAAAGGACTTTATAAATCACAAGGATTTCTCCATATATCATCTCACTTGCTGTTTTCCAGAATTTTTGGAGATGAACTGCTTTCCATGTATCATCTCACTTGCTACTTACCAGAACCGTTGGACATAAATTTTATTTCAATGCTCATTTTATAGTCTAAAAGAACTAAGACTAAGATAAAAGATGATACTCTCTTGCTTCAAAACCTTGTCATGTTTTCACAATACAAAAATTTTTGATGACAAATCCTAACAACTCTGAGGCAGTGCAGATCCTTGTCACTTTCCTCCTATATCACTTTCATCTCCTCCTAATGATGCCCTTTTCTTCAATTCCTGTGTATTTTTAATTCAATTCAAACTGCAGCCAGAATCATACCGCTAAAAAGAATTTGATGTTATCTGTACTTAATATTATTATGTCTAATTAACGGTGAGGCATTAGTTCCAAGGCCCAAACACCAACACACCAAAATCGGACAACGTGCAAGTATTTTATGTAAAATGGTTTATTTGCATATAATCTATAACATGTATTCTTTAAATAAGCCCCAAATTACTTATAATATCTAATACAATATACGTGTGATATAAATGGTTATCATCTTGTATTATTTAGGGGATGATGACAACAAAAACGTCATTTTTGGTATAGATCAAATTATTTCCTGCGTATTTTTATCTGCAATTGGTTGAATGCATGGATGCAAAACAAATGGATAAAGAAGGTCCACTGAGTTTCTAAACTGGTCGTTTCCTATAGAATCTTCTGTGATGATGGAAATATTCTGTATCTGACATATTGTCATATACGATAGCTACTTAGCCACATATGGTCACTGAGTACTTGAATTACGTTTTGGGTAACTAAGCTACTCAATTTTTAATTTTAATTTAACTTGAATTTGTTTAAATTGAAATATACAAAGTTGCAAGTCGCGCGGAACATGCCGAATCAGCCCGCTGCAGATAGGCAGGTCTGCAGATGCCTTACCAAGGTCGCGAGTCCTGCGGAACACGCCAAATCAGCCTGCACCCCGGCAGCAATCCACTGGACACCCCCCACACACTCCTCTGGCCTCTTCTCTGTACAGCCACCTGGTTCCACATTACAAAGACGCAGAGGACACTGGACCACCAGACCACAGTACTGGGTAACCTGGAGTCATCTTCACCTCCCATCAGGAATGGGACTATATTCAGGGGAAGGGCAGCTGGAACTTGCAATACAACTCTGCAGAGTTCAACCCTACAGGAGGACAGGGAGCTCAATTTGGGACTTGCAGCCAGAAATCTGCCTGAATCTCACGGGTCTGCAACTAGCTTGCTGAGATTCACTGACTGATAACTGCACACTGCTATCCACGCTGTCTATTGTGACAGGAGAGACATACCCTGAAAGAAGCCCTTCATCTTCATTGTTATTTTTTATTCCCAAAATAAGTATTATTATTTTGTTTTTTTCTCTTTTCTTCTGTTCCTCTTATCTTTAATTTTTTTCCTACTCTTGGCAAATATTTGTTTTTCTCTCCTTTTTCTTTTCTTTTCTACTTTCTTTTCTCTTTCCTTTCTCTCTCTCTTACACTCACTCTCTTGCTCTCCCACATTGTTCATCTTCCCTTTTTGTCCCTGTGTTGGTCCTCATTCAGAGTTCTTCTTTATTTTCCTATTATTCTCTTTTTCCTTCTCACCTGTGTCCTCTGGCCACATTACTAACCTCCCCCTATCCTTCTTCCCATCTGTCCCTCCCTCCCCAACCCCTTCTAAAATCCCCATCCCAAAGGGTAAATTTGTTATATTGAAGAGTCCATTCACTATATGTTGGGTTGGTCCTCAATCTTGATTTAATTCACACAGCTAAAGGTGATAGATTAATAACTACCACAAAATGTCATTTTCGAAGATGTACTTGATGCAATGGTGTTGCTGATTGTATCACTTGGGCTAAGGTG
>NW_004624836.1:5604660-5619191 GCF_000247695.1 Heterocephalus glaber | reverse complement strand
CTGCCCTAGGAGCCTGGGATGGAGGTGGGGAGCTTCCTCCAGAATCTGTACTCTTAATAAAATGGAAAATTCAGAAGAAATGGATAGATTCCTAGATACATATGAATTACCAAAGCTGAAACAAGAAGTTATAAAAATTCTAAATAATCTAACATCAGTCAACAAAATTGAAGAAGCAATTTTAAAAACTATGAACAAAGAAAAGTCCAGGCAGGCCCTGATGTGTTCACTGCTGAATTCTATAAGAACTTGAGAGATCTGATGCCACTAGTCCTCAAACTCTTTAATGAAACTGAAAGCAAAGCAATACTCCCAAACTCATTCCTGGAAGCAAGCATTACCCAGATACCAAAACCAGAAAAGGACCCAACCCCCCCCCAAAAAAAAAACTACAAGCCAATCTCTTTAATGACCACAGATGCAAAAATCTTCCTTAAGATACTGCCAAAAAGAACGCAGCAAATCATCAAGAAGATTATACACCATGACCTAAGGATGCATCCCAGGGATGCAGGGATTGTTCAACACGTACAAGTCAATAAATGTAACACACTTCATTAACAAAACAAAACCAAGGACAAAAACTATATTATCATCTCAATAGACTCAGAAAAAGCATATAACAGTTCAACACTCATTCATGATTAAAAAAAAAACTTTAAAAAATTGGAATAGAAAGTCTTTATATCAAGCTGATAAAAGCCATCTATGACAATAGCCAACATCATACTAAATGGTCAAAAACTGAAACTTTCACTGTAAAATCACTATCACCGCTGTTGTTCAATAGAGTTCTGGAAACATTAGCCAAAACAATTAAACATGAGAAAGAAATATGGATAGTAAAGGAAGAAGTTAAATGATCATTATTTGCTGATGACATGACCCTCTACATAGAAGACCCCAAAAATTCCACCAAAAGACTCTGAGATAACTAAATTCAGTAGCATAGCAAGATAAAAAGTCAACACTTGAAAATCAATAGTGTTCCTATACACCAATAACAAACTTACCAAGAGAGAAATTAAGGAAACCAAAAAAATGAAATACTTAGGAATCAATCTAACCAAGGAAGTAAAAGACCTCTACACTGAAAGCTATGGTACTTTAAAAAAAGAGACAGACAAGGATATCAGGAAATGAAAAGATATCCCCTGTACTCAGATAGGAGAAACAATATAGTGAAAATGGCCATACTTCCAAAACTGTTACAGTGGTACCTCAGTTGACAAACTTAATTCACTCCACAATTCTGGTTGCAAACAGAATTAGTCACAGACCAAATCCAATTTTCCCATAAGGCTCAATGTAAATAAGGTTAATCCATTCTGAACCATGTTTTTTTTTTAACCACAAATATATGAAACCAAGTACAGTACAGTACAGTATGAAGAGAGAACACTAACCTTGACTGAGGCAACTTCTGCACCAGGGACAGGAAGGTGGGTGGGGAGGAGGTTATTTTTTGGAGGGAGAGATGCCCTCCATAAGGACATCAGGGAGATTTCCTTTGGGGGTTTCCTCATTTCTTTGTCTCATAGCTGCAGGGTCACTTTGACAAAAAAAACTGTCTAATATCACTAGTCTTTTCCTACCCTCCACAACCCTCCAGAAGTAAGATACCATGTTCATTACAGTTATGTTGAGATGGTACTTATCAAAGAAATCCTGGTACTAATTGCATTTTTCCCTAATGGATTTTATCAGATCACTGCTAACCTCTTTCTTCTCAATCTTCCTCTTCCTCAGTGGAATGCTGCTCAACAAGCACCTTCTGCTGCTCACTCTGGAGTTCAGGAACTTCTTCCATTGTCAGCTCCTCCTTATGGTCCTCAATAAACTCCTCTGTCTCCAACCATTGATGTCCAGACCCATACTCTTGCCCATGGACACAATCTCTCTACTACCTATGCATCAGACCCTTCAAAGTCACATTCAGTGACACATTCTGGCCACAGTTTCCTACAGGCTGAATTTAAGGTCCAGTTTGGGACATCTTGCCAGGTTTTGTCAATGAAATAGAGACTAAAAAGAACAAAGAATCAGAGAATTGAAGAGTTGGTTTGAAAGAACAAAACAGATAAACCCTTAGCCCAGCTTACCAAGAGGAATACAGAAAAGACTCACATCCATGCAATTAGAAATGAAAAGGGTGAAATCACAACAGATACCATTAATATATAGAAGACAGTAACTACTACGAAAATTGCATTCCAACATATTGGAAATTTTTTTTTTTTTGGTACGGGGGATCGAACTCGGGTCCTTGTGCTTGGGAGGCAAGTGGCAGAACCACTGAGCAAAATCCCCAGCCCCATATTGGAAATTTCTGAAGAAAAGAACAAACTCCTAGACACAAATTAGCAAAGCTAAACTAAGAACACACAAAAATGCTGGACAACCCAAAAACAAACCATGAAATTGAGACAGTAATAAAGAACCTAGCAACTAAAAAAAAAAAGCCCAGAACATGCTACATTCTATAAATCCTTCAAGTATGTATATCACCCACTCCTCAAGCTCTTCAAAGAAATTAAAAGAAACGAAGTGCTTCAAAATTCATTAATGGAAGCCAGCATCACTCTGATTCCAAAACCAGACAAAGACCCAACTAAAAAAGAAAACTAGAGGCCAATCTCCTTATTAACATAAATGCAAAAATCCTCCATAAGACATTAGTGAATAGAATGCAACACATCATCAAAAAAATCATACATCATGACCAAGTAAGTTTTATCTCAGAGATGCAAAGATGGTTCAACATACACAAATCAATAAATGTAATACATCACATAAAGAGAAGCAAGGTCAAAAACCATATTGATAGAGGCAGAAAAGGCTTCTGACAAAATCCAACACCTCTTTATGTTACAAATCCTGAATTTAAAAATGTATAGAAGGACCATATCTGAATTTGATAAAAGCTGTGTGTGACACACAACAACCAATATCACATTAAATGAGGACAAACTAAAAGGATTCCCTTTAAAATCAAGAAAAAGACAAGGATGCCCACTATCACTTTTTATCATTCATGGTAGCATCAAGAAATATTAAACACCTAGTAATTAACCTTTAAGACCTCTACAAAGAAAACTACAGTACTGTGAACAAGGAGACTGAAGAGGACATCAGGAAATGGAAAGATGTCCCCTGCTCCTAGAAAGATGGAACCTATATTGGCAAAATGGCCATACTCCCAAAACTGTTATCCAGATTCAATGCAGCCCCAATAAAAAAAACCAACAGCATACTTTACAGATCTAGAGAAAACAACCCTAAAATTCATATGGAACCATAACAGACCCAGAATAGCAAAAGCAATCATAGGCAACAAGAGCAAAAGAAGAGGCATCACAACACCTGACTTCAAGCTACACTACAAAGCAACAGGGATAAAAATGGCATGGTAATAAAACAAAAACCAGACATACAGATCAATGGAAAAGGATACAGAAACATCCACAGACACATTCAGCTATTTGATCTTCATCAAAGGAGCCAAGAGCATACATTGGAGGAAAGCATTCAACAAACACTGCTAGGAAAACTGGGTATGTTTGTAGAAGATTGAAACTGGACCCATATCTCTCACCATGTACAGTACAAAATTAAAATTAAAACAGATCAAAGATCTAAATGTTAAAACAGGAACACTGAACCTACTGAAGATAAAATAGGTAAAATACTTGAAGTCACAGGTGTTGGAAAGGATTTTCTAACGAGAACCTCAATTGCACAAGAAATAACCAAGAATCAACAAATGTGACTACATCAAATTAAAAGCTTCTGCACACCAATTAGTAGAGTGAAGAGAACAGGGAAAAAAATTTCTTGCTATTCCTCAGACAGACTGATATCTAGAATATATGAAGAACTCGGGGCTGGGGATTTAGCTCAGTGGTGCCACCACCTGCCTTGCAAGCGCAAGGTCCCCAGTTTGATCCCCAGTACAAAAAAAAAAAAAAAAAGAACATATGAAGAACTCAAAACAATTAGATGCTGTAAAATAAGAGATCCAATCAAGAAATAGGCAAGTGAATTGAGCAGCTATTTCTCAGAGAAAGAAGTACAAATGGCCAGCAAACATAAGAAAAAAATGTTCAACATTTCTGGCCATTAGAGAAATGCAAATTAAAACACTATGATTCCATCATATACCAGAAAGAATGGCAATTATCAAGAAATCAAAAAATAACAAATGCTGGCATGGCTGTGATGAAAAAGGAACCCTCTTACATCGTTGGTAGGAATGTAAACTAGTATAACCACTATGGAAATCAGTATAGAGATTTTTCAAAAAACTAAAATTAGAAATTCTATATGATCTAGTTAGAATCTTTCTAGTATCTTCCCCAAAGAGCTAAAGATATCATAACACAGTGATATATACATACCAATGTTTATAGCAGCAGAATTCATAATGGCTAAATCCTGGAAGCAGCCTGCATGCACATCAACAGACAAATGGATAAAGAAAATGTGGTTATCGATACATAATGGAACACTACTCAGATATAAAAAAGGACAAATTTGAGACATTTGTAGGAAAATGGATGCACGTGGAAAACATAATGTGGAGTGAAATAAACCAGATACACAAGTTTAAATATCATATGGTATCTCTCATTTGAGTAGGGCAAATTACAAAGAGATCAATAGAAGATGCATAGGAGACAAGGGGATGGATCTCTTGTAAATGGGAAAAGGGTATAAGAGACTAGGGGAAAGGGGTGAGGGAAATAAGTAGAATAAAGATATGCCATGTACAGGAACCTAATAACCTTAATGAATGTAAACATTATATGCCATAAACATGAACTAAGACTGACAATATCAGTAAGAATGAAAATGGGGAAAGGGGAATTAGAAGAAGGAGGGAGGGAGAAGGATGGGGAAGAGGATTTAAAAATAAGGAAGCAAGTTGTATTATGTACATGTACCCACTCCCCAAGATGATTGTAAAATGGACGTATGGCAAATATGTACTAATTTTTTAAAATGCTGGTGAGGATGTGAGGAAAAAGGAATCCTTCTTTGTTGGTGGTGAAATTGCAAACTAGTTCAACTATGAAAATCAGTACTGTTTAGATTCCTCAAAACACTAAAAATAGAAATTTCATTTGTCCCAGACAAACCTCTCTTGGGTATAAATCCCAATAGAGTTGAAATCATATTACAGTGATACATCCATACCAATGTTTATAGCAGCACAATCCACAATAGCTAAATTAGGAAAGTGGCCTATATGCCCACAAACAGATGAATAGATTAAAAAAATAGCCAGGCATGTTGGCACACATCTGTAATCCCAGGACTCGAGAGCTTGAGGTAGAAGGATCACTGAGAGTTTGAGGCCAGCCTTGGCTACATAATGAGTTCAAGGCCAGCCTGAATTGCATAGTGAGACCCTGCCTCAAAAAAAGAAGAAGAAGGATAAATTTGAGTCATTTGTAGGAAAATGATGTACTTTGAGCCTATCTTACTAAGTGAAATGAACACAGGTTAAATATCAGATGTTTTCTGTTAAATGAGAAACCCAAATATAAGTAACTTAAAGAGCAAAGTAAGAGAGATGGGAGAAAACAGGGGGGTAGATTTTGTGTAGATGAGAAGGGGCTATGGGGAGGGGAAGAATAGGAAGGTGGTGTGGGGAGAGGGGACTGAAACTGATCATATATGAATGTCATTATTATGGATTGCAAACATACACTAATAAAAAATAAAATTTTTAAAAATCCCTCTTCCTGCAAATGTCTCAAGTGAGTTTAGGTATCACTGAACTGCTAGAAAAATAGATTTTTAATTTTGTTTGAATAATCATCTTTCAAGTACTTTAAATGTCACTGAATCATCTCCCACCCTTTTGAGTTCAATGCCAAATAATCTACTTAAAGTTACCCTTTAAGCCGGGCATGGTGGTATACACAATGTAATGCCAGCACTCTGGGAGGCTGCAGCAAAACAACCTCAAGTACAAATCCAGCTTGGGCAACTTAGCAAGATTCTGTCTCAAAATAAAAAATTAAAAAGGGCTGGGGATATAACTTAGTTTGAATCCTCTTCAATCTCTAGTACTGAAAAAAAGAAAGAAGATATCCATATATTTTCCCTGTAAATTCTGTTCATTCTCAGTAAATTTTGGGTCTGCTGAGTAACAGTGTAGTTTCTTACTGTACATATTATATTGTAAAAGTTAAATGTGAACTAAGATCTCTAAAAAGCAGAGTATGAAAATTATTCACTTAGTGTATATTCCCAGTTGAGTTAATATGAAGGCCAGAATTAAAGTGTCCTTAAATTTTCTCTACTTGGTTAACTATCAGCAGCCAGTCAGAGGTGGGAAAGAGTCAATTTATGATTGAAAGAACTTAAAGCTCCCAAATGTAGTCAATGAGGCCAAAGCCAACAAATGAAAACAAGTCAGTATTTATCCAAAACAATTACTAAATGGAACACACAAAGTAAGCATACTGAAATAAAAGGTATGCCAGACATCATTGGGAATACCTCCTGCAAATCAAAGAAATAACAGGCTGCTTTGCTGTATGCAGTAAGCCAAAGGGCATGAGCCAGTCAAAAACCAAATGATGGGCTGGGGATTTAGCTCAGTGGTTCCACAGCCTGACTCGTAAGCGCAAGGACCCAAGTTCGATCCCCGGTACCAAAACACAAACAAACAAAAACCAAATGACGAGGTCCACATTTGGCATGAAAATATAAGGAGCACCTTGAAATATACTTCCCAGAAAAACTGGAAAAAATTATAAAAGCAAAACCACTTAAAGTCCCTATAAATGGTCTTGGGGGCATAGAGCAAATGAAAGAAATAACATTTACTGGAGAAAATCTACAAGAGCTCAGTAAGAATGGCAAAAGCCTGTGGTGAATTAAGAAGAACAAGATCTCTGCCTCTCCATCCCAATTCAGTGAGATGGAATCTCCACTTAAGATTGGTAGAAGTCCCCCTTCTTAAATTCCTACTCCAAAAGCTATCTTCCTGGGGAGGGTAAAATGTCAACATATTTTTGATCCTTCTCCCAGTAACCTGTTGCTGAAGCTAAGATCTGGGTTACTGTCCCTAAGATGTAGCGCCTCCATTCTTCCACACACCCCCAACTAGAGGCATAAAGACTCTACCTTAGGTATGGTGCTACTGAGAATAATGAGGCCCCAATCATCCTGGCCCTGGCTCCTAACAACTCGGTTCTATACCAAAAGGGCAAGTCCTTGCTCTCACTTTCTCTACCTAACACTCAGCTCCTCAAGTAATGGTATTAATCAGAAATGCACCATTGTCCCCATCTCCAGCTCCAAATCTGTGGCTAGGAGATTATGCCTGGCTGAAGAAGGTGTCCCTAAAGCAGGTAGCTCCTAATCTCTTCCCAGAATTGACTTCATTTGCAACTGGGTATGAAAAAATTCAAGCCTAAGGTTGCTCTTAAGAACAGTGGAGGTTTTAGTAAAAGGCAATTTTAGATGCGGTTGGTAGAATCAATGGATATAGAGGCTAAAGTGTAAATAAACTGGTTTTACCCAAAGAACAACCAAGGAGGGAAAAAACTAGGAGGAGCCTGCCTCCATTCAGAAAAAAATCTCAAACATTAACCTTAACAATCATCCCTTCAGAGGAACCTGGTTTTGATTGCTTTTGTCTAATGATTTATGCCCCTACTGCATGTTGAAAACAACTGTATGATCTGCCAGCAATTATTGGAGCATAGCTAGTACAGAAAGAAAGAGAGCCTTGCCAAAACTATTATCATCCCAGGATAGCTACAGACATACCCAAGGCTGTGCCCCCTGAGAAGCACTGTCAGAGGCTTAACAGAGACTCCACTAAAAGAATCCACCTAATCTCTAAACAAATAAGCAAACAATAACCCCCAAGAGGAAGGGGACCAATGCCCAGAGTTGCTGTATCATGTAAAATGTTCAGCTTTCAAAAAGATAATTGTAAAAAAAAAATAACAATTGTGAGACATGCTAAGAAATGGTAAAGAATGACCTGGGAAAAAAGCAGTCAAGGGCACCAGGGATTCAGCTCAGTGGTTCCGGTGCCTGCCTTGCAAGCTCAAGGTCCCGAGTTCGATCCCCAGTACCAAAAAAAAAAAAAGAAAAAGAAAAACCATCTATGCATTTGAACAGATGTTTTATTCAAGAGAAAAGGTCTTGAAAGTAGCCATTATAAATATGCTCAAAGACTAAATGAAACCATATTAAATAAGTAAAGAAAGCCAGGCATGGTGGCGCACACCTTTAATTCCAGCACTCAGCAGGCAGAGGCAGGATAGCTTCGAGCTTGAGTCCAGCCTGGGCTACATACTGAGCTCAAGACCAGCCTGAACTACAAAGTGAGATGGGACTCTGTCTCAAAAAAAAATTAATAAATAATAAAAAAGAAGTAAAGGAAGGGTGATGTGATGATAATGCCATCTTAAAGAGTATCAATAAACAGGAATTATAAAAAGAAATAGATGAGAGTTGCAAAGTATCATAACTAAAGAATTCATTAGAGGGGCTCAACAGTAGATTTGAACAGGCAAAAAAAATCAATGAATATAAAGACAGATCAATAGATTAAACAACATGAACAACAAAAAAAAAGGACTGAAGAAAAATGAACAGCCCCAGAGAAATGTAAAACTTTATTAAGCATACCAACATATACATGCTAAGCACACCAGAAGACAGAGGGAGTGCAAGAAAACATTTTGGTGAAATAATGGCTGGAAACTTCCAAAGTTTATTAAGAACAATAATATACATATCTAGAAAGTTCAACAAAGTCTAAGAAAAATACACAGAAATCCACAGACACATAATACTAAATACTGAAAGCCAAAGACAATGGGAAATTCCTTAAAAAAGCAAGAGGGTTTCCTTACTAACAAAGAAACTCTAAAATTAACAGCAGGTTTCTTGGCAGAAACAGTGGAGGCCAAGCAAGGTACAGTGGTGCACACTTGTAATCCCATTAGTCTACTCTGGAGGCTAAGTCAGGAAGACTGCAAATTCAAGGTCAGGGTGGGCAACTTAGTGAGACCCTGTCTCAAAAAAATTTTTAAATAAATAAATAGAGCTAGGGATGTGGCTTGGTGGTAAAGTCCTTACTTAGCAGGTGTGAGAACCTGCATTCAATCCCCAGTACTAGAAGGGAGGGAAGGAAGAAAGGCGAAAAGGGAGGGTGGATGGGAGAGGAAGGAAGATGGAGGGGAGGAGAGGGGTAGAGGGAGGAAGGATGAAGAGAACAAATGAACAAGGCCAGAAGGCACTAGGTTAACTTTCAAAAATGCTCAAAGAAAAAAACTGTCCAGCAAAATCCTATCTACAGTAAAAATACTGTTCTAAAATGGAAGTGAAATAAAGACATTCCCCAGCAAAAACTGGGAGAATTTGCTGCTAGAAGAGCTACCTCACAAGAAATAACTAAAGGAAGTTCTTAGGCCTGAAAGCAAGTGGCTCCCAGACTGTAATTTAAATCTCCATAGAAAAAACAAAGAGCACTGGAAAACATAATGACCTAACTACACACAACAATATAAATGCTTACTTTTCCTGCTTTCTTCTTTGAACTGATTTGAAAGGCAATTGTACAAAATAATTATATCTATATTATATATGGATATAGTATATTTTGATTCTATGACATATAGAGATATATTTGCCAATAACATCACAAAGGAGATGGGTGAGAAGACAGCTATGTCAGGATAAGGAAATAATTCCAGAAAGATATCATTTACCAAAAATGATAAAGTCAGTGTAACAAAAGTTACACAACTTCTCTCAACTTCTTTAAAAGACATTATATAAATTAATAATCATGATAAGATATTGTTGGAATTATAACACTTGGCAATATGTAAAAATAAAACAACAAAAAGGGGGGAAGGAACTAGAACTATATGTGAGTAATGTTTATATTACCTCACTAGAATGAAGTTATAAAAGTCTTAGAAAAAAATATGGGTAAATCTTCATGATTTCAGATTTGGCAACAGATTCTTAGATATAACACCAAAAGCATGAGCATCAAAAGAAAAATAGATAAATTTCACTCCATCAGAACGAAAAAAAAAACTGGTACAAGAGATCAAACCTAGGGCCTTGCACATGCTAAGCATCTGCTTTACCACTACACACCCCAGATAAAATGAAAAACTTTTGTGCTTCAGAGGATACTATCAAGAAACTAAAAAGATAACCCTCACAATGAGAGAGAACATTTGCAAATTATCTGATAAGGGACTTGTGCCCAAAATATATAAAGAACTTTTACAAATCACTAAAAAAATAAAACTTTATAAACCCTGAGCTGAGATATATAGCACACTAATAGAGCTCATGCTTAGCCTGAGCAGGGTAGAGATAATTTCCAAGCACCAAAAAACAAAAACCCAATAATACAATTTAAAAATAGGCGAAGGATACAAATAGACATTTCTCCAAAGAAGATATACAGTCAATAAACACAGGCCAAGATACTCAATATCTTTAGACATAAAGGAAACACAAATCCAAACCATAGTGCAGTACCATTTCACACCCACTATGATGGCTAGAATCAAAATCAGGTCAAGGGTCATTGAGAAATTGGAACCCTCACACAGTTCTGGTTGTAATGTAAAGTGTGCAGCCATTTTGAAAACCAGTCTGGCAGTTTCTTAGCAAGTAAATATAAAGTTACCATATGATTTGAGAATTCTACTCTTTTGGGAGTACAAAGTATACATACCTAAAAGAAAATCTTATGTGCACACAAAAACTTATATATCAATATTTATAACAGCACTATTCATAAGAACCAAAAGGTGAAAACAACCTAAATGACCATCAACTGATGAATGCATAAAGAAAATCTTTTATACTGTACTCATACATAGACCATTATTTGGCTCTAATAAGGAATGAAGTACTTATACATGCCGTAATATAAACAAATCTTGAATACATAGTGCTAAGTGAAAGCAGCCAGTCACAAAAAACGGCATATTACACGAATGTATTCATATGAAATGTCCAGAACAAATACATACATAATGAATATAGATTGGTGGTTGCTTAGGGCTGGGAGAGAAGCATATAGAAAGGTGACAGTGAAAAGGCAGTGGGTTTCTTTCTGAGGCAATAAAAATGTAAAATTGATTGTGGCAATGGTGGTTCACATCACTGAATACACTAAAATCCACTGAATTGCACAATTTAAACAGGTTAATTATGTGATATATGACTTATATCTCAATAAAAATGTTAAAAAAATTTTAAACATATATGAACAGTATCATGATCAATACTGTCAGACTTTAAACTCAGCTAAATGGAGCTGAGAAAAAACTATGATGCCTCAGTTTCTACCATTTAAATATTAATGAAATAAATTCAAAATTGTATCATTCAAAATCCATAAATCCTTTTAATAGTAACTAATAGAGTGGTAGCTGTCCTTTAATTTTATTTATTTATTTATTTTATTTTTGATATAGGGTTTTGCTATGTAGTTTAGGCTGGCTTTGAGCTCACTATGTAGCCCAGGGTGGCCTCAAGCTCAAAGCAATCCTCCTGCCTCAGCCTCCCAAGCGCTGAGGTTACAGGCATGCGCCACCATGCCCGCTGTCCTTTAATTTTAATAAGCATATTCTATTGCACAGCACGGGTCTAGAGCACTATTCTGGGTGAAAAATTCACTTTACAATGCATCCCAGAAATTATATATATGTGTGTGTATTTATACATAAAAATTCATAAAATACTTTTTAATATGTAAGAAGCACTGTTTCTATCCTACTGCATCTCATCTTAAAAAAAAGGGAAGATCCAGTCCACTAACATGACTTCATAACACTACACTAAGGTCTCCTTCAGCTCTACAATATTATGCTACATATTAATGACAAATGTTTGGGGAGATGGATATACCAATTACCCTAATCTGATTATTACAAATTATGTAAATGTATTGAATGTTAACTACACCCCATAAATATATACATTATGTGTTCGATTAAAATTTTAAAAATTGGGGCCAGGGATTTAGCTCAGTGGTTCTGCCCCCTGCCTCACAAGTGCAAGGTCCCAAGTTTGATCCCCGGTACCAAAAAAAAATTGTTTTTAATTATAAAATTCTTGAAGGCATGACTGTATATTTCTCTTGGTATTTTATTAACTAGGACGGTGCTTATGCGCATAGTAGTAAACATTAAATGTTTGTTGACAAAAAATAAAAATTTAAGGTTGTTTCTCAAAGCTGACAATACTGTACTTTATAGTGATACTGATGAAGTGGTGGTAACTAATTTTTCTTTCAATATATGAGAAATAAAAAGATATACTGAAGTATAGTAAGTACAGATAATTCCTTTCAAACTGTTCTTGAGAGATAATAATGGAGAAAAACATTAAAAAGTGCTATAACCACTGCTACATTCATAAGCTAGGGAAAAGCATTCTTCCAACTTCCAAAGTGACCTGTGCACACAAAACACTACTGAATATTCAAATCGAAGGATAATGTTTATACGTAAATTTAGGGCGGTGTACGTTTTGAGGAGAAAGATAATTATGGTTTTCGTTTATCAGAGAGCACGCCTGTTAGCAAAGGAGTTGACTGCTGCCAATTCAATTTGCCTTTTGTTTATAGGTGACTTGTCATGTTACAGCACCCTCCAAAATGCTACCTGCGACTAAAATCTGAACCACAGGCAATTTGGTACCACATTCCATTAATAATTTTGGAAAGTAGCCCAGTCTTCTTTGCATTTAGAAATGTAAGCAGGCTGGGAATGCTGCCTGCCCCATCTAACATCAGAAGGAAAAAAAAACTATAAATACTACCAGATACTTCGGCGCTTCAGGTGCCCTCTGAACCTGCCCCTCCGTTCTTCTTTGCTGTCCCTATAGGTTTCCTTCACTACTTCCTCAAATTACTAACCCTAATTTCCTTCTCTTAATTGTAGCTCAGAGTTATCCCAGACAATCCTTCTTCCAGGGCCTCTCTCTGACCCGAGGTCACAAGGGCAACCTTTTCCCTATTAGGTCCCCTTGTCCTTCACCATACTATTCCGTGTGACCGGCATCTCACCTGGTAGTTTCGAGCCGTTCCTGAGGCGCCACGCAGATGTGACTGCCACTGTGGATGTGAGCCGAGGACAGTAACTAGAGGCCGGATCAAAATCGCTGAAGGCTGGCGCTTTTCGAAAGCAGCCGCCGCGGCTGCCCAACGCCAAGAACGTATCGCGAGCAGCGCCATCTTGAGCGAGGAGAGGAACAAGAGAAGGGGATTGTGGGACACTGGCTGATTGAACGCGGTTCCCTCAATCATCTCTCCCCTCCCCCTCGTCCCGCCCAGTCTGACAACCGAAATGGCTTCTATATGATGATTCCTTCTTTGTTACGCCCCTGGGTCTGGACTTTGTTTTTCTTACACAACCTAGAATAACGGAGTATCAATGTCTTTTGCTCTTTTCCTCGAGTTGCCAGATATAATTAAAGAGACAGAGGTACACGATAAAACTGCTTTAAAGAGCTGCAGCCACCATAGATCAGATGGTAACACTTTATGTATGCAATAATTATACGTGAATGTGGGTAGTATTTTGCAATTCAAGAAGTGCTTTTTACATATCTAATCTTATTTAATCCTCACACCAACTCTGTAGAATAGATATTATTTTTAAATATTCCCGTAATTATGAGGATACAGATTGAGATAGTCTGTGGCTTGACAAAAAGCGGAGCTAATGGGATGGTGGGATGGAGACTAAACCTACCTAGGTTTCACAACTTCCCTTACAGTGCTTTTCATGAAATTGCACCTAAATTTAGAAGAAACATTTGTGTAATTTAAGAAGGTGACAGTGATCTGTTTCTAGAAAATGCTATAACTTATTGTCCTTTCTGGACTTGAGCACTTGCTTTTGCCTCTATCAGGAACATCTTTCATGTAGATTTGTACATGATAAAATTTGTCTTGCCATTTGAGTCCCTAGCTCAAATGTCATCTGATTATGACAAGAGCACTTTATCTAAAGAAGCCAGTGCCCCAGATTCTTATTACTTTTTTTTTTCTTTTCTTTGGTACCAGGAATCAAACTCAGGGCCTTGTGCTTGCTAGGCAGGCACAGTGCCACTGAGCTACATCCCCAGCCCCTTCTTATCACTTTTGATCACACTGTCTTATGGTTCTCTAAAATCCTGCTGTAAAAAATGTGTTCCACAAACTACCTGTATTTGTATCACCTGGGATATTGTTAGAAATTCACAATCTCAGTCCCCACACCAGACCTAAAAATTCCAAATCTGACTTTAAGAAACCCCCAGGTTATTTATAAGCATTTTAAGAACAGCTATCACTTTCCAGAATTAACTTTAACATTAAGAATGCTGGGCATGGTGGCACACACCTGTGATCCTAACACTCAGGAGACTGAAGGAGGAGGATCACCAGGAGTTCGAGGCCAGTTTGGGGCTACATAGTGAGTTCGAGGCCAGCCTGAACTGAACTACATAGCCAAACCCTATATCAAAAAAAA
>NW_004624836.1:5492125-5562845 GCF_000247695.1 Heterocephalus glaber | reverse complement strand
GATATCTGGGAGATTATTTCTGCTTTGAATTTTTCTAGAGCCTCATTCATCTGTTTTGTTACTTCCTGTGCTATCACTTCAGGGTATCCAGGTGGTTGTTTGTGGGACTTTCCCATCTCATTTTCCCCAGGATTTACCCTTGATGGGGTGGAAGTCTGAGTTTGTGCCTTGTTTAAATGTCTTTTCATTTTTGTTTTTGGTACTGTCCTTGGTTTAACTCCTGGGTTGATAGTTTGAAATTGCTTATTGTAGGTATCTTTGTTGCTTGTAATTAGAACCTTTATGGAATGATTGCCTCTCAGAGGTGTTTTCCAGATATAGCTGGTCTTTAATTTTGAGTTTCTAATGACTCTAAGGCTATCTAATTTTCCTTATGCTAGGAAGGTTCATTGACTAGATCAATACCAACACCTCAGCCCAAGTGATACAATCAGCAACACCATTGCATCAAATACATCTTCGAAAATGACATTTTGTGGTAGTTATTAATCTATCACCTTTAGCTGTGTGAATTAAAGCAAGATCGAGGACCAACCCAACATATAGTGAATAAACTCTTCAATATAACAACTTTACCCTTTGGGATGGGGAGTCAGAAGGGGTTGGGGAGGGAGGGATAGATGGGAAGAAGGATAGGGCAAGGTTAGCAGTGTAGTCCGAGGACACAGGTGAGAAGGAAAAAGAGAATAATAGGAAAATAAAGAAGAACTCTGAATGAGGACCAGCACAGGGACAAAAAGGGAAGATGAACAATGTGGGAGAGCAAGAGAGTGAGTGTAAGAGAGAGAGAAAGGAAAGAGAAAAGAAAGAAGAAAAGAAAAGTAAAAAAGGAGAGAAAAACAAATATCTGCAAAGAGTAGGGAAAAAAACTAAAGTAAGAGGAGCAAAAGAAAAGAAAAGAGAAAAAAACAAAATAATAGAACTAATTTGGGGAATAAAAAATAACAATGAAGATGAAGGGCTTCTTTCAGGGTATGTCTCTGTTGTCACAATAGACAACATGGGTTGCAGTGTGCAGATATGTCAATGAGTCTCAGCTAGCTAGTCGCAGGCCCATGAGATTCAGGCAGATTTCTGGCTGCAAGTCCCAAGTTGAGCTCCCTGTCTTCCTGTAGGCTTGAACTCCGCAGAGTTATAATTGCAGGTTCCAGCTGCCCTTCCCCTGAAGATAGTCCTGGTCCTGATGGGGGGTGAAGATGACTCCAACTTACCCAGTACAGTGGTCTGGTGGTCCGGTGTCCTCTGTTTCTTTGTAGTGTGGAACCAGGTGGCTGTACAGAGGAGCGGGGGGGGGGGGTGGTCCAGTGGATTGCTGCCGGAGCGTGGGCTTATTTGGCGTGTTCCGCGCAACTCGCGACATTGCTACGGTGTCCGCAGACCTGCCTGTCTTGTCAGGCCATTATTATGGAGCATGTATGTGCTCTTGCTATGACCTATAATGAATTCCCCTGTATTGCTGCATGCGCCAAAGCTGTTTGCGGCCCTTAGCCTTGCAGAAAAGGTGTGGTACCAATGGCCAGGACACAGTTCCATGACTGTGACAATATTGTCACAAGACTCATGCCTGGTATATATTTTACCAAATGGGAGAGGTCTTTCATTACTATTATCTATCTTTGCTTTGTCCTATCACCCTTAAGACAATCTATGCCAAAAGTGTGGTAGAATGAGCTTGCGCATACACTGCTCTGGTGAATGGATTTGATTGTTGAGTGCGTACTGCTGTGACTAAGACTGCAGCAGAAGGAATGACTTGGCACATTCACCCTGCTATGGCACCCAGTTGGACCAAACTGGCTAAATAGGGACCCACAACTGAATATTGGGACTGCACACGACAACCCATAGACATGTCACGATGGAAAACTCATGGAACTGGGCCCCTCTGGTTAATCCATAGTGTGTGGGATGGTTGGGGTTGACTTATGAGGAAACATTTTGAACCTTCAGTATGGGTCCCAAGATGTATAGAACAGCATAAAGTTAGTGTAACAGTTGGGTGAAGTCCCCAGAAACTTGCCTTAATAACCCACTGGACCAGTGTGAAACTGGTGGAACAACTGCCCTTTCCAAGGGCAGGCTCCTTTTGATTTTGCATTCCCTGGTAGCTCATGGGTTTGTGGAGAAACTGACTGGCCATATTTGCATGCCAACTAGACCAGACGGTTTAGCTAGGGATGTCCTTATCTGCCAGCTACCCTTTTTGAGACTTTATGTGCACAACCAAGTAGCTGGGATGCTGTCAGAGCATGGTATCAGTGGTGGGTTTGCTGTACACCATTGTGGTTTTGTCCCCTTATTGTGCTCTGTGCTTACTGTTGCCCATCACTGGGAAAGATAGAAGTGGAATAACAGGTGGCTGCCCTTGCAGAACATACTGCTAAGGCTTTAAATCATATGTGTGTGGCCTTGATACTTCTTACTACAGAGATAGACCAAACATGAGAGGTAGTACCGCAAAATTGGGTGGTGCTAAACATCCTCCCTGTGGCCCAATGTGAAATATGTGGTCTGTTGGGCACACAATGCTGTGTCTATATACCAGAAAACACACATAATGTCACCAATGCTTTTCAGGGTATGAGGGGGAGAAACTGCCAAAATTGAAGAGGCAACCAGAAACCCACTGCAGGAGTGGTGGAAATCTTTAGCCTCAGGTTGGAGATAGCCCTTGTTTATCCTCAAGGGAAGGCCAGTACTTTTCTGGCTTGCTGTTTATCCATACGTTGCTGCTGTGGTATGTGGGTGAAAGGCTATGAAAGAGGAATTCCAGAGGCAATGGGTCCTGAGTCAGCCGGACTCCAGAACAGACATATGTCCAAGGCTCCAGTGTAAATAGCTTATATAACAAAGATTCTTGCTGGTCAATATAGATAACTTATGTAACCAACATTGCTATTGCCAAATGGCCACTACTGTGCCATCCCCTGTGCAAATGTGCTTGGCTGTGTGTGAGAATAAATATGTCAAATCTGCCCACTGCTCCTTGCCTCTTCTTCCAACTGCCCACCATCAAACCTGTGGAACATTTGCTTGAGTTGTTGAGAAACACTTGGATAATAAAGATGCCCATAAGTGAATCCATGTAGAAGACTGCAAAAGGAACTTTACTAATTACATGTTTCCCTGAAAATAAAACCTACCTGGAAAACAAGGCTGTTTACTCCAAAAGATGCAATGGGGCTCATTTTCAGGGGATGTCTCTTGCAAAATCATGCAAGAACTTGTTTTCCAGGTAGGTCTTATTTTGGGGGAAGCAGGGTTGTTGGCATTTAAAATGGCAATGCTCAGAAGATTTAGAAAGATCTATGAACTACAGGTGGGAATATTCATCCTACCTCAGTGCCTCCTGGCTTCATCATTCCAGAGTTGCAGAAATTATTGCCTTTGTTAATGTGAACCCAGCTCTTTCAGGAAGTTAGGAAGAAAAATGGCTAGACAGTGTTTACTCACAAAAAAATTAACACACAAGATAAAGCTATCCATTCCTTTTCATGGACTTAGTAAAGAAACTCTCAAAGGGGCTTTTATTAGAGAATGTCAAATAAATAAACTTTTCAATTGCTCCCATGTCACTACTGTAAAAAGTAATAAAGTCTGTCACCTAACTCAACTTCAGCTGAGTAGAATAATCAATTAGAAGCTCTCTTAAGAAAATGCTCCTGAGAGCTTTTGAGACAAATTAATCCTGAAACTGAAGCAGTCATGACATACTCAGAGACCACCATAGGAATGGGGAATGGGCATCCCTACCTGTTATTCATTATAAGCACAATTTGTGTTTTTTTCTTCTGGGACAGTCAGGAATCTAAAAGCCATTTGTGCTAAAATCATTACTCATTTAACAAATGTCTACCAAAATATTGCCTCTGAAGACTCTGCTAATACTAAAAGCAGACTTCACATTGGATATTGCTACATAATGTTTTTGAGAAGCTAAACAATTTAAACTTTTAAATAGAAAAATGCTCACCTAATGGGAGACAAGGAAATCATAACTAAAAATTTTACTTTTAAGAAGACTGCAACTTTTGAGCCTCAGCTGAAGTTACCCAGTTACCCAAATATCAGCATTCCTTTAGCTAAATTTAGGTTCCTTCCCTACCAGATCCATCACACCCAATATTCCTCAGGAATAGTGAAAGTCCATAAATTGGTTTGAGAAAATAAAGACCAGGAGCCTGATCCTAAGAACAGGTTGAGAAGAACAGGTTGAGAGAATAGGTTGAGAGAACAGGTTGAGAACAGGTTGAGAGAATTCAAAGAATGTTTAAATTATCTTTTAAAAAATTTGTGCCCATACCTATAGAATGGGCCACTACTCTTCTTGCATGAACACAAAGAAGGGATGTGAACTCAATGGTCCAACCAGGTTTATTGCTAAACCTGAGAGAGACCTCTCTGTGTGAGCAGAACAGAGACGGTGTCTCTTACAGGCTAAAAGGTTTTTTCTACAGCGTTTTTTTGGTGGGCTTTTGAGAGCATGGGTCAGAAAAATGGTGGGCTTTTGGCTTACTTATGTGTTTGAGGAATACTCATAACCTCCTGACATGTCCTCTGGGGACTGCTCGTGACCTAAGTAAAATGAAACCTACATCTCTCTGAGATGGCAGATAGGCTTGTTCAAAATGGCAGTATCCCTGTCTGGGCTCTATCAGTGGGGGTGGGCTGCCTTCTTCCAGAGTTTCTACCCCTTCAAGAGAAGCTAAATGTTCCCTATTCCAGGAAATAATGTGTCTCATTTTTCTGAGTGTGTCCTAAAATCATTGACTAATAAACTCTTCCTGTGCCCTTTACTGATGCATCCTGAAAATTCTTTTTCCAAGATGTGAGTCAGAGAACCTGCAAATTTATTCTACAAAAGGGTAGGTTAGGTTCTTTATTTTAGCCTAGGAATCTCCTCAGACCCAGCTCTGTGACAGTGCTCTATTAACGTGTGCCACATTTTCTCAATGTTCAGCTGATTCTGATTCCCTAGTCTTTAAGGTCATAATATTATAGGCAGCTAAGTTAGATAAAAATTAATATACAGTCAGAGAGGGACTGGGCTATCAGAGAAGTCAGAAGAAAAAATAAAGACATCAGAATTTTGGCTGGAGGCACATCTGAAGAAGGCCAAGCCTCAAGATAAAGATGCATTGGCCAGGCCTACAGGCTTCCCTAAAGGACAAGCAGTAAATTGGAATTATACTATAATTAGCCCTACCTGATACAGGAAGTTCAGATAGGCATCAGTCACCCAGGTGGGTGACCAAAGCATCTAGACCCATCCCTTCCCAAAAATGCCTTTGTTCTTTCCAGGTACCCTTGCTATGTAACTCGCTTCCTTATTGGATCAACATTAGCTAAGGAGCTATGTAACCCTATAGGTTGATTATAGTTTGACCCATGTTGTACTGACATTATGACTTTGCTGTATAAACTACCCCTAACACAGGGCCTCGGTGGCAACCCACTTCTAGGATCCCTCCTTCTCTCAGGATCTATTCCTATTCCCCAATAAACATTTCCTACTCTTAACCTCCTTTGTCCTTTGGAATTCATTCTTCAATTTCGGGGAACACAAACTCAGCACATCTGATACCTAGCAGGTTGGGAGTTATTTTCTCCTATATCAATAATAAACTCAAAAAATTTTAATTAAATTTCTTTTATGCTCTTCAGTCTTTTTTAAAAATTTCATGAAACTGAAAATACTTTTTTCATGTCAAATACAAACTATTCTGTTTAGCTAACATGGGCAAAATGCATGTTAACAGTTCTGAAGACACTTTTATCTTAATCTTTTAAACATTTACTTAAGTCATGTGGACTAAAAGACATTTGGGTTTATGTTTTCCTAATTTCTAAAGTTGTCTTATTTTTAAATCAATCTGGTACCATCTAAACAATATATAAACAGTAGTACACACACAAACATAACATATAATGCACACCAACACACATAAAACAAATACTTGATTTATCATTTTCCAGATCTTTTTTTATTTACTAGATTTTTAAAGTTACATTATTGGCATGATTTTGTTTTTCACAGTCTAAAAAATTCTTAATCCTAAATTTGCGTGTAAGAAGATGAGAAATATACATCTGAGACTACTGACCCAATTAATCTGAGTTTAAATTTCCTAAAGCTTCTCCCTCTACCTTATCATAGATCTTAGTCAATTTAGAAAGCTCTTTCCCCAGGTTTTAAGGCATTTTCCATTGTGCTAAAATTTAGACATAGTTGGTCAGAAATTTACACATCTTATCCTGGCTCTATTGTTCAAAGCCTCTAGCGTGGAAACAAGAAACCAGTTTAGGACCAATATTTTCCCCCAAGAAAAACACAAAAAGAAGGCATCTGTAGTCAAATCCATCTATTTTTTTAAGTTGAGAAATGAAGGAGGCAGTAGACAAAAGTCAATTTCCATCAAACAGATACTTTGACAAATATTTGAAACAGAATGAGTTTAAAATGAACCAATGACTGTTAGCCAAAATGAGGGGAAATTTAAACCCCAGTAAGAAATCAACCAATATTATCCAAGTAGCTACATAGTCAATGGACAGAGAAGGGTCCTGCTTGTGCTTATCGCTAATCCAAACAAGGGCGAGGAAAGCAGCTATGGATACTATCCTGGCCAAAGGTACTTCAGAGAATCTTTTTAAGGACAGCTGGGTGAAATCAGAGTGTGCTTTCAGTTATAATGGCCATTATATATAAAAAAAATCTTTTTCTAAATCACAGGTAACTGAAATTTCTCTAGGGAGCTACAAAGTAGTACAAGCACTTTATTCCTGAGCAAATCAAATTGATCTCTACACACATCCCAGTGTCTCTAGTCTCTCAAAATCTCTTAATCCTAACTTTCCTGTCAGACAAATGGTTAAAGAACCTTGAGCTCCAGATTGGCTCATGAAAAAGCCTCAGAAAAGTTCAAGAGCCACAATGGCTGGCATAAATCTCTAGATGGGTTCAGAAGAATCCCCAAAGATGAGGAAAAGGAAGGATGAGGCCTAGTGTCTCTATAGAATGGACTTAAGCTTCCATCTGAGTAAAGTCTTACAGGGTATTGCCCCATTCCCAAATGGGAAGCTCCCTGGCCTAATTGAGTGTTCCATCAGGTCTTAAAGAGGAAGAAGTTGTACAAATTGTGGAAAAAGTAGATACCTGGATGATAAAAATGTAAATATATTACAATAATGTGTTTAGCAATGTTTATTGGGGTGTGTCTCCCATAAGTTTATGGAAATTGCAGGTGATACCATTAGTGAATAAATATAGGAATAAATGTTTGCAGGCAGCTCTTTCTTTATTCATCGAGGGGAGTCTTGTCCAGCAGTTTTCTCAAGCCCAGGGAGTCCCCTTTTAGTTATTTTAATCAGAACATCCTATGTTTTTAGATGACCTGTGAGAACCAGATCATAACAATTAGCACATTAATTTTGACCAGTGAAAGATTCCCAAGTTGTTCTACAGACAACAACCAGTCTTGACATCATTTTGATTGACTGGCAACTTGGATAGAAGCATGTCCTTAAATTTAATGACACTTATTTTACCTATAAGGCATCTTAAGCTACAGACAGAAATATTTGAACCTATATACACTGTTTTCCATGGAGATCCCAAAAAAGGCAAAAATAAGAAAAAATTGTGGAACTCAAAACAGCTGTAGGTGTTGCAACTGGTCATTAGCACAAATTGGACAAATGAATGGACAAACACACACAAGACAGTTAATTGTTCATAAACCAGAGTGAACTCAGATGTATTTGGGTATGGCCTTTTTATGACTCAAGCAAAATTATTATTTTAATAAGTGTGGTAAACAAAACAGTAGTGACACTATTCACACAATCTACTTAGAGGGAGGAAACTTTTTTATCCATCTGGTTCACCAGAGTGGTTGGTGTTTTCTGAAAAAAACAAAACAAAACAAAACAAAACTTGAGGTCTATTGGTTGGTTCAGAGGAGTATGAAGTTCATAGTCCTTCTTCATCTTCTGGCGTCTCAGGCAGTTTCACTTTTACCCTGGAGAGGTGAATCCAACTATTTCCTGTATCTTAATGACAAAAAAAGTGGTTAATAGTGTTGTGAGATGTTGTATTAGGCAACACTTTCCTGATGGTTGGGCTGCCTTCTGAGGGTCCCTGAGGCTGAAATAAAGAACTTAATCAACCCCTTTCAAATACATATGCAGGTTTGCTGACTCCTGTCATGGAGAAAGAATTTTCAAGACATATCAGTAAAATATGGATGAGAAAGGTTTATTAGAGTGGAGTGCAGGTGCACAAGGAAATGAGAATACAGTTGGGAACTAAGAATCCTTTATGTGTTTTGGGAGGTGGAAATCTGTGGAATTAGATAACTTATACTCTTAGTCCGTGGGAGAGGATAGCCCACCCCCAGTGAGATAATGGTCTATTCCTATGAAAAATCCCAAAAGGATGGTCCACTCATGGGTGAAAGTGATTTGCAAGTAAGAGGGAATGAGCAGAGCCATTTGTAGCTGAAAAGAATTTGCTCAGGTTTGCTGTTTTAGAAGAAAAAAAGTAAATAAATTGGGCTTGTGTTTTGCAGTTTTTCTTTAAAGTACATGTCTTAGTTACTTTTCTGTCATTGCTGAGACAAAATAACTGACACCCAAAGTTAAAAGGAGGAAAGGTTTATTTAGTCATAATCAGCTCTCTATATGGCAGAGTGGCTTGGCAGACAGGCCTTGCAGAGGAGAAAATGTTCATGGTGGCCAGATGGTAGCAAAAGCAACAAGAGACCTTAACAGTGTCTTTCTGCCCCTTTTATCTTAACTAGACCACTTAGGGTGGGTAGCACTCACACCCTTAATCATAGTGCCCTTGAGCATAGCATTGCACCATGAATCAATCCCACACACTCTAGATCCATCCACCCCAGAAAAAGGCCCACCTAGGAGGCTTTGAGGGAACATCTAAACACAAGCCATAACATTCTGCTCCAGCCCCCTAAATGCTCATGCATATCCCATTAGGCAAAAAAGCATTTAGCCTATCTCTAGGAGTTTCCAAAGTTCTAACAGTTTCAGTATTACTGAAAACACTAAGTCCAAAGTTTCTTTTGAGATTTAAGACAAATTTTTAGCTGCAAGCCCCTGTACAAATGAAAAGAAAGTTAAACACTTCTAACATTCAATGAAACAAGATGGGCATTTCCATTCTAAAAGTTATAAATAGGGGGATACAAAGGAATGGGACCAAAGCAAGTCCAAAATCTAGGAGGGTAAATATTAAATCCCATAGTTTCACTTCCAGCATCCTGCTATCTGTGGCAAGCTGTGAACTCCAAAGGGCTTGTGTGGCTCTGCTCCTAAGGCACTGTGGTGATTTTACCTCCCATGGCTTTTCTCTGGGGCTACCTCCGCTCCCTCCTTGCAATTTTCTTCAGATGATCTGTGCTCCTGGCTTTTCCAAACTTCTGCAGTCTCTATTGCACCTTTGGTTTCACACTCACAGCTTTACACATTGCCCTCTCAGGGGCACACTGTCTGGCCTCCCATTCCTTTTTCTGAAATCTGGGTGGAAGCCTTCCTGACCCCACAACTCTTGTATTCTGCATGCACCTAAAACCAACACCATGTAGATGATGACAAGATCTGCCACCAACCAGAGCAGTAGTCAGGCTTCTTTCTCTTTTGGCTGTAGGAGTACAGTGCCTATGAACCAAATCCCAAGGAACAACTTCCCTAGGCTGCTGCCATTCTGGAACACAGTGCTCTAGAGCTCTCTTTTTATTTTTATTTTATTTTTATTTTTGGTACTGGGGATCGAACTCCAGTCCTCGTGCTTGCGCAGCATGGAGCTCTCTTTTTAAAGCAAAGCCTTTCACTTTTGCATTTTTGAGGCTGCAATGGGTAGAGTATTGCTGCTTTTTTGTAATGCCCTCAGGCCATCTTTTTATTTTCCTGTTCTTTCTCAGCAATTAAGACCTCCTCTGCTCCATCTTTTCAGTCTACAGCTCTGTAGGGGACCTGATGGGAAGATTGAGGCCTAATTGGCCTCTTCTATGAGCACTAAGAAAGAGGCCATGCAAGATGGCTGACATGCCTCAAGGAAAGTAAAAATCCTGTGGTTTACCCAGACAAGTACCATGGAGGGAGGGAGACAGGTGTAACCTGTATAACTCTAATTGCTTGTGCCTGTGTCTAAGTGAATAAAGCCAAATTGTGCCAGTCATGTAGGGTTCTATGGCAAGCGGAGACGAGAACCCCTTGGCCTTCCAGATTTTACCCTGATTCTGTGTCTCTTTATTTTTCATCCTCAACACCCTTTGTCAGGATTGAGCTCATAGGCTGGTTCTACACAGTTCTACCAGAGCTTCCTTTATGGCCAAACTCAAACTGTTTTAAATCATTTGGTGGGCTCTTTGCTCTTGATTCACAACATAAATCTGGCTAAAAGCCCCCAACAGTAGCCATGCCACTGCCTCCACATTATACTGTCTTGAAATTTCTTCTGCCACATTAATTAGTCCATCAACCTTAATTTCAGTCTCAGGCAGTCTCTGGATATGAGCAAAATGCAGACAGACTTTCTGCCAAGGCATACATAACACATCATCTGGAGTCTAACAGCCAATTCAGTCTTTCTTCCTAGCAGAAACCTCCCAAGTCTGGTCTTTACTGGCCAGATTTCTATCAGTCTTCTGTTCTTCTGAGCTCTGACCAGAATCTCCCATGATCCCCTCTTCATGTCAAAGCTGAAAAGCAACTGAGTTCTCACTAGGGCCTTGACTAACAGACCTGAGCTTCTCATAGTTCACAGGTTTGGGGCATCTTTTGTTGCATACCAGCTAAAATATAACTTTTGTTTAGTTTCTCCACCCTCTCTGTTATAATTCCACTCAGGCCCTTCCTGAGGCCCAAATAATGCCACAGTTGGCTGATCCTCAGAGGGTGAAGCTTCAGATTTCATCATTGGCTTGCTTTGCAGCCTTTATAATCCTTTTCATTTCTGCTGCTGTGCAACAAGAAATGAGGATGAATTGGACATCTCATCAGGTCACATCCAAAGCCATTGTTAGGGTATGGAAACCATCAGCAAACTTCAGGATCCTTTGACAATCTACTCATTTTTTCCTTGCACTGCTGAACATCTGTAAGTGGAAAAGAAACTACCATGTGAACTGTACTATCAGTGCTTGTCACTTCTCGAAAGGGTAGATCAGTGGCAGGCTCAGATGCACCGTTCCCTGAGTCTAAGGCCCTATGGTAAGTAGACCCAGACCTAGTATGGGATGGACTCAGGAGATGGCCTTTATCTCCTGAGGTACTGACTAAGCAGGTTGTTGAGGAGGTAGTCTGTGGGAAGAAGGAGCTAATAGGAGCGAGTCCTCTACAACATCAGCTCCTGAGAGATGATGACTTCTAGGGTACAGATCAGGCCTCTGGTGGAGAGGCATAAAGGCTTGAATATAAGGCACCTCTCTGATCATTTGTCTTGCTCCTTACAGTAAAGATATAATTGAAATATTTCAGGTTGCTAAGGGGTGGCCACATCTCCTTTTCCCCAAGTGGATACATAGTCCATTTGTTATTACACAGGCATATAAGACAATGTCTTTGAAGGGTCTTAGTGTGGGACTTGTTCTAATGGTTAAGAAGACATTTAAGCAGGGACTCAGAAGGAATAGATGAAGTTGTTCCCATCTGTAGATAGGAGGAGCAAAAATTAGGGCATAGGTTTAGCCTCCCAGAGGTTTAATCTGGTCAGGCTGCACTCCCTTCCAGGGATTTAACCTGACAAGTTTGTACTTCCCTTCAGGAGTTTAACCTGGCAAAGCATTTCCTTCCAGGGGTTTAACCTGGTAAGTTTGTACTTCCTTCCAGGAGCTTAACCTGGCAGGGGATTTCCTTTAAAGTCATCAGGAGTTTAACCTGATTAGGGTGAATTCCTTGGACCCATTGAATTTCTCCTATAAACACAATTCATCTTCTGGTTGGAGAGTCCATAAGTGAGATACCTTACTGGCTGAATGTTCCTTAGCCAATTAAAAGGGAATGAGACCCATCCCTAAGAAAACTCCACTAACTAGATTAAGCCATAAAACATACACACATGGTGACAGAATCTCACAATAACAGTCAGGCACTGTGCCCCTTCAAATAGCAGTATAAACTTAAAGCCATAGTTTTTGCAATGAAATTAAAACTGAGTAAAAAAGAGAGCAAACCAATATTAGCAAGCTTCCCCAGGAAGCAACAGCTCTAACCAGGTGGGTTTGGGGATTCAGGGATGAGTCAGCTAGTCAGTTCTGCTGCCACCTACTGCTGCTGCCAGTGCCAGCGGCGGCCAGCCAGCTCAGGTAGAAACAGGCAGTGGGAGCTTTAAATGAATTGATTCCTCCCTTCTCATGTGGGAAGACCTTGTACCACTTAACCCTGTTTTCTTGAGTTATCTGGAACCAACAACTAAACAAATGGAACATTCTGATACATGAAAGCCTGAGGGGGAGAAGGGATTGGAGAAGGAGAAGGAAAATTACTAAAACCCATGGAAAGGAGGCACTCCACGTGAGTACATGCCTAAAGATGAGGTACAAATATCCTTGGCACTAAACAAAGAGCTGCTGAAATTCAGGACAGGTTACCAAGTACTCCACAGAGAATAACAACAGTTCAGGTGGGCCAGGTTCATATCTACTGGTCCCCTGCTGTGGGTGGCTACACCAAAGTGTCTATCGGAGGCCTTCTCCCCTTCTCCCACAGCCATTTCCCCTGCTCTGTTTCGCTTAGGCCCATCCTCACTGAGACATGTTCCACAGCCTCCAGGGTAGACTTTTCACATTATGTAGATCAAAAGAATATAAGCCCAACTTATCCAAAGGGCCCCTCCTGTTCCCCATAAGGACAGAAGACTTTTGTCCAACAATCTAGTCTTTTTCACATGGTGATTGGTCCACCTCTCCTTCCAGGAATCCATTTCTCACCCAGAAAGGAGGAAAGGTTGCCTCCCAACAGAGTGAGGAGTTACCTTCTTTGCTGGCTGAGTTGTCTGGTTGTTCACTTCTACTGAAGTATCCAAAATTTTCGGGGTTGCTGATGCCTTTGATGTCTAGTGAGGTTTCTGGGATGCTGTGCAATAAAGTCCCTTGGCTCGTTGTCCAGTGAGGTCTCCCAAGGTAAAGTCCTCCTAGCTTTACTAGTTGAGTGGGCCAAAAATAGTCCAGGTTCTTGTGTATGATAAGGAAAGAATTGTCAAGTGTACACCTGATGGTAGGTAGTAAGTAGCTACATTTATTGAAGATCAGAGACAAGGGTGAAAGGAAAAAGGGACTTGGTAACTCAAGCTTCCAGGATTTATAGGGTCAGACACCACTGATCCAAGGTGCCTCCCACTGTCTCTCACTGATGTGAGCAATCTGCATGACCTGCTAAGCTTAAATCTGGATAATCATTAGGGTGGTATTTATTTATGGTTGAAGGGAGGGAAGGGAAATGGTCCACATAACTTCCCTGTTTTAGGATTATGGAAGCATAATCACCAGATAATCATTAGGGTGGTGTGATGGAGGAAGGGAGTGACTCACTCAACTCCTTTGTTTCTAACTGTACTAAATGGGCCAAAAATAGTGCAGGTTCTTGTGTAGGACAAAGAAAGAATTTCCAGGTGTACACCTTGCAGTTTGTAGTAATTAGCCACATTTATTGAAGATCACAGAATGGTAGGAGCAGGAATGGGGAAAGGGAAAGTGGAGAAGAGGGCTTGATAACTCAGGCATCCAGTATTTATAGGGTCAGACACAGTGATCTGCCACCTGGGGCATGGAAACATCCTAAGCTTTTGTTATTTTATTTTGTACTTCTTTAAGGACAATGGAAGCATGGATAATCATTAGGGTGGTGTGTTTACAGTTGAATGGAAGGGAGTGGCTCACTTAGCTCCTTTGTTTCTAACTGTACTAGACTCAAAACTGATAATGAATTTCTAGAATACTAGAAAACTCTGGCCCTTGAAATAGGCACACATTCTTATGTCAAGGATTAGAGTTTTCCAGTACTTTTTTCAGGATGAACAGTGTTTATCTGTTCCAGTCTCACCAGGATAACATCAAGGGATCAGCCAGGGACACACCTCTTCTGAAACTTGGAATCCTTTTGTTTAGGATGATGGGTTCTGGCAGAATTCTTTCCAAGCTCTTGGTGTTTTGAGTAAACAATTGGACTAGACACACAGAAAAAGTGGCCAGGATATACCTTTACTCAAGGCAGAAAAGAAATATGCTCTGTAGAGTGAGAATAGACCAGTGGACAAACACACAGCAGAGGTCAGGACAAAGAAAAAGGGGTTTTTAAAAATCTGAAATTCTTGGATTGGCTTATTCCTCATGCAAATAAGGCACTGAGACAATTGTCCTATAAAAATTGGCCTGGTGCCAGATGTAAACAGCCCTATGGAAAGACATACTTGGCAACACCAGATGTAAATGAAGAAGTGGAAATAGCACTTTTCTGATTTTTTCCATGTACAATGCTCAGGAACCTCAGTTATCCTGGATCCTGTGTTCTGCACATGTCTCTGCGTCTCCATGATTTTAACAGATTCCACTCAGTTGTTGAACTGGTTTGCCCCAGAGCTAACCTCCTACCTCACTTTTTCCAAGCTCACTGGGTGCTGGTGAAATAGTTCCTTGTAGTGTGGAAATCTGTCAGGTAAAAGGGCCGAAGACCAAGACCAGACCAGGCCACAACAAGCCTTTATTAGGGGAATAGATCTGCCGGGCTGTCTCTGAACAAAGGAGAGACAAAAGCAATATGGCTGGGGCAGGGAGAGTCTTTTATAGAGACTGGGGTGGGGTTTGTAGGGGCTGAGGCGGGGTTGACTGAGGTAGTGACTCGGGAATGGAGGAGTCGGTGATGTCACTAGGTGGTAGGAGGTGAGCGAGTATTAGGTTACTCTCTAGGTGGGAACAGGGGCATGCTGGGAAGAAGGGTTTGTTCTTTGGTGGGAGCAACCATCTTGGCATGACGTCACACAGGGGAAGGGGCAAGGCACCATAGGAAGAGGGCAGCAACTATACATAATAGCTGCTGAGGTGGTAGGAGACCTATCAAAATCCTTGCTTTTGCTATATTTTGACTGAGAACTGCTCTCAGCTTCTAGAAGAATCCTCAGATCCTTGTGAAGAATCCTCCTTCATAGACAATTAATAGCATAACTGGTTGCTTCTCCAAAGCCAGAAAGAGAATCCTTTGCTTTGAATCTTTCTTTCAGGAAAGGTTGTGTGCTCTTTTAAAGGGTGTGCCCAATTAAATAAGGCCCACTCAGAATAATCTCCCTTTTGTTAGCTCAAAGTCAATTGATTAGGAATTTTAATTGCATCTGTAAATTTCTTCACCCTTGCCATATAATATAAATAAATTACAAGAATGATATCATATTTAAACATCCCATCCCTACTCAAGGAGGTGGGGAATCATACAGATCATGTATACTAGGGGGTGGGAATCATGGCAATTACGTTAAAATTGTAATTTTAACTATGACAAAAAAACACCCTGGTGTTTAAGATCAAGGACATGTCCAAACAAAAACCTGTACATAAATATTCATAGCAGCCAAAGAGTAGAAATTCACAATATTATGAAAGTGACTATTCCTAATAGCCAAAAGGTGGAAACAACTCAAATGCCCATCAACTGATGTCTAGATACACAAAATATATGGTGTACCATACAATGACTTATTCGGCCCTGCAAAGTGATGAAATATTGGTACATGCTACAACAAACATGCTAAATTAAAAGGTCCAAAAGACCATATGATTCCATTGATAGAAAATGGCCAGAATAAGCAAGTCTCTGGAGACAGAATTAGATTAATGGATTGCCTTGGGCTAGGTAAATGATGGAGCACATGGGCTTTCAATTCTGGAGGTGATAAAAATGTTCTAAAATTGATTATGGTCCTAAAATTAATGGTTGCACAACTCTATGAACACACTAAAAATACTGAATTGCACACTTTATATCATATGCAAATTATGTCTAATAAAGCTATATAAACTGTTGTATTACTTATTAAGTTCTTTGAAGTATGGCAATTCAAGCTGTTTTCTCTTCCTTCAGTGGTTGTAAGTGAATGTACTATACTACTCATAAGTGGATATAATGCCTACTTCACAATGTTGCTGTGAGGAAAAAAGAGAAGAAAATTGTGAGGAATTGTTTTGTAAATTGCAAAATGCTATACAAAGTTTTAAAATTATTGTGTACTATACATCTTTTCACTCAAGGAAAGATCATTTTTAAGGCTCTCTTAATAATTGCACCCAATATATTCATTCTGAGAATATCATTTCTATATTTCCAAGATTAAATCTTCCCTAGCATTTCTATTTACTTTTACTTAAAAATAGAAATCGAGAACATTGTTTAATACTATGCTATCATCTATTATAAGTCTTTTATTTAACCATCCTCAATTCTTCTTAAAAATGATTTAGCATTTTGCAGTTTACAAAACAACTTATCACAATTCTTTTTTCCTCAAATCAATAAATTCATCCAGTATCAAAGTTAAACAAGCCCAATATCTTCAACCGTTACTCAGAAATTAAAGTACCATTGCCCTTCATCTGACCCTTTTACATGTAAGAGATAAACAAGGGCTATAGGTTTAAAAGTAAGATCTTCCCTAGGGTCTATGTATAATAAGTAGTGTTTACAGTTAGGGTCAAGAGAAGTATAAGAGATAGGGGACTAGAAGAGCCATTTTATTTAATTGGAACTAAGAATAATCCATAAAGATTAGGGGAATTTAGCTCAGTGGTTCCGCCTCCTGCCTTGCAAGCGCAAGGTCCCAAGTTCGATCTCCCATACCAAAAAAGATTAGAATTCTTTATAATTTGAAGCAGAAGGTGAAATCATAAAGAAAAAGATAGATTAACAGGCATGTCAATGATATGTTAACATGCTTTCACTAATAATACTAAAGGGAGAGGTTACATAAAAAAGTAATAAAGTATATTTATGTCGGTAAACTGAAAAATGAAAACAGCTGATTAATCATTTTTAAAAATTTAAAGTTTTGTAATATTACTTTGTATTTTCAAAAATAATAAATATAATATAAAAATAATCAAGAATAATTTATGTACCATGGAGTGATTCTAGAGACAGATTCTTAGTATAATTGTCACTGACTAGAATGGGTCTGTGCTTTAGTTATAATTGAAAATTAAAACTAAAGCAATAGTATGAATTTACAGGCAAAATCTTCAATTAAAAAGTGACAGAAAATAAAGGGAAGCACATCTCTGACAAATATCCAACCAGTCCCCTAACAATGGAAAGTAAGAGAAGATGGGAAAAAGATTTCAGTTTGAAAAACTGAAGGGAGCACAGTTCTGAAGAGGTGGATCAGACTTGTCCATTCACAAAAGGACAGATACCATGTTTATGTGGTGCTGTGGTGGACTGGGGTCCAGTTGATCATTATCTCAGTTATGGTTTTTGTAACTGTGGGAGAATCCTCATGACTCAATGGGCAATTTGATTCCCATGACTTTTGGGGTCAGTCTCAGTCATGTTGAGGCTCTGCTGGAACCCAGGGTGACTGTAGGTTTAGGGAAATGGGGATTTCTGGGAATAGCCAAATGTTCCTGTAAATCTCTTCTTCTGGTATCCTCAGTCTTGAATGGTAATGTTAGAGGCTATGTACATTTTGGTTAATGAACCTTGTTTTGCTAACTTTTAGATAGATATTCCCTAAATTACTAACATGAATATATGCAGAAATGAGAAGAATTTGACTAATAGTTTTACAAAATGAAGGTGAAGTTTTGTTCTACTTTTAGTTACCAATTTGGTATCTCTTGGTCCAAGTAAAGAGTTACAGTTTTTTAACAAAAACTGTCGGGAGCAATGCTACACAGTTTTAGGGAAAAATCCTAGTTCTCTTGCCTACAGGCCAGCTATGGCATTTTGAGACATAATTCCATTTTGGCCCCCGGTCACAACTGAGACCTCAATGAACCGGTGATGCTGTGATGCTCCAGGACAAGATTATACCAGCTGAAGACATCCTGGGAGGAACAAAATCTTCATCTACTCAGTTCCTCATTGTTCTTGGATTGTTACACCTTGTTTATCCCGATGTACTGAACTCTCTGCAAGTCATTTGCTACATTTGTTTCTCCCCATGTACTGAATAAAAGGTGTGGCAAGCTCCGGGGCTTTCGTCTTTGCTGCCCAGAGCAGCACTGATCAGACCCAAAGCTCAGCTTCTTCTCAGTCTCATTTTTCTACCTTTCCTGTATAATAAGTTAATTCGCCTTGTACTGTCATGGCTCGCAGGAGACTAGGACTTACTGCAGAGGTTCTAGTAACGTCCCCTTTCCCTGTTCCCTACAAAAAAATCACCTTTAAGTCCTTGTCTCAGAAGAAGATACAAATCATGATTTTTAATGATTAACAACTTAAAGGGCCCAATGGTCACTTGATCTTGAATTGGAACTTCACAAATTATGATCCAAAATGCACCTTTCCTCTTCTTAAATCAATTATCTCAGGTGTTTTGTTATAGTTACACAAAGCTTACTAACATGCAAACAACATTTGAGTCAAATCATTGAAGAACAGCGAATTAATTTCTGTGGAGTTTTTAAATGCTATACTCCATTTTGTATATGCTGCTACAAATATTTTTATAATTTCAAAGAGGGTTTTCAAATATTACTATGGAATATTTTATTTCCTTAAGATTTGAAAGAAGAATAGTCTAAGTCATTAGGTTCTGAGTCTGGAAAGATTTCATCCTCAACTGAAAAGGTCAAAAGAAAATATAAGCAACAAGTGAAATAAAATGATATTTTCATTAAGAACTATATAAGTTGAAATACCAGTAAAAGTTTATGTTGATAGTAACTATTATGTTAAATCAAGAGAGGAGTTCTAAGGTGATCAATATTCTTGATTTGAACAAAACTAGCAATGGCTTAGGACATTTGACTTACAGTACTAAAACCAGAACAGCCTTGGGCATACCTGACTTTTTTTTTTACTTGGATGTCTAGCAATAATTATGCTACACTCTTCTTGGATGCTGGCTGATGATGTTGAAGACGACAAATTTTCTAATATTAGAAGAGACAACATACAACATGAAACAGGGAAATGACAAGTAAAACCAAACACTCACTTTTACTTTAATTACTTAACAATTTACCCCAGATGTCACTCCAGCAGTGCATTTGCTTATGTACTGGCTATCCTGAGCATTGCTCAGGCAGGGGTCATTTCAACCAGTCTATTCTTGCATTGAATAAATTTGATAAAATTGTCATTTTTATATTTCCTGTTATATTTTAAAAATTAACAAAAATGCAATTTTTGGTCATCCTGTATTTAAATAATTGGACTGGTGATGGTGCACCTTATGTGCTCTTTCATTTACTTAATAAATTTGTATAGCAAGGCACTATGACATTTAAAATAAGCATTGTAATGGATACAAAAGTAAAATGCCACAATAATGGATCTTCTCCTTTAAAGAACGCATAGTCTCGCAAAGATCATAAGTAACTAAGGCAAAAAATAATAAAAGAAGTACCAAATGTAACCATAAGCAACATTGCAACATTTCTCTCTTATTGGTGAGAGAAAGAGAAAAAAAATAATTTTTTTGTGGTACTGGGGATTGAATTCAGGGCTTTCACACTGAACTCCATCCCAAATCCTCCCCTCTCTAATTTATTTTTTATCTTGAAACAGGGTCTTCTTACTAAGTTACACAAGTGGGGCTTGAACTTGTGATCCTACTTTCTCAGCCTCTAAGAGTGCTGGGGTTATAGGCATGCACCACCATGCCCATCTTGAAAAAATAATGCTGACTAAAGGCAAGAGGTACACATTGGAGAATACATGACTATTACGGTTTAGATACAAATGTCTCAAAAGTCTCATGTGTTCAGAGGTGGGAATTTCAGAAGGTGATTGGATTACTGGGGCAATATACTCAACAATGGGTTAATCCACTGATGAGTTTGCTGTTGAATGTGCCATTAAGAGGTGGGGCCAAGTTGGAGGAGGTGGTCACTGGGGGCATGTCTTTGGAGGGTCTCTCTCTCTCTCTCTCTCTCTCTCTCTGGCTCTACCTGTTTTTTCTGCTTCCTGGATGCCACAAAGTGATGAGATTTCTTCTGTGATCCCCTTCTACCAAGGCATTTATGCCTTGGAGCCAGCTTACCATGCACTGAACACTCTGAACCCATGGGCCAAAATAAACCTCTCCCACTTCAAGTGTCAGGTACTTTGTCCCAGACACAGGGAAGCTGACCAATACAATGACATAATAAAGCATGTTTGAATTGAGTTTTGAAGGATAGAATTCTAATATGAAGAAAAGTGAAGGGAAAGCATTCTAGGTTAGTGAATGAACAAAAGTAGAAGTATACAGAATGTTTTGCAATACAGTAAAAGGGAAGTAGCGTCAGGTGAGACTATAGAAATAGGACAAGTAAGATTATGGAGGTCTAATTATATTACTAATGAGAGGCAATGTTTACTGAGCTCTTTTTTATGTTTAGCATACATCATGATCTCCTTAGCTGATACATCCACTCTATGAGGTAGACACTATTCTTAGTCTTATTTCATGGATGATGAAACTGACATTTGGAAAGGTTAAATAGCCTTAAATCTAACAAGAAGAAAGTGTGGTATAGCAAATATTCAAACCCAAATCTATTTTACTCATAGGCTTATGCTCTTAACCATTAAGCTATTCTATTTAAGCATTTTGGGGTTTATTTTGTAAATAATGGAAGCCATTTGAGGAGAATGAGTGAATATGATTTGTGTTAGGAAGCTAACTGACAAGAGTGGGAAGGATGGATTGGGAGAAAGAGAGACTAGACACAAGGAAACCAACTCATACACTATGCCAACACTTTAGTTGAGAGAGGATGAAGGGCTGAAAATGAGTAATGGCAAAGCATATGAGATGGGGACAGATTTAATATTGTGGGGGTAGATTGGACAGCATTTGAGACTGCTCAGATGGGAACTGTGAATGAAAGCAAGAATTCTAATCATGATGACTGGGAATATGATGGTACATTAAATGAGAAACAGTATGCAAAAAAAGGAATGCATCACTATTACATTACTGGAACAAAATATCTGACACCTACAGCTTAAAGAAGGAAAAGTTTATTCTTGTGGTCTCAGAAGTTTAAGTCCAGGTAAGCTGACTCCAAGAAAGAAATGGTATGGTGGAAGGGCACAATGGAATAAAGCTATCCATTTTATGGTGGTGGGGAAGCAGAACACAGGGGAAGAGTACCAGCAAAAGATATGCCCTTCAAAGACATGCCCCTAGTGACCCCCCTCTAACTGGGACCCACTTCCTAACAGCACATTTAAATATGAACTGATCTGTGGACTAATCCATTGATGAGTACAGAGGCCTCATGGTCTAATCACCTTCCAAAGCCTCACCTCTGAACAAATAAAACTTTGGAGAACATTTTAGATCTAAATCATAACAGGGTATATGGAAGACAGAAGGATGGAAAGAAGTAATGGGTATGGTCTGAAATACGTTGCAGTTGAAGGTCTGGTTGAGCACAGAGATAGAAATTGGCATGTAGAGTGTAGTAACTGTTTTTGAAAATTCTTCAATCAAAAACACAAGAGATTTCAGAATTTAAATCATAGAAACATCTCCATTTAAGTCAAGGTAACAGATTATTCATTTTACTTGACATTTTAAACCATGAAGGGCTACTATGTCATTACTGCCACTATCTAAAGGACACAGCATTCATCAGCTCCAAGTTGTATCCAAGTGATTTCAATGTCATATAATCCTCAGTACAATTCCTAGTATTTGGTATAGCTCCTCAGATGTTGACAACAATATTGGTGAGGAGGGAGAGTTTGAATTTTAATATTTCCATGTTTTTTTCTGAAGGATTTCTTTTAAGCAGTTCAGTAATTATGTTTGTAAAATACCATCTGATGAAGCTTCTGGCACAATCTTTACTTCAATAACTTCCCTAAAGGCACTATATATAGCTACTGGAGATGTTGATATTTAATACAATAAAAAAGGCAGACAGGGCTGGGGATTTAGCTCAGTGGTTCCGCCACCTGCCTTGCAAGTGCAAGGATCCGAGTTTGATCCCCAGTACAAAAAAAAAAAAAAAAAAGAAGGCAGACACCTAAATAAAATAATGTACATCAAATTTTGAAAAATGGAATGAGTATTATTGAGACAAATGACAGATGTATTAAGTCTGTAGAGCCTTTTGATGATCAAGAATGAAAGAATCTAGATATAATGGAATAGAAGAGATTTCTTAAGTAAATGAATAAAAACACATCTCGATGTACCATAAATTAACCTCATACTAGGCAAGAAATCTTAGTCTAGCAAACACTATGCTTTTCTTACAGCATTTTATGTTGAGATATATTTCACATAATATAGAATTCATCATTTTAAACTAGACATTTCTGTGTTTTAGTATTCCCTCTGTTGTGCAACTATTATCACTAATTGTAGATTGTTTCTATAACTCCCAAAAGAAAGACCACACCTATTAACAGTCCTGATGCCTACTTCCCCCATTCCCTGACAACCACCAATCTACTTTCTATCTTCATGCAGTAGCCTAATCCTGACATTTCATATAAATAGAATCATATAATATTTAGTCATTTGTGTCTGGCTTATTTCCAATAGCATAATGCTTTTAACATTTATCTATCTTGCAGCACGTAACAATATTTCATTCTATTTTATTGCTGAAAATATTCCATTGTATAGATAAAATACATTTAATTTATACACATTTGAGTTGTGTCCACTTTTTGGCTGTTCTAAATAATGCTGATGTAACTATTTGTGTACAATTTTTTGTATGGTCATATGTGTCACTTCTCTTGAGTATATATCTAGCAATGGACTTTGTGATTCGTATGGTAATTCTGTGTTCAATTTTTTAAGACACTGTTTTCTACAATTGCTGAATCATTCTATATTCCTTACAACAACGTAAGAAGGCCCCAATATTTCACATCCTAGGTAACACTTATTTTGTCTGTTATTGTTATTATAGCTCTACTAGTGGATGTAATTTGTATCTCACTGTAGTATTGATTTCCATTTTCCCCATGACTAATGATATTGACATCTTTTCATAGCCTTTTGTTGATTTTTATGTCTTCTTTGGAAAAATGTATATTCAAATATTTTGAACATTTTAAATCTTATTTTATTAGTACATGTGTGTAGTTATTTGTCTTTTTATTGTTGATTTACAGAAGTTATTTATTCTGCACAGTAGAACCTTATCAGATACACAGTTAGCAAATATTTTCCCATATTCTGTGGACTCTTTCATTTATTTCATTGTGTCATTTGAAACACAAAAGTTTTCAATTTTGGTGAAGTTCAATTCCTTCCTTCCTTCCTTCATTCATTTTGTTATATTGTAACAAGATCTCACTATGTTGCCCCAGCAGGCTTCAAATTCCTGGGGTAAAGCAATCTTCCTGCCTCAGCCTCCCAACATCTGGAATTGGCACACACATACCACTATACCTGGTTGTTTATCTTTCTTTCATTTCTTGTGCTTTTGATGTCATATCTAAAAAATTACCTAATACAAGGTCAAACAAATTTTTATCCATGTTATCTTCTAAGAGGTTTTATAGTTTTAGCTATGTCTAGACCTTTGATACATTTTAGTTAATTTTTGCATGGTAGAGCTTCAAATTCATACTTTTGCATATGGATAACTTGTTTTCTACCACCATTTGTTGAAAATATTATTTTTCCCCCACAGAATGGCCTTGGCAGTCTTGTTCAAAATTAATTAACCACAAATGATTTTTCAACTGTATTCTATTGGTTTTTTTTTTTTTTTAAAAACGATTATTTGCACCTTTTTTTGGGGGGGTGGCTTTATTTTATTGGTACGTTTAGATATACATAATGATAACATTTATCATAGGGAATTTATACCTGTACATGATATATCTTGCTTCTTTTTTTCCCATTTCCCTCTCTTCCCTTCAATCCCTCTTCCCCTCCTTATTTCCAAAGCTTTGTTTCTATTTTTTTCCTTCTATTCTTTTTTTCTTGTTCCTTCCTTCTTTACACCCTGCCCCCTCCCTTGTTCCCCTTCTCATCTGACCATTTTTGTCCCATTTCCCAAAATCTATTATACATTTTGGTCCTTATTTACACTTTTGGTTTCTCACACCAGAGAAACAATGTGGTATTTAAACATGTGTGTCCAATTTATCTCACTTAAGAGTATGGTCTCAAAGTGCATCCATTTAGCTATAAATATCTAAAGCTCATCCTTCTTTATGGCAGAGTAGTTCTCCATTGTATAAAAATCCCCATATCTTCTTTATCCATTCATCTGTTTTGGGGAATTTGGGTGGTTTCAAGGATTTAGCCATTACAAACTGCTTCTATAAACATGGGTGTGCATATATTGCTGTGGTATGATGCTTTTGTTACTTTTGGGAAGATACCAAGAAAGGGAATAGCTGGATCAAATGGAACTGCTAACCCTAGTTTTTTGAGGAATCTCCACCCTGATTTCCTCAGTGTTTGCACCAGTCTACACTCTCACCAACAGTGGAGAAGGGTTCCTTTTTCCCCACAGCCCAGCTAGCATTTGTTATTGGTTGATTTCTTGATAACAGCTGTTCAATCTGGAGTGAGATGAAATCTCACCATTGTTTTAATTTGCATCTCTCGAATGGCCAGTGATGTTGAACATTTTTTCATATATTTATTTGCTATTTCTACTTCTTCATCTGAGAAGTGTCCATTAATTTCAGATGCCCATTTTTGTATAGGGTCTTTAAATTTGGGTGGTCTGGTGTTTTTAGTTCTTTATATATTGCCTTTTGTCTGCGGAACAGTTGGCAAAATTTTTTTCCCCACATTGGTTTGTCTCTTCACTCTGTTGGTGTGTAAAAGCTTTTTAATAAGATGAAATCCTAGTTGTTGATTCTTTGTGATATATCCTATATGACCAGGGTTTGTTCATAAATTGTTTGCCTACACTTATGTCTCCAAGAGTTCTACCTATTTTATCTTTCAGCAAATTTAGTGTTTCTGTTTTAATATTTATATCTATGATCCGTTTTAATTTTAGTAAAGTACATGGTGAACGATATGGGTCCAGTTTTAATCTTCAGCATATTTAAATCCAATTTTTCCAACCTGATTTATTAAAGAGGCTTTCTTCCAATGAAGGTGTTTGGCTCCTTTGTCAAAGATAAAGTGGATGAGTGTGTTTGGAGTTGTCCTACATCTTTTAATTTGTTCTATTTTTAAATTTAATTTAATTTCATTTATTTTTGGTACCGGGGATCGAACTTGGGTCCATGCGCTTGCGCAGCAGGCGGCGAAACCACTGAGCTAAATCCCCGGCCCCTAATTTGTTCTGTTGATCCTCAGGCTTTTTTTTTTGTTGTTATTGTTTTTGTTTTTTTGCCAGTACATGCTGTTTTTATCACAGTAGCTTTGTAGTATAAAGTCTGGGATTGTGATGCCCCTGCCTTGCTTTTGTTGCCCAAAATTGCTTTTGCTATTCTAGGTCTCTCCTGTTTTCAAATGAATTTTAGGATTGTTTTCTCTAATACTGTGAGATACGTTATTGATATTTTGATCAAGATTGCATTAAATCTGTATAGCAATTTTGGAAGTATGGCCATTTTCACTATATTCATTCTTCCTACCTAAGAACAGGAATATCTTTCCATTTTCTGATATCCTCTTCCATCTCCTTTTTCAGAATACTGTAGTTTTTGATGTAAAGGTCTTTTGCTTCCTTCATTAGATTGATTCCTAGGTATTTCATCTTTTTCAATGCTATTGTGAAAGGTGTTGTTTCCCTAATTTCTCTCTCAGTATGTTTGTTATTTATGTACAGGAATGCTATTGATTTTCGAGTGTTGATTTTATATCCAGCTACACTACTGAATTTGGTTCTTAAATCTAGAAGTCTTTTGGTGGAATTTCTGGGGTCTTCTATGTAGAGTATTATGTCCTCTGCAAATAATGATAATTTAACTTCATCTTTTCCTATCCTTATTCTTTTCATTCCTGTCTCTTGTCTGATTTTTCTGGCTAATGTTTCCAGAACTATATGGAATAAGAGTGGTTACAGTGGACATACTTGTCTGGTTCCTGATTTTAGTATGAAAACTTTCAGTGTTTGTTCATTTAGTATAATGTTGGTTGTTGGCTTGTCATAGATTGCTTTTATCAGTTTCAGGTAAAGACCATGTATTCCAATTTCCTATAAGTTTTTTTTATCATGAATGGGTGTTGGACTTTTTAAAATGATTTTTCTGCATCTATTGAGATGATCCTATATTTTATTTCCTTGGCTCTGTTAATATGGTGTATTTCTGTTGGTCTTATACATCTTATTTTTATGCTAGTACATCACTTACTTGATTATTGTAACCTTGGATTAAGTTTTCAAAATTAGAATGTATGAGCCATCCAAATTTGTTCTTTTCAAATTTGTTTTGGCTATTGTGTCTTTTGTAAATTCATATGAATTTTAGGATGGGCTTTTCCATATTGCATTGAGGCAAGTGGAATTTTAAGAATTCCACTGAGTCTGTAGGTTAATTTGTAGAATATTGCCATCTGAACAATATTAACATTTCCAATCATAAGCATGGGATATCTTTTTATTTACTTAGATATTTTAAATTTTTCAACATGTAAGAGATTCTTAATACATATTTTGCTAAATCAGTAAATTTAATTGTCTGGGGGCTTACAAATGAGAAGTCAAGTGAATTCTTGATTTAATGATGTACTTATGAGTCACTGTTTTTAGCGCTACAGTGTGCTAGTACATTAGATGTCTTGACCAACTTTTCTCCTAAAAACTAATAATATTAGATAGATGTATCAGTGAATAAAGGGCTCATTTTAGTGGAAGTAAAAAGAAGACCCATTGTAAAGTTGAAATCCCATTAAATATACCTTAAAGGAACAGTGATTACAAGCAAACCTTTCTCTCTCCCCACTCACTGAAGAGGAAATTATCTAAAGTAAAAAAGAATAAAATGCTCTTCTGAGACTTCTCAAGTGTAAATCAGTAACTACTCCCAAGTTTATACTATTTAATGTATTAAAATATCTGAAACCAAGAATTTTGGTTTGCAGTAACCAACGCAAATATCTTTGGAGAAATCAACTTTCATCTTATGACTCAAAAGAATCAACACAAATATTAATTCATAGTGAGAATTATAATACATGTAAGGACATAATGTAGCATTAATGAAAGCAGAAAACACAGGCAACAGATTCAGTTCCCCGAAGACTTCAGATTGGAATTAACAGAATACAATTTGAAATAATATTATTTATAATGTTTAAAGAAATAAAATAATCAAATATTAATAAAAAGTCAGAGGCAATAAAAAGCATCTCACTCATTTTGAAAAATAATTTTTAAAATTTTATAAATAAAAAACTGCAATAATTTAAATAACAAAGTGAAAACATTCATTGAGCCATTAACATGTGGTTATGGAGAGGCAGACCAATGATGATTAAGATCCTCTTGTGATAGTTTACCAACATAAACACCAAGTAGAACAGCTATGTATGCATTAAACTATTTTCACAAGAGCTAAGGAAACTGGGTGAGAGATCATAATGCCTACTTTTAATATAAGAAAAAGAAATATACATTCATGAAAGCAGGAGTTGCTTGCATTGTCCCTTCCCCAACACCATGCTGGAGCATGGAGAATGATGCATTCTGCTTGAAGGGCAAAGAGGAAATTGAGCCAGGTCTTAGATTTGAAACTCAGCACCAGGCCCACCATGGTAAAACTCAGTGCCAGGCAGAGCCACATGATCACTATCACCAGGCCAACCCCCCAAGACCAAGACACTACATTAGGTCAGTTGGCTGAATGCCTACACCACCCCTTTTCTAACTTTGGAATGCAGAGTAGGGAGCCAGACTCTACCTTCTTGGAGCAAGTTATCACACGTCTTTGTCTTGGAACTCAGTGCCAGTTCTTCCACGGCAAAATTCAATAGCAAGTACAAAGCAAAAGCCTCACATATGGGCCAGAGACTGAAGGCAGAACCTCACATATGGCCAAGGGACTGCTTTACCAACACTACTGCAACCTGAGGCAACATAGCCTGGAGTCAGACCCCATTCACTGAGGTAGGACAGTATAGCAAACAGAAGACTTTGGCTTTAAACTTAGTGCCAGGATGGCAAAATCTAATATTGGACAGATCATAATGGCCTACATCCCTGGACCTGCCTCTGGACAGAGACTTTGGAGCAGTCCAAGTAGCAGGAGAAGAGACTACCCCAATCTATTGGACTTCTGTTGCAGCCAGCATCACCTGTGGCTGATTGTAATGATCTTGGGCCATAAGACCACCTCAGCAATAGGCAGCCCATAACAACAAGGTCATCGTTCTTACCCCAGTGCTGTGCTGGTCATGGTACACACAAAGATTGGTACTGTTGCTATTTGCCATAACAAATTATCTGAAATGAAAATCAATAAAACAATCCCATTTATAATAGCTACAAAAACACATACCTAAGAATAAATTTAAACCAAAGAGTTGAAAAATGTCTATAGTGAAACATCAAATATTAATGAAAGAAATTGAAGAGGACACACATCAAAAAAAGAAAATGGAAACACATGTCATGTTAATGGATTAGTAGAATCAATTGTGTTAAAATGTCCAGGCTATTCAAAGCAATCTATAGATTCAACGCAATCCCTATCAAAACATAAATGGCATTTTTTACATAACTAGATAAAATAGCACAGTACTAAATTTTTTCCTGTGGTGTTGGAGATTGAATCCAGAGCCTTCAACAAGCTAGGCAACTGCTCTATCTCTCACATATATCTTCAGCTTATATCCTAAAATTTAAATGGAGCCACAAAAATGCCCAAATAGACAAATCTATCTTAATTCTCAACCTGGCTGGATTAAGAGACTCTTGAAGAGGTGATTTGATTGTGTGGGCACTAGGTGAATTGGTTGTTAGGAGGTGGGGCCCAGTTAGAGGAAGTGGATCAGGGAGCGTGACCTTTGGGACTACATAGTCCCTGGGACCTTCCTTCTGGCTCTTCCCTTCCTCTCTACTTCCTGGAGGCCATGAGTTGAGCCACTTTCCCTTGCTGTGACATTTCTGCAGTCTAGCGAACCATGGACTGAAACCTGCAATCACGAGCCAAAAACAAACAATTTCCTCCCTTAATTATGTTAGGCATTTTGTTCTAGCAATAAAAAGCTGGTCAATACACCATCCATAGGAAAAAGAATAAGAGGCATTACACTACCTGACTTCAAAATATACCACAAAGCTGTAGTAATCAAAACAGCACAGCATTGGCTATTATTGTGACAATATTAGCAAGAGCTAAGAAATGGAAACAACCTAAGCATTCATCAACAGATAGATAAAAGAAAATATAAAAGATAAAAGATAAAAGAAAATGTACATAAATGCAATGGAATGTTATTTAGCCATACAATGGAAGTACTTCCTTTCATTTTTGACAACATGAATGAAACTGGAGATCAATTTCTCAAGTGAGATATGTTAGGTACAGAAAGACAATTACCACATGATCTTACTCATGCTGTATCTAAAACTTTGTTGTAATGGACAATGAGAAAACAATGGTAGTTACAAGAGGGAAGAGTAAGAGGGGGTGGGAGGAATGGGGAAAGGTTGATCAAGGAGAACCAAGGTATAGATAGGAGCAAGAAGTTCTGGTGTAGTATTGCATAGTAGAGTGCCTATAGACAAAAATAATATACTGTACATTTCAAAAAGTAGAAAAAATATTTTGAAAGTTTTCAGTACAAAAGATAAATTGAGGAAACAGATGTTTACTCTAATGTAAAGATTATATAATGTGTACATGTACCAAAACATCACATTACTCCATTAATTTGTACAATTTTTGTTTTTATGTATCCACTGCAACAAATTTAATTTAAATGAAAAAAGAAATAGCTATACAGAACATGTAGTTGACATAAGACTTCTACTCAGGATATATAAAATTTCCTAAAACTAAATAATAAGTGAGCACACACACACAAAAAAACAACAAGAAGAAATGAACAGAAAACCTAAGAGACAATTCAAAAAAGCCAAAGAAGCTCATACATATGTGATCAACAGCATTAGACTTCAAGAAAAAGCAAATTAAAAGCACAATGGGATACTAGCACATGTACAGAATGACTAAAATTAAGAAGAATAAAAATATCAAATATTGGAAAGGATGTGAAACCACCAGAATTCTCATACATTTCTGATGGGAATATAAAATGATTCAACAGCTTTGGAACAAATTTTGGTGGAGTTTTTTTGTGGTTTTTTTTGGTACTGAAGATTGAACCGAGGGCCTTTACATTGGGCTAGATCCCCAGCCTTTCTTTAGTTTTTATTTTGAGACAGGGTGTTGTGTTCATGTTTAGATGTCTCCCCAAAGCCTCATGCAGTTATAGGTGGGGCTTTTTCCCAGAGGTAGCTGAATCTAGAGTGTGTGATGTTGGAATTGATTCATGGTGCAATGCCAGGATCAAGGAAACTAGAATTAAGGGTGTGAGTGCTACCTGCCCTAAGTATCTTGTTTAAGACATAAGGGATAGAAAGGGCTGTGGTCCTCCCTTGTTGCTTTGCTACCTTCTGCCCACCATGAACTGTTTCTTCTATGTGATGCCTGTCTGCCATGCCACCCTGCCTTGGAGCCAGCCAATTATGGACTGAAACCTCTCCAAACTGGGAGCTAAATAAGCCTTTCCTCCTTTAACTTTGTGTATCAGGTATTTTATCTCAGCAATAAGAAAAATAACTGAGACACAGGGTCTCACTAAGTTGCTCAGGCTTAGCTCAAACTTGTGGTCTTCCTTCCAGGACAATTTCTTATAAAGGTAGGCATTTTAAGGAGAATATACTTACTTATCTGTGACTCAGTGATTCCATTCCTAGGTATTTACTCAAAAGAAACAAAAATATATGTCCACTAAAAGTTTTAGAAGGCTATTTAAAGAAGCTTCATCCGTAATAGCCAAAACCCAGAAACATATCAAATGCCCATCAATAGAAAAATGTATACATGAATTGTGGTATATTCATACAATAAAATACCATTCAGTTATAGAAGAGAATGAACTATTTAACAACAATATGGATGCATTTCCTAGATATTATGGTGAGTTAAGGAAGTTGGACCCCAAAGCATACATAGTTTATGATACCAATTTATGTGAAATTCTAGAAAGGGCAAACTAATCTGCCATGAAAAATTAGCAGTTGCCTCTGTCAATAGGAGATTGGGAAGTGGTATGAGGAAGACTTCTGGGAGTACAGAAATGTTCAATAGCTCGATGGGGTACAAAGTGCATGTTATATTTATTTATCAAAATGATACAGTTAAGATTAGTACATTTTAATATAGGTAAATTTTATCTTAAAATACATATGATGATATTAATCAGAGCTTCTGGGAAAGAATAGAAGTAGAATAAAAGTAATCTTCTCATGACTCTGTGAGTAAGATGAGTTAGGGCAACAAAGGAGAAACTGTATTCTGAGAGAAAGTAAAGTTAAAAAGCATAGCAGAAAGGGAACTCAGAGAAACGTAGTCTGCAATGCTAACCTTGGCTCTTTGTGGGGAGGTGAAGCTGACTCTGCAAGCACAAGGTAAGCCTGGAGAGTACTGCCAGCCCCAGTGATAACAGACCAACAGTCCTAGCTACAGAAGAAACCCATGGTTATTGCAAGCTGTAATTCTAATGTGGGGATTTGATCTGAATGTGACTTCTCTTGCAAGGCAGGACAGCTTTGGAGAATAAATCTACCATAATGCTCACCAAACCTTGGAGTGCTATAACAAGGAGCCATCTTGTACTATCCACTATCGTTTGGAATTGAGCTACTCTGGGGATCAGAAATCACAGAACAATCCCACCTCAGGGTCCCTGGGGACACCTGCTGCAGTGACTGGGTGGGAGATAGCCACAAGAGACAGTTATGGAGAGGGAGTCAATAACAGATTCACTGAGAAATTTAAACAGTGGGGATCTCATGCTGTGGAGAGCACAGTTGTTGGCAGCACCACGGTTTGTGATTTTCTCAGGTAGCTGGGTCTGAAAGCATCAGGACTAAGACCAGTGGCTTGCTTGATCTTTGTGACTGCCTCCTTCCAGTGCAGAACTCAGCAGTCTGTTTGCTACTCCTGCTGCCCAAGGAATTTGAGGATATATTTCTGCTTGGACATTTGCTATATGATAGATATACAAATAGAGGGCCTCTTGGAGCAAGGTGGGAATTGACCTTCTCCCATGCCATGAAGCTAATTGGGGCTAGCAGTGGTTCTAGGTGCACACAAGGAAACAATAATAAAAATCTTGTGGAATGAATACAGCCCTGAGACAGACAACATAGCCTTAATTGCCCAGGTCCAGTGGGAAATGTAGGGCAGAGATTAGCATTCATACAGCACCAATCTGTTTGGTAGGAGCAGAGAAGAAATATAACAGGCTTCAAGTGTGACTCACTATTACCTCCACCATACCTAGTGGATATTAATATTAGGGATTTTGGAAGAAACTTCTCCAGTACAAACACCTCAGCATGGAGAAATTCTTGAACTATTTTTTTTCTTTTTCTCTTATGTATCAGTCAGTCCTTACTTGGACGACGTCCATGGTAAAGACTGGAACTCCTCTGAGGAAAAAGAAGTAATTCTTTTTGTTTCCCTTTTATACTATTCTGGTGGTAATCCTCCTTAGTATGGGTCTTCCACACCCAGAATTATGCTGAGTCAATTTAGTTGTGTGTTTCTTACTAAAGTTGACACAATTAATTATCACACTTATTTTATCTAGTTATATTTACTTTTATTTTTTTTTAATTTTTATATATTTTGGTACCAGGGATCAAACTCGGGACCGTGCACTTGTGAGACAGGCAGCAGAACCACTGAGCTAAATCCCTGGCTTTACTGTTAAAGAATAATTCCTTAATTGGATTTTTTATGCTTGTTCATTTTTCCTTTTGTCATCTCTTTTTTCTTTTAAAAATCTTGCTTCTTCAATTTTTCCCTATCCCTGCCTCTTCCATTTTAATTATTACTAAATTATTTCTTATAGTTATTAATTTTTAACCTTTTAGTTTATTTTCTATTGCTATTGGTGATGTAGTTGTTGCTTTTACTGTTTTATGTATCTGATTTGTTTTTTTAGGGCTGCTGTTATTGCAGTTTGCTTTCTGCTATCTGAGTGATAATACCTTCTCTTGAAAGTAGAAGAGATACCCACACCAACTATTCAAATCTCAATGTAGAAACACAAGAAATATATGAAAAAGCAAGGAAACAGGAGTCCTCCAAAGGTCCATTACTCTTCTGTAACTGAATCCAAAGATATTGGAATGGATGAAATGGTGGACAAAAAATTTAAAATATTTACTTTACAAATGATCAGTGACTCCAAAGAGGATATAAATAAACACCTCAATGAATTAAGAAAGACAATGTAGTTTATGAAAGAACATTCAAGAAAAAATGATCCTGAAAAAGACCTAAACAGAAATAGTAGAAATGAAAGCTCAGTAAGTCAAATAAAAAAATCAGTTGAAAATTTCACCAAGAGACTAGATCAGCAGAAAAAAATATTAGAGCTTGAAGACAAGACTGGTGAATTAACACATTCAGACAGTATTTGAGAAAAAAGAAATTATGCACAGAACAAAGAAAACCTACAGAACATGATTAAGAGACAAAACCTACAAATAATTTAGACTAAGAAACTGAGATACAGGCTAAAAGTATAGAAAACTTATTTGTGAATATAAATTAAGTGCAGTCAAAACTAATTACCAGCTTGAAAGTAAGTATGCTTGGTTCTGTTTAAAAATTATTTCCTCTACTGAGAAGTGTCTGTTCATTTCAGTTGCCCATTTTTTATTGAGTCTTTTATTGGGGGGGGTCCTAATTTTTTGAGTTCTTTATATATTCTAGATATCAGTCCTCTTTTCAAGGGGTAGCTGGCAAAATTTTTTCCCATTCTATAGATTGTCTCTTCATTGTGTTGGTTATTTCCTTTGCTGTGCAAAAGCTTTTTAATTTGATATAATCTGATTTGTTGATTCTAGGTATTATATCTTCTGCAATTTCAGTTTTGTTCAGGAAGTCTTCGCCTATGCCTATATTTTCAATAGTGTTACCAATCTTTTTGTCCAGAAGATTCATCGTTTTTGTTTTTATATCTAGGTCTTTATCCATTTTGATTTGATTTTAGTACAGGGTAAGAGATATGGATCTAGAAGAGGTAGTGTAAATGGCCAATAAATTCATGAAAACATATTCAGCATTTTTGGCAATGAGAGAAATACAAATTAAAACAACACTGAGATTCCATTTTACTCCACTTAGAATGGTCATTATCAAGGATTTAAAAAATAACAAATGCTGGTTAGGTAGTAGGGAAAAAGGGATTCTTCTGCATTGTTGATTGGAATGCAATAACTACTATGGAAATCAGTATAAAGATCTTTCAAAAATTAAAAATAGAAATTTCATTTTAACTAGCTGCCCCTCTTCTGGGTAACTTTTAACTTTCTGAAAAAGTTAAAATCATCATATTACAGTGATACTTGGATACTCATGTTTATAGCAGCACAACTGTCATTAGCTAAGCTATGTAAGCAGCCTGTAGGCTCACGAACTAATGAAGGAATATATGTGGTATATATACACAGCATAATACTACTTGGCCAGAAATAAGGATAAATTTGGGTCATTTACAGGAAACTGAGTGGATCCTGAGATCATAATACAGACAGTTAGATATCCCACGATTTCTCTAGTACAAGAAACTGAAAATAATACATAATTTAAAGAGCAGAATAAGAGAGATCATAGGAAGCATGGAGGTAGACTCTGTGGAGATAGGAAGGGAATCTGGGGAAGGAGGGAGAGTGGAGGGTGGGGGATAGGGGAACAAAAATGATCAACATACAATATGTATATGTACCAGTTCCCCAAGATGAATGTAATTATTATGTATCACAAACATATACTAATAAAAAATTTAAAAGATTATTTCCATCTTTATTTTAAGTAATTTTTTTATTTTGGTACCGGGGATTGAACTCAGGACCTTGCTCTTGCGAAGCAGGCGACAGAACCACTGAGCTAAATCCCCGGCCCTATTTTAAGTAGTTTTGTTGTTGTTGTTGTTATTGTTTTACAGTGCTGGGATGAAACCCGGGGCCTCTCACATGCTAGACAAGCTCTCTAACTCTGAGCTACACTCTGAATAGAATAGAGGCATTCTATATCAAATGTTCATAAGTGGAAAATATGAAAAAGTCATACTTATTTACTCACTGTTTCATTCCTGATGCAGATATCAAACTTTGTGTTAGAACATTTGGAAAGAATAATTGTCATTAAATTTCTTCAGCAAGTATTATTTAAAATTCTCTTAGTGTGTTTAGCACCATTTTAATACAAGAGGTTTCACAGTAATGTACTATTTTGTCTAAAAGATTTTTGCATCCTCAGATATTAAGAGGATATGATATTGTGCTTTCAGGAGAAACAGACATAACACAGAAAATGCTTAGAATGTAAACAGAAATAACCAAAGAGAAATGAAGTGATGATGCTGGCAATGAAACCCATAATTTTTTTCCTGAGTCATTACTAAATTGCATACACATGCCTAAGGTAAGTGGCAGCAGCATAACATAATAGACCAAATACTCAATTAGGAAACTAAAGAATTAAGTTCAAGTCCAAGCTCTGTGCTTCACCTCTCAAGACACTATTGCTCCTTCAATAAGCCAAGCTGTTAACCTTGAAACTCTTTCTCAGCCCTAACAATTTTGAATTTATAATGATATCCTTATCCTATGTCTATGGTGTTTGGGTTGTACTTAGGAATCAGTGCCCTGGAAGGATGGAAATGTGTTTGAGACATCTCAGGTAAATTGCCTCACTTTGGATAATATATGGTAGGAGTCCACTAAATGAATATTGTCAAGTAATGTGCTGTCAATGTGAGCTACAATGATGATTTGAATCATTGGATAACACAAATATTAATATATATTAAGAGTTTCTTTAGATGGTTTTGTTGATAGCAGGTAATCCTGCCAATCTTCACAACATTCAAAATATCCCAAAGATTGATATGATGGGCAAGTTGGGAAAAAAGTGATAATAAATGACTTTATCCATCTGTGTTATTTATTACACATTTAACAGCATCCATCAGTATGATGCATACTCACTGGGACAAATGTGTACAAGCGGTAACTTCGTTCATGAATGCTTTGTTTGCAAACAATTTGGTTCACAAACAGAAGCGTTTGGCAAAATTTTGTTTTTGTTTGCAAACTCTGCATCAGGTGACAAACATAACCATGGCCATCTTTCCTACACAAACACAAATGTAGTCATCTTCCAAAATCATAGAACAAATCAAGTTCATGAACTGGGGTACCACTGTATTTAGTGTGAAATAGTTTCAAGGGGTATTTTCTTTGCCTTTGTGCTTCACTGCACATTCCATAATTAAATCTACCAAAACATCAAAAATAGATAAATCTGGATTATTAATTCAAGACAAGTTAGTCTCTTCATAGTATCAGAGAAAAAGAGAATCATTATACCAGACATTTTCATGTGTCCAGACAAGTTGTTAAACAGAGTAGAAAACAATTATGTACTTGTGTGGCATCATGGAGTTACCATTGACTTACTTTTTTCATCCATCAAATGCTTGCAGTCACCCAGGGCTCTAGGCTTAAGAATCAAGCAGATTAGACATAAGGTAGGAATTACAACGTTAGTTTTAGATATTCTGGTATTCCAACATGTGTGCAGCAAATAGTTAAACAGCAGGCCTGAGACTGCTGTATTTAGAAAGGCCTGCTTGCAAGGTTGGACCTCTGTTTATATCTGGGGACTTAGACTTCAGGCAGGTTCCTATAATTTCTTAACTGATAAGGACAGCTCGCTGTGCCTAAACTGTACAAACATTGGGCTGAATACCTGCCTCCCTTCTATAGTACTGAAATCTTACTACATGCTAGGCAGTGGGTGTCTGTATGACCAGTCCCCAACCAAATCCTGTGGCAGGTAGTCTCTAATGGTCTTCCCTGGTAGACATCTCACACATCTTTCCACAATTCAGTGCTGGAGGAATTAAGTACATCCTGTGTGATTTCATTTGGAGAGGAGTCTTGGAAGTTTGTGCGTTTTCCTCCAGATTTCATCCCATGCATTTTTTCTCTTCATATATTGTGCTTTGTATCATTTTGCTGTGATAAATCTCAGCCATAAGTACAACTATATTTTCAACCTTGTGGGTTCTAGCTAATTGCTGATCCTGGGAGTGGTTCTGTTGACCCCTCCACATGCACTATTTTTATATTCTGAAATCCTGGTGTTTTTTTTAGTATTTTAAAAAATATATGGGGCCGGGGATTTAGCTCAGTGGTTCTGGTGCCTGCCTCGCAAGCGCAAGGTCCCAAGTTTGATCCCCAGTACAAAAATATATATATATATATATCTATATATATAAACTTTGAATCATTGGTATATAGAGATGTATCTATTATGTACCCATAATTGAGATAATTATATGCTACATTAAAATTTTGAATCAAACAACAGTGAACTGAATTAGAACGTGTTCTGACCATATGTCTCACCTTTTTTTCTTTTTCTTTTTTGTTTGGTTTTTGAGATAGGGTCTCACTATGTAGTTCAAGCTGGCCTTGAACTCACAGTGATCCTCTTGACTTAGCCTCCTGAGTGCTGGGATTACAGGTGTGTGCCACCATGCCCAGTATGTCTCACATTTTTAAATGCTTTCCAAGGTAAAAATATTTTATTTTAGCTGGGGATTTAGCTCAGTGGTTCTGCTGCTTGCCTCACAAGTGCAAGGTTCTGAGTTCGATCCCTAGTACCAAAAAACAAAAACAAAAAACTTTACTTTAAATTACTTTATTACTGAGGTTGAAGATCTTAGGTTTATTAGTCATCTATTTTTCCCCAGTGCCCATAATTGGGACAGATGTATGTGCATTCAGGAAAAGAGAAGAAGGATGTAGTAGAGACTTTAAAACAAGGAAGAGATCAAAAAAGTTTTCTGGGCCAAATCTTAGGTCTTATCTTAGAGCCTAATCACTCTTTCCTTTCAGACCCAGAATCATTATGCTTCCCAGGTTGTAAAATAGAAATAATAATAGTGCTAATTTCATATAACTTTTGTGAAGTTTAAATAAGCATCTATAAAATGCTTACCACAGTGTCTAGCATACAAGTTCTCCATTTCTGGTGTGTCTAAGGTGGACCTCATCATCTTATGTCTGCCTTACTGCAATTGCTGTCTTGAGAATTTAACCTCTTTTGTTAGTCATTGTGAAAATGATAATTCTCATTTCCTTTCACCAAAACCATTACCAACCATTTCCTACTACATCAAGTGAAATACCCTCTGCCTAGTTTTCTGTGTCCTACTCTACCTTACAAACTTTTCTTTCAGTATCACTGTGGTTTTCAAAATTGAGCACAGGTCAAAATTACTGAGAGGGCTTGTTAAAAGAGTTTACTACTCACCTTCTGGAGTTTCTCAGTAAATCTGAGTAGGGCTCAATACATACATTTCTAATTCCAAAGTTATTTTGCCCATCTAGAAGGCACTCTTTAAGAACCACAGCCCTAGCCAGGCATGGTGGTGCACACTTGTAGTCACAGCACTCTGGGAGGCTGAGTAGGAAGATTGCAAATTTAAGCCCAGCCTAAGCAATTTATAAAGACCCTTGTGGAAGGAGAGGAGGGAATTGAAAATGATCATGGTATGATATATATGTACCAGTTCTTTAAAGCTAATGTAATTATTATGGATCACAAACATATACCACCAAAAATTCAAAATGTGGGGAAAAAAGGAAGAAAAAACAAAATAAATTTTAAAAAAATCAAAGGGCTAGGCATATAACTCAGTGCAAAGGCTCTGAGTTCAGTCTCCAGCACTGCAACAAACAAAAACCCCCAACAACAACAACACCCCCACCCCAAACCCCTATCCTAACAAAGTCAAACATGATTGCCTGCTGGGTATCTTCCACAAAGAATTAAAAGAATCATACCACAGCGATATATGTGCACCCATGTTTATAGCGGCACAGCTTGTAATAGCTAAAGCTTGGAAACAGCCCAAGTGCCCATAAACTGGAAACTGGATAAAGAAGATGTGGTTCTTTCATAAAATGGAGTACTACTCAGCCATAAAGAATGAGAAACTAAAGACATTTATAGCTAAATGGATGCATATTGAGGCCATACTCTTAAGTGAAATAAATAGGACACACATGTATAAATACCAAATAGTTTCTCTAGTGTGAGAAACTGAAAGTGTAAATAAGGATTAAACTGATTAAAATTAATAATTGATAATTTGAAATAGGAAAAGGTCCAAAGGTATAGAGGTGGTGGGAGGGGAAGGGGAAGGGAAAGAAGGGAAAGGAAAAATTATGAGAAAAGAAAAAAAATGGAAACGAAATCTATGTAAATAGGGAAGGGTGGAAGGGGTGAAGGGCGCACAGGTAATGGGGAAAAAAATAAGAACCAAGATACATCAGGTACAGGTACAAGCACCCAATGATAAATGTAAACGTATTGTATACCTAAAATGTACCAATAAAATAATTTTTAAAAAACAAAACATGATTGCCTAAGTAAGGTCATTTGGAGATTTAGCTTTTGCCCTTGGAATAGTGTTCCTTTTGACTCATGCTCAACTGAAATTCCAATAAGTCACAGGGAAAGTTCGTGTGACTTTGTTTTCTTTGACTAAAAAGTTTTGAGTCCTTTTCCTAAAATATTACCTCCCTCCTTCCCTAGTAGCACAAAAATAAAAATAATCCCCAGATGCTATATTGTCCCTCTTTCTGACTTAGTATTCAGTCATTTTGCTTTCTGTTGATTTTAATACATTCTTCCTTTTCATGTCCACCTATCCTGCTTTTCTTATCTGGAATGTTCTGTCTGCTTGCTAGTCCTAAGATCCTATCCAGTCCAATTCAAGACCCTATTGATGTCTCTGTTCTTCAGACTGCTATTGGTCAATAAAATCTGCATCACACCTCTTTTTAATCTGATCCTCTGGATTGAATACAGGGCCTCACACAAGCTAATCAAAGGCTTTTTCAGTGAACTACAACCCCAACCCAGTTTAATAATTCTGTGAATCCTCCTCCTCCTCTTCCTCCTTCTTCATTTGGTACTAGAGATTGAACCCAGTGTCTTCATGCTGAGCTATATCCTCAGCAACCACCCCCCCCCTTATCTTCAGATAGGGTCTCCCTAAGTTGCCTAGACTGGCATTGAACTATCCTTCTGCCATCATCTCCCAGAGTGCTGGGTTTATGTGTTTGTGTCATCACTCCTGGGCCAGTTTAATTTAGTTTAATTCTTTATATGTTATTTATACTTATTTCATGTATGTGACTGGAATTTATAAGAACCTGATTTTTTTATGGGCCGGGGATTTAGCTCAGTGGTTTTGCCGCCTGCTGCTCAAGCACAAGGACCCAAGTTCAAAAAAAACAAAGGTAAGAACCTGATTTTTTATGCTTACATTTTTTATATTTCTAAGTTTTAATTGACACATGGTAGTTGAACGTATTTATGGGATACAATATGACACAGGATGATTGGCATACCATCACCTCAGACGTTTATTATTGCACAGGGGTCATGCTATTCTTTGTAACACTTCCATCTTAGTATATGTGCTGAAGTGAACATAATGATGTAAATGTTTTATGACAGAAATTATATTTTATTTCCTCCACATCTCCCCTATGCAGAGTCTAACTCAAGAGTGAACATATATGTTTAATAATTATTTAGCTGATTGATTTGCATGGTCAGTTTATACATTTCAATTTTGAGACCATATGCTTTCAATTTAATCCATAATTAGGCAACGATGAAGGTAAGAACTGCAGAAGTCCAGCTTCTGTCTTCTTTAGACACAGAAGCTGCAGCACAACTCTCATGTCTACAATGTGTATATTGCTTGTCATAGCTTTCCAAATTTGTATCTGTCTTAATGCACTCAGAATTATAGGGAAATGATTATTATAGCAGATTCTATATAGAACAACATGCAAGATTGCAGCCTTGTACTTAATGGCAAATGGTAGCAGATTGTTTTGTTCTGCCTTAAAGTGAAGATGGATACAGTAAAAAAAGAATTTGATGCTGACTGCTGCTTCTGCAGCTTTGTTATATTTTAAGTGCCCTCAACATTTATGACTCTGGCAGATAGTCAAGAGACATACATTTTATTTCACTCCCTGTAAACGGGGGTGCAAATTTGTTTCCTCAGTCATTGTTGCTGTTAGGGAACAGAACTTGTGGCTCTTTTCAGGTTCAGACAAAAAATATCTTGCTTAATTTTATGGTTTCTTGGGATTGTAGTTTTCACAAAACATCATTCAATGTAAAATAATGTGGAAGCAGTCAGAAGCTCAACTATTTGCTTTTATATTTGACCATCATAAATGTGATAAACCCCAACAGTGACTAGAGAAGGTGTGGCAGTACACACACATTCAAGGACAAAGGTGTGTTTTCAATGATTTCTAAATTGGTTCTCTATAATATGTTGTTTCCCTTGATCACAGTGAACTAGAGAAGTAGCACCATTTTACACCCTCTGTCTTAGTCCTGGAAAATGAGTTTCAGTGGATATATTTACTTGTTAAATTTTAAAACTTTATATTTTCAAAAATGAACCTTGGAATGTGTCTTCATAAATATACAAATAATTTAAATATTCTTAAAAACAAAAGCAGCATGAAAACAGGAACCACTACTGTTTTGTTCTTGTTGCAACCTTGGCCTTGTAGTAATATAAAAGGAGGACTTTCTTTTACAATACTCTCCAAAGAGCCATATATTAGCTCATGGGGGGAGGAGATGGTAATAGGAAATGCCATAACATACAGTATTCACAGAAAACATCCATTTAATGTTTGATGATGCAATTATGCCCAACAGGTCATCTGGAAACCCTGTCCACACATGAAGAGTATGGATAGCTTCTAGTATTGCTCTGTGGCTCCCTGTCTGTAACTGAAAGGCTTGGGGAGAAGGATTCTCCTTAGTTTGGAGCCACCCTGGAACATTCTATGTAATCCCACAGATAAGAAAATTATATGCATTTATGGGTTATTTGTTCAGTAAGTGCTTGTATTTCTTTAAATATAGCCCCAAGATGTGTCATGTATTTGTGATATAAATATGATGTCAGATAAGAAAATTAACCCTTACTATATGTTTTTCACTCTGCATATATTTATAAATTTAATCCTGACAATAGACCTATCTCTATGAGATAGGTAGTAAGTATTATTACCCTGTTTTAAAGATAAGGAAACTGAGGTACTATACAGAGAAGTTATTTAAATTTCTTAGAGTAAATGTCTCAATGTCTCTTTAAAATTTATGTGCTAGAGATGGTTTAATAGTTCTATATTCCAGTATGTATGCAATATTTTCTGATAGGTGTATAGTAGGTATACTAGAGAGTTTACTAGTTCTATTTTATTAGAAAAATATATTCGAGTGACTACAAAGTAATTACTACAATTTTCTTGATAACAGTATGTCTTAACTGAAGGCTAAGTATGTAGGAGGAAATTCACAGCTTCCCTTAAGTGCTTACTTTTTCAGACCCAAACACATAGTGCTAGAATAGAAAAGGAAGGAAAAGGAAAATGTCACAGTCTATTTCTTACAATCACACTCTTCATGCAGGGGGCTGAATCTTACCTTTTGGTCTGCTGATTACAGGATTTACAGAGAAAAAATATGTCCTCTCGAAAGTAAAGATTCCCACTTAATTTAGGCCTTGGAGAATGGTGGTAGGTATAATAACAATGTATTTAAGTATATGTACTCAAGGAGTCAGATTAACTTGAGTTCAAATCCCAGTGCCATTACTAACCACTTCTATATTCTTTGCCAAGTTATTTCACCTCTTTAAGCAACAATACAGGTACAGGTACAGGTACAGGTAATAATAATACCTATCATATCAAACTTATGAAGATTATTTGAGATATGATGCATATAAAATGTTTGGCTTAGGAAAATGCTCAAAAAATTGTTTAGTAGGAAATGGCATTCCAAGTAGAATAATATAAATAGGGGTCTTGTAGTAGGTATATGAGAGTAAATAACAACAGACAAGACTATAAAGGATTCATCATGGGTCATGGAAGGTTAAGAGGGACATGGAGGAATTGGGATTTATTTATGTTGTCATAAAAGTATAGAAAGTTTATGACCAGAAAAGTCAATACTGTCAAATAAAGACTCAGAAAAAGTGACAATTATATAAATAGATTTATTCATTTTTTGGCAGTGCCAAGGATTGAACCCAAGGCCTGGCACATGCTATACAAATACTCTACCACTTAGCTACAACCCCAATCCAAAGTGTCAATTTTAAAATGAAAAACAAATTAATTCTTTTAGGCAGTCTGAACTCATAAGCATGGTCACATCATGTTTACCCAGGTCCACTGTCAGCTTTGTTTATGACTTCACATTCAATTTTTATTATAATATTATAATTTTAATATAAATAATCAAATGTTGAAAAGACATCATCTCACCCATCTCCAATGAAGCACTATTCACAATAGGCAGGGAATACAAACAACCAAAGTTTTTTCCATCAACTGATGAATAGAGGAGTATGTGATACATATACACAATGGGACACTGCCATAAAAGAGAATCAAATACTGTCATTTGCAGCAAAATGGATGGAACTGGAGGGCCTTCTGTTAAGTGAAAATAGCCAAACACAAGAAGAAAAGTACATAATACATATTCCCTGTAACATGTGAAATCTAAAAAAAAAAAAAAAAAAAAAAATCAACCTGAATGCAGAATAATGGTTATGGTTGGGAAGGGTACATAAGGGTGGATAAAGACAGGCTGGATTTGATAAGTGCATACTATATATATGTTGAAATATCACACTGAACGTTATTATTATGTATAATTAGTACAAGTTTATTAAAATATGAAATAAAATACAGAAAAAAAGTGGAGAAAAAAGATTTGCTTAAAGTTAGGTGACTTTATTGACACTGAACCTGTCTTGCAAAAAATATTTTTTAAAAGTCCTCTAAAAAAAAGAAAATTGATTCTTCAGCTGCCACCGGTGCCACCCGGGACCTGTGCACCATTCTTCAGCTGCTGCCCGGGGCTGCCCAGGACCTGCCTTCCATCAGCAGCGGGACTGACCGCAAGAGTGATGGCCAGATCTAGACAATGGCGAAGAGCAGAAAGACATCATTCTGATCTCAAGAAGATGACAGAGTGGTGAGCAGCAGAGAGAAGGGCTCTCCAAGGCTTGTGGTTGAAAATTGAAGCCCACCGGAAGAGCGAAGATAGCCATTATAATAAAGACACAGCGGACTACAGCAGTTGGTGAGTGGTTGGGATCGATCAGCACCTTCTACCCAAACCGAGACTTGCTGTGAGGGAGTGACAGCTCAAAACTGCAGCAGAACAGTGCAGAGTTCAAACCCACAGGAGGTCGGGGAACTCAATTCTGACCTCACAACCAGTAACCAGCCTGTATCTCATTGGACTACGGCTGGCTCACTGAGAATAAGTGACTCAGATATGCATACTGCTGCCCACATTGTTTACCGGTGACAGCAGAGACATGCCTTAAAGGGGACTTTTTCTTTCTTCTTTTATTTTTTTCTTTCTCTTTTTTTTCTTTTTTCTCTTCTTTTCTCCTCTTTCCTTTCTCTTCTTCAGTTCTCTCCTTTCTTGTTCCTGTTTTTCTCATTGTTTTTTGATTGTTCTTATTTCTATAAGAGCATAAATACTGTTCCTAGTTCTCCTGTTGCCATTAGTTTGTTCTGTTCTTGCTTTTGTTCCTTCCTTCTCTCTTTCCCTCCTGTCTTCACCAGTTTCCCAAAGTTCACATGATCTTCTTAGATCCTCTAGCCCTACTTCTAACCTTTCCCTCTCCTTCTATTTCTCTACCTACCCCCAAATTTTTCTAAGTCTTCTTTCCAGAATGTAAATTCACTGTTAGGAGGGGCTTGTTTACTGCAAACATATTTCTGGTTGGTCTTAGATTTTGATATATAACCTCAAGTTTGGTTCATGGAGTAGAGCATAGGAAAGAAATGGAATACATGAAACACATCCAAGCAGATATCGAAGAGATTAAAAATTCCATTGAAAGTTTCCACAGCAGGATAAGTGAATGTGAGGACAGAATTTCAGATATAAAAGACAGGATTGCAGTTAGCAAACATGAAAAGAAAGATTTCTTAAAAATAGCAAGGGACCATGAGAAATCAATCCAATAGCTACTAGATGATGTGAAAAAGAATAACTTGAGATCGACTGGAGGGCTGGGGATTTAGCTCAGTGGTTCCGGCGCCTGCCTTGCAAGTGCAAGGTCCCGAGTTCGATCACCGGTACCAAAAAAAAAAAAAAAAAGATTGACTGGAGTCAATGAGGGAGTAGGAGATAGTGCAAAAGACATACATAAACTTTTCACAGAAGTAATTACAGAAAACTTTGCAAAAGGGGGAAAGGAATTTGACATAGAGATAAGTAAGACATACAGAACTACAAGTAGCCATGATCAAAAAAATTTACACCTAGGCATATAATAAATAGTCAAGATTCCAGAAATCCAACATAAGGACAAAATATTAAAAGTAGTTAGAGGCCCAGGGATTTAGCTCAGTGGTGCCGCCGCCTACCTCGAAAGCACAAGGTCCAGAGTTCCATCCCCGGTACAAAAAAAAAAAAAAAGCAGAGAAAAGAAACCAATCACATACAAAGGAAAGCACATCAGAATCACTGCAGACTTCTCAACACAAATCTTCAAGTCAAAGAGAGTCTAGAGTGAAGTATTTGAAGCCCTAAAAGAAAACAACCTCCAACCCAGATTGATGTATCCTGCAAAACTATCGTTCAAAATTGATGGAGAAATAAGATAATTTCACAACAAAGAACACCTGAGGAACTTCATGAATATCTATCCAGCACTCCAAAATATTCTAAAGAATATCCTAGAAAAAGACAATGAGGAATACACTCCATGAACCCCAACAGAATGAAATCATCAGGCAAGGAAAGAAATTAAATGGGGGGAAAAAAGAGGAGCCAACAACAGGAAAATATCATGACAAGGATGTCAATACAAATCAGTTATAACCATCAATGTTAATGGTCTCAATTCACTAACCAAAAGAAATACACTGGCAGAATGGATCAAGAAGCAAGATTCAAAAATATGCTGATTACAAGAAACACAGGGCTGGGGATTTAGCTCAGTGGTTCCGCTGCCTGCCTCGCAAAAAAAAAAAAAAAAAAAAGAAACACACTTAATTCAAAAAGAAATTAATAGACTGAAAGTCAAAGGATGGAAAACACTCCGTGCAACAGGAACCCAGAAAAAAGCAGGGGTAGCTATTCTATTTGCAGACAAAATAGATTTCAAGCCAAGACTAATTATGAGAGACAAAGAAGATCACAACATCCTTGTGAAGGGGACAATCCAAGAGGAAGAGATGACAATCTTAAATATATACGCACCAAATACTAATGCATGCAAGTGTGTAAAACATTTTTTTTTGGTACCAGGGATTGAACTTAGGATGTTGCACTTGCAAGGCAGGTGAAACAAATATTAACAGACATGAAAAATCAAATAAGCACTAATACACTTGTAGTGGGGGACCTCAATACCCCATTGTCACAAATAGATCAACTAGACAAAAGAAATCAACAATGAAATACTAGAACTTAACCAAGCTTTTGAACAAATGGACTTAATAGATATCTACAGAGTGTTCCATCCTACAAAATCAGAATACACATTCTTCTCAGCTGCACATGGGCCATTCTCCAAAATAGAGCACATACTAGCTCACAGAACATGCTTAAGTAAATGCAAAGGAACTGAACTTATTCCTTGCATATTACCAGATCATAGTAAAATGAAATTGGAGATCAATAGCAAAAGAAATCACAAAAACATGATAAACACAGGGAAATTGAATAACACCCTCTGGAACAACCAATGAGTCCCAGAGGAAATTAAAGAAGAAATCAGACAGTTTCTACAATTAAATGATAATGCCAACACAACATGCTGGAATTCATAGAACACAATGAAAGTAGTTCTATGAGAGAAATTCACAGCAGTGAATACCCATAGTAGGAAAACAGAGTGAGCTCAAATAAACAACCTAAAGCGGAACCTCAAGCTTCTATGAAAAGAAGAGCAAGACAAACCCAAAGCCCATACAAGGGAAGAAATCAACACTCAAAAATTAACAGCCTTCCTGTATGTGAAAAAGAGACTCACTGAGAGAAGAATTGGGAAACAACTCCTTTCACAAGAGCATCCAAATAAGAAATACCTAGGAATCAATCTAATGAAGGAAGTAAAAAGCTTCTACTTTCAAAACTACAGGACTTTGTTAATGAAAAAAAAAAAAAACTACAGCACTTTGAAAAAACAGATTGAAGAGGATTTCAGAAAATGGAAAGACATCCCTTGTTCTTGGGTAGCAGGAACCAATAAAGTGACAATGGCCATACTTTGAAAACTGTTATATAGATTTTACGTAATCCTGATCAAAATTCCAACAGCATGTATCACAGAACTAGAGAAAACAATCCAAAAATTCTTGTGGAAACAGAAGAGTCCTACAATAGCAGAGGCAATTTTAGGTAACAATGGCAAGTCAGGGGGTACCACAATCCCCAACTTGAAATTATACCACAAAGCTAATGTGATAAAAAAAAAAAACCAGGGTGTTATCGGCAAAGAAACAGACCCAAGGATCAATGGAACAGATTAGAAGATGCAGAAACAACTCCAGACATGTTCAGGCCCCTCACCTTTGACAAAGGAGCTAAACACCCTCACTGGAGGAAAGATAGCCTCTTTAATATTTGGTGCTGGAAAAAGTGGGTTTCAACTTGCCAAAGATTAAAACTAGACCCATATATCTTACCATGCACTAAACTAAAATAAAAATGGATCAAAGATCTAAATATTAAAACAGAAACACTAAATATGCTGGAAGATAGGTTAGGTAGAACTCTTGAAGACATTAGCATAGGAAAATACTTTATGAACAAAACCAAAGACTCTCAGGAACTAACATAAAGAATAAACAACTGGGATCTTATCTTATTAAAAAGCTTTTGCACAGCCAGAGAAACCACCAACAGAGTGAACAGACAAGCTACAATCTGGGAAATGTTTTTTACCAGCTGTTCTTTAGACAAAGGACTACTATCTAAAATATATAAAGAACTAAAAAAAAAGCAGACTCCCAAAATTTAAAGACACAATCCAAAAATGAGCATCTGAAATGAATAGATATTTGTCAGATGAAGAAGTAGAAACAGCAAATAAACATATGAAAAAATGTTCGACGTGACTGGTCCTTCATGATGTACAAATGAAAACAATGCTCAGATTCCATTTCACTCCAGAAAGAATGGCTGCTATCATGAAATCAACCAATAACAAATGCTCATGGAGTTGTGAGGAAAAAGGAACCCTTCTCCATTGTTGGTGGAAGTGTGGCCTGGTCCAACTACTGTGGAAATCAGTGTGGAGATTCCTCAAAAATCTAGGATTAGAGATTCCATTTGACCCAGCTATTCCCCTTCTTGGTATCTTCTCAAAAGAATTAAAAGCATCATACCACAGTGATATATGTACAGCTATGTTTATAGCAGCACAGTTTGTAATAGCTAGATCTTGGAAACAGCTCAAATGCCCATCAAGTGGTGACTGGATAAAAATGTGTTTTTTCTTTTATGGAGAACTACTCAGCCATAAAGAAAGATAAACTAGAGACATTTATAGCTAAATGGATGCACCTTGAGAACATACTCATAAGTCAAATAAATAGGACACACGTGTAAACAACAAATTGTTTCTCTGGTGTGAGAAACTGAAAGTGTAAATGAAGCCCAAGATGTATAATAGATATTGTGAAATAGGAAGAAAATATTCAAAGGGGAGCGGGAACTGGGGGCCTGGATGAAAGGAAAGAAGGGAAAGAAAAAATGAGAAAAGAAGGAAAATATGGAAACATAGCTTTTGTAAATAGGGAGCGGTGGAGGTGTTGAAGGGAGGGAAGGTTAATGGGAAAAAATAAGAACCAAGATATATCATGTACAGGTACAAATTCCAAATGATGAATGTGATCATAATATATATCTAAAATGTGCCATTAAACTTAATGAATAGAAAAAGAAAATAAAAAAGAGATCCTTTGCTACTAAAAGAAAAAAATAAAGTACAAAGATGCAATATGAGCCCAAAGATGGTGGCTGTTATAGACTGCAGAGGACATCAATGAATTGGGACCTTAGAAGCCAGAGGAAAACAAAAAGCAGACAAAAAGGCAAAGTGGGCTGCTTCGGCAGCCCCCCCAACCCAAAAGATGGGCCCTAGCCATGCTTGTCATGCTAGAGCTTCCTCTCCCAGAGACCAGAAGCTACTCCTCAGATAAAAGAGCATGATTTGCCTGAGAAGTTGGAAAGTATATAAGGGGTGGGGGATAATGAAAGTCTAGCAATCTTTGAAATGCTGGACCCCAAGTTCATAAGACCATTCCATTAAGGGTCTCACATGAGAAAGACAACATTGAAAACATTACTAGGCTGCCATTTCTATGTGCCATGGCTCACTACCATTGCTTGGGCTGTTTATAAAGGATGCTTATACTGTGCCCCAAACAATCAATATTTCCCCAAATACCTAGGAAAATCGGCACATGGGTGGTTCAGTGGTAGAATTCTCACCTGCCAAATATCTAGGAAACAGGAGCTGCTCCATGTGAAAACTCGCTTTTGGACTTTACTGAACTGCCTTGAGGTGGTGGCTATCAATATATGTTGGTGCTTGTCTGAACCTTCTCAGAATGGGTTGAAGCTTATCCCACCCAAACAGAAAAGGCACAAGAGGTAGCTAATGTACAATTAACAGACATCATCCCAAAACTTGAACAGCCTTTGACCTTAGAGTCACACAATGGACCAACATTCATAGCAGAGATAGTCCAGGTGTAGAAGATAAACTAGAAGCTTCACATCACTTACCAGCCACAGAGATAAAAAAGATGAAACACATGAACTGGACAATCAAACAACTGCTTAAAAATATTATCAAGAAACCCACTTGAGATGGGATAAAGCCCTACCCGTGGTTCTCCTCCAAGTCCAGTGTACTCCCACCAAACAAACTGGGTATTCCTCTTATGAGATTTTGTCCAGCCAGCCACCCCAAATCATAAGCCAAATTAAAGTTAATCTTAGTGAACTAGGGAAATTGTCCCTTAGGAGACAAATGCAAGCTTTGGAAATGGCCTTACTAGATATCCATAGTTGGGTACAAGAGAGAATGCCTATAAACCCAACAGACCCCTTCAAGCCTTTGTTTAAGTTAAGAAATAAAATACACTAACTCTGGGGTCCACATGGGATGGGTCTCACACTGTAATCCTGACTACCCTCACTGCTGTTAAAGTTACAGGAACCATGTCATAGATCTACCATAGTCGGCTAAAACCAATGGCCCAAGACAAATAGACTAGCCAGCAGGATCCAGACCACCTGAACCAGCTGCTCTTGTGACAAAACTTAACCGCCATTGACAACAACAGCCCTGCTCTAGTCACCCTGGAAGCTGACCAGTCCATGTACGGCCAAGCTTTGAAGATCAACATAGACTCACAATGTCAACATAAGTTTATCATCTTTGTTATAATTCTCCCTTGCCTCTTACCCTTACTTGTAAAAGTCAGCCATAGAAACTCTGATAGACACTACCACTCGACTGGTGGCCTTAATGAAGTACCAACCTCTGTGGAGTAGGTTGTACTGAACACCCCCTTGTGACCAAAATAATGGATAATAATAATGCCGATTAAGATAATGCTCTCTACTAAAACTTGTTATAGAAAGCATCAAAGAGGGGGAATGAAGCAGGACTTAAAGAAAAACAAGTTCTTCCTCGCCTTGGGCAGTTTCCCCCTCTTGGATCACCCTCCTCTTTTTGTAGCTGTAAATCCTTGTTCTGGCACACATAAAATTGACAATTATGTCTTGTAAACAAAGTTTATTATACCTTGTTCTCATGATTCATAAGACACTGCCTTCTTACAAGGCTAAAGTACAAAACTGTCTGCCCTTGTCCTGGTCTGGTAAACATACTTGGTATGTCACTAAAAATACCATCTCCCTTTTGATGAAAAGTATAAAAGCTGAAACTTTTCTTTGTTCAACACTCTTCCTTTGGACAGGAGTCCATTGAGCAGTTGTTCATCTAAAATCCGAAATAAATCCTCCTGATTTCCATTTGGTCTCTCCTGTTTCCTGGAATTCTGCAACAGTATGAGTCAGTCATGTGGTTATGCCATGTTTGTCCACCATTTTCTTTTTCAACTGACCTCATGGACATTAGGAAATATTACCCTTATAGATAACAACTAAAGCCTCCAATTTTAGGGAATATATGGGACTCCTCTCAGGTTTTTGTCTGAATCAGGTTAGATCCCCTCCCTGTTTAAACTAACAGAAATCTAGGTAATTAAGAAAAATGTGAAAAAAAGGAAAAAAAGAAAAAGAAAAATGTGCCTAAGAGCCTGAGTGAAGCAAAGGTAACCAACAGTAAAGGTCAACTCAACCTTCTGCAAGTATGCAAAAGTAGAGCTATCTTGTACCTAGAAATTTTAAAGGTTTTTAAAATTTTTCTTCACTTAAAGGCTAAAAAAGATTTATATCTCTACTGCTTTATAGTAATTACAAAAGTTTTATTTCTGGGATAAAGGTAAGGGATACTGTTTCTCAAGTGGCTAGATAGAGGCAGGTTCCACCCTGATCTTTTTTCTCAAGTAGTTACTTGGAGGTTTCCCCAAGGAGGAGTGTGACCCTTCTGTTTAAGGAGTCATAGTGGACCACAGGGTACACAGAGTTATAAGAAGCAAAGAAAGAAAGAAAGAAAGAAAGAAAGAAAGAAAGAAAACAAGCAAGCAAGCAAGCAAGCAAGCACCCGTGTTGCTTTACCAGAGATATCTAGTTAGTAATGCATGAGTCTCACAAGTGGCATTGGTGACTCAATGGAATTGCATCCTTCTGCATGGGATGCCACCTAAAGGACCCCAGACCTAGTCTTCTCTTTCCACAAGTCCCACAATGTATCATAGGAAACAACTTGCACATTCCAGTGACCTTGGCATTAAACTATGTCCTTATAAATTGAGCCTGAGAGATTTCTGCAAAGATGATGGAGTGATAAGCAGCAAAAAATCTACCTCTCAAAGAAAAAATAACAACTTGTGGAAGAAAAGAAGAAGGAGCTGGATTCACAGGACCCAGTAATGATCTGAAGGGAAAATTGGAGACCACAGAGAAAGTGGAGAGACAACTTCAGCACAGTAAAAGGAAAGAACAATCTGCAAATTTTCCCTAGCTCAATGACTCATGGCATGAGAGAGGATGACTGAATCTACAAAGACATATTGAGGGCAGGTGACTTCAGAGGCACCCAGAAAGAAAGGCACCACTGGAATTGAACAGTGGATGCTGTGCACTACAGTAGCTGTTGAGTGACTCTCATCCAAGTGACTGCCATGTCCCTTGGATAGGGTGCTTGGCAAGATGCTATTTTAGGGAGGGGTCAACTGAACCCAGGACTAGAACAGTGGAGAGTTGGATTCATCTCAGGGCTCTCAGTGTTGAAACCCCACAGTTACTGGGTGATGGATAACCATGAGAGATGTCCAGGTTCAGGGAGCTGTGGTCAGGCCAGTAAGAGACAGCAAGAGTGTTGCAGGTTGAAAAACTCAGGTTCTCATCTCACACACAGAGGCCAGGATCAGCCTGAACTTCTGTGGAGGGAAAAGCACCAGAATCAACAACTTGACTTAGTCCTACTGCAGGCTTGCCAGGATTATCCATCACCTCACTCTGATCCTACTGAAGGCTTGCTGGGGTCATCCAGCATGGGCCTGGCTCTTCCTGCCTCCTTTGTCTACCAGTGACAGCAGAGTCACACTCTGAATTGGATAATATAACAAAACTGTGGACCCTAGAAAAGAGCCATAGGCTTGAAATCACAGAGAAATCTCTTCAATTTTTTCTTTGCATTTGTTTTTCTTTTCTGGGGGTTCATTTGCTTTTTTCTTGATTGTTTTTGCTTTTCATGAGTTTGAACATTTTTTTTCTTTTGTTGTATTCTCGTTTTCATTTTTGCCTTTTTCCTTCCATTCTGTCTTCTCCACCAGTTTCTAAAAGCTTGGTTAATTTTCCTGTGTCATTTGGCCATGCTTCTATATCTTTCTCTTATTTTCTTTCTCTATTTTTCCTCTTATCCCCTTTAAATCTTCTCCAGTGAGGGTAAAATCTCTCTGATTGGATATTTACTGTCTATAATTTTCTGATATGTTTTAGATTTTGTTATATAAATATAAAATTTGTACCTATGGTTAAAGCTGGCAATTTAACAGTTGCCACAGTTCGTCATTTTCTAGACTGTGCTTGATGCTATTGTTATTACTGATTGTACTACCTTAGACAAGGTGACATAGTTTTTGTGATCAGTTGTTCTTCCTTGAGTGCCAATACCTAGATTGTCTAGGGAGTCATAAGCAATACCAGAGTCTAATACCAAAGGCCTGGGTGTAGTCCAAAAAGGCAGCAACTTCTCATCCCAAATAAATTGAAGAGGCAAGATCCTGGACAGACTGAAAAGCCAGCTGATATTTCTGAGAAGTAATAATTTCCTAAGGAGGATTCAATACTACTAACAAAGCTATCTACCATAAGGAAGCAAGAAGCATCAATGCAGAAAACAGATTTCAAGAATAAAAAATGAGAAAACATGGAAGCAACATATAAAACCAATCTCAACTTAGCCCAAGGCAAATCCAAGGGGCATTGAAGTAGTAGAAATGAAAAGTCACTAAGCTGAACTTTCTGAAATAGTAGCAGCAGAAGTAGCAAAGCAGATGAAGGGGACTTTACAAAAAACCAAATCAGAACTACACAGATAACTAAAGAGATGATGATCATAATGAAGGACATAGTAATGCATCTAGAGCAGATAAAATAAAAAATAGAGGAGCTTAGGAAAGTTATGAGAAACATGAATGGTCAAAATATGAAAGAACTGAAATCCACAAAACAGATTCAAACAGATATCCAGGAGATGAAAAATTCTATTGAAAGTATACACAACAGAATCACCCAATGTGAAGACAGAATATCAGTTCAGGAAGACAGGTTTGTGGTTAGTGATCATCAAATGGAACATTTCTTAAAAATAGTAAGGGAGCACAAAAAATTAAACAGCTGCTAGGTGATGCAAAGAAGATTAATTTAAGATTAAACAGTATTAATGAGAAATTAAAAGATAGCACAAAGGACATAAAAAACCTTGTCACAGTAGTAATAGCAGAAAACTTCCTAAGCATGGGAAAAGAATTTGACATACAGAAAAGTGAGACATCTAGAACTCCAATTAGCTGTGATCAGAAAAAAATTACACCAAGGAATACAGTAGTGAAGATTCCAGAAATTCAACAGAAGAAAAGAATATTAAAAGCTGTTAGAGAATTGAACACACTGCCAATACAGGAAAACCCATCAGAGTCACAGCAGACTTCTCAACGCAAACCCTTAAGTGAAGGAGAGCTTGAAGTGAAGTTTTTGAAGCTCTAAAAGAAAACAACCTCCAACCCAGATTGATGTACTCTGCAAAATTATCTTTCAAAATTGATGGAGAAATAAGATACTTTCATGATAAAGAACACCTGAAGAAATTCATGACCAAAAAACCAGCACTCCAAAAACTTCTGAAGAATATTATAGAAAAAGACAACAAAGACAATAATTCCATGAATCCCATTAGAATGAATGCATCAAGCAAGGCAAGCAATTAAACAAAAGAGAAAGAAAGGGAACCAACCACAGGAAAATAACGTGACAAGGATACATCAATTCCTATCAGCTATAACCATCAAATTGAATGGGCTGAACTCACCAATCAAAAGAAACAGATAGGCAGAATGGATCAAGACAGCATCCAATAATGTGCTGCATACAAGAAACACATTTAAATCAAAAGGAAATCCAGGGCTGGGGATTTAGCTCAGTGGTTTCGCCTCCTGCTGCACAAGTGCAAAGACCTGAGTTCGATCCCTGGTACCAAGAAAAAAAAAAAAGGAAATCCATACACTGAAAGTCAAACAATCGAAAACAGTACTCCATGGGATAGGAAGACAGAAAAAAGCAGGGATAGCTATACTATTTGCAGACAAAGAGGATTTCAAGCCAAAATTGATCAGAAGAGACAGTTACTATATACTTGTTAAGGGAATCATCCAAGAGGAAGAGATAACAATCATTAATATATATGCATGAAATACTGGTGCACCTAACTATATAAAACAAATACTAATGGATATAAAAAATCTGATAAGCACTAATACAATTGTAATGAGGGACTTCGATACCACACTGTCACAAATAGACAGATCAAATAGACAAAAAAATCAATGAAGAAACAGCAGAGTTAAAGCAAACCTTTGAACAAATGGACTTAGTAGATACTATAGAGTGTTCTGTGCAACAACAAAAGAATTCACATTCTTCTCAGCAGCACATGGGACTTTCTTCAAAATAGACCACATACTAGCTCATAGAACATGCTTACATAGATGCAAAGGAATTGAAATTATCCTGTGCATATTATCAGACCATAGTAGAGTGAATCTGGAAATCAATTGCAAAAGCAACCACAAAAACTACATAAACACATGGAAATTAAATAGCATCCTCCTGAAAAACAAATGGGTCACAGAAGAAATTAGACAGTTTTTACTATTAAATGATAATGCCAATATCAGATAACAGAACTTATGGGAGGTAATGAAAGGAATCCTATGAAAGAAATTTATAGTAGTAAATTCCCACATCAGAAAAATAGAGCAAGGTCAAATAAATAACCTAATGTTGAACCTTAAGGTTCTAGAAAAATAGGAGCAAGCAAAACCCAAAGCAGAGATGAGGTAGGAAATTGTAAAGATTAGGGATAAATTAATGTAATTGAGACTAAGAAAACAATACAAAGAATTAATGAATCAAAAAGTTGGTTCTGTGTAAGATTAAATACAGAAACACATAGCCAATCTTATAAAAAAAAAAAAAAAAAGGAAAGAAGAGACCCAAATCCATGCAATTAGGAATGAAAAGGGCAAAATCACAATGGATCCTCCAGAAATCCAGAATATTGGCAAAACCTACTTAGAGAACTTCCACTCTATTAAGACAGAAAAGTGAGAAGAAATGGACAGATTCCTAGATACATATGAATTACCAAAGTTGAATCAAGAAAATATAAAATTTCTAAATAACCCAATATCAGTCAATAAAATTGAAGTAGTAATTTTAAAACTACCAACAAGAAAAGCCTAGGTCCTAACAGTTTCACTGCTGAATTCTATAAAAAATTTAGAGAAGATTTAATCCCATTATTCCTCAAACTCTTTAATGAAATTGAAGAGAAAGCAAATTCTTTCCTGGAAGAATGAATTACCCTGATACCAAAACCAGAGAAGGATCCAAATAAAAAACAGAACTATAGGCCAGTCTCCCTAATGAACACAGATGCAAAAATCATCAATAAGATACTGGAAACAAAATGCAGCAAATCATCAAGAAGATTATACAACATGACCAAGTATGATTAATTCCAAGGATGCAGGGATGGTTCAACAAGTGCAAATATATAAATGTAATACACTACATTAACAGAACCAAGGATAAAAACCAGAACATCATCTCAATGGATGAAGAAAAAGCATTTTACAAAGTCCAACACACATTCATTATAAAAATCCCTACAGAAAAGTGGAATAGAAAGTCTATCTCAATCTGATAAAAGTCGTCTATGACACAAAACAGCTAATATCATACGAAATGGAGAAAAACTGGAAACTTTCACTCTAAAATCAGAACAAGTCCAGGACACCCACTATCATCAGTCCTATTCAATATAGTTCCTGAAACAGAGCAATTATACGATAGAAAGGAAAAAAAAGGAATAAAGATAGGAAAGGAAGAAGTTAAATTGTCATTATTTGCAGATAACATGATACTCTATATAGAAGACCCCAAGAACTCCACCAAAAGTCTTCTAGACTTAATAACCAAATTCAGTAGTGTAGCTGGATACAAACTTAACACGCAAATATCAATAGCACTCCTGTATACAAATAACAAACTCACTGAGAAAAAACTAGGGAAACAACACCTTTCAAAATAGCATCGAAAAAAATTGAAATATTCAGGAATCAATCTAACAAAGGAAGTAAATGACTTTTACATTGAAAATTACAGTACTCTGAAAAAAAGAGATCAAAGAGGATATCAAAAATGGAAAGATATCCTTTGCTCTTGTGTAGGAAGAACCAACATAGTGAAAATGGCCATACTCCTAAAATTGTTATACAGATTTAATGCAATCCCAATCGAAATTCCATTAGCACACCTCACAGAACTAGACAAAACATTCCTAAAATTCATTTGGAATCAGAAGAGACCTAGAAAAGCAAAAACAATTCTGGGCAAAAAACTGAGGATCAACAGAACAGACTAGAAAATGTAGAAACAAACCTCAAAACACTCAGCCACCTTATCTTTGACAAAGGGGCCAAATACATTCACTGGAAGAAAGCCTCTTTAATAAGTGGTGCTGGAAAAACTGGCTTTCTACATGACAAAGACTAAAACTATACCCATGTCTCTCACCATGCACTAAACTAAAATCAAAATGGATCAGAAATCTAAATATTAAAACAGAAATACTAATTATGCTGGAAGAGAGAATAGGTAGAACTCTTGAGGACATAGGGGTAGCCAAAGACTTCATGAACAAAACCTGGACTACACGGAAATAGTTCAAAGAACCAACAACTGGGATCTCATCCTATTAAAAAGCTTTTGCACAGCAAAATAAATCACCAACAGGGTGAAGAGACAAACCACAGAGTTAGAAGAAATTTTAGCAAGTTGTTCCTCAAAGGACTAATATGTGGAGCATAGATGCCAGGGATTTAGCTCAGTGGTTCCGGTGCCTGCCTCACAAGTGCAAGGTCCCGAGTCAATTCCTGGTACCAAAAAAAAAAAAAATTGCTAGAACATACAAAGAACTGAAAAAAAATCAGACCCCCCCAAATTTAGTGACTCAATCCAAAAATAGGCATCTAAATGAAAAGACACTTCTCAGATGAAGAAATACAAACAGCAAATAAACATGAAAAAATGTTCAACATCACTGGCCATCTGAGAGATGCAAATTAAAACAACGCTGAGATTCCATCTCACTCCAGAAAGAATGGCTAATATTGACAAATCAACCAACAACAAATTTGGGTGGGGCTGAGAGGAAACAGGAACCTTTTTCCACTGTTGGTGGGAGTGCAGACTGGTGCAACCACTGTGGAAATCAGTGTGGAGCTTCCTCAAAGAAGTAGGATTAGAGGTGCCATTTGACCCAGCTATTCCCCTTTTGAGTATCTTCCTGAAAGAATTAAAAGCATCGTACCACAATGATATATGAGCACCCATATTTATAGTGACACAGTTTGTAATAGCTAAATCTTGGAAACACCTCCAATGCCCATCAACTGATGAATAGATAAAAAAGATTATTTTTATACAATGGAGTACTACTCTGCCATAAAGAAGGATGAGGTTGAGACATTTATAGCTAAATGGATGCACCTTGAGACCATACTCTTATTTATTTATTTATTGGTACCGGGGATCGAATTCGGGTCCTTGCGCTTGTGCAGCAGGCGGTGAAACCACTGAGCTAAATCTCCGGCCCGAGACCATACTCTTAAGTGAAATAAATCCAACACATATGTATAAATATCGCACTGTCTCTGTGGTGTGAGACACTGAAAGGGTGAATAAGGACCAAAATGTATAATAGATAATGTGAAATAAGAAGAAATGGTTCAAAAGGAAAGGGGAACTAGGGAAGGGGGAGGAAAAAAAGGAAGGAAAAAAGAAACGAGAAGAGAAGGAAAAATGGAAACAAAGCTCCTGTAAAGAAGGGGAAAAGGGGTTGAAGTGAGAGGAGGAATTGGGGAAAAAAAGAGGAATCAAGATATATCATATACAGGTACAAACTCCTTATGATTAATGTGATCATTATGTATATCCAAATTGTACCAATAAAGTTAATAAAATTAAAAAAATAAAACTGAATGGGATTACAATTCTCAATTGCAGTTCTTATCATCCAATCAAATTTAAACTGTCTACATTATTACAGCTAATAGTGTACAGATCTGGAAGGTGAGGTACAAACAGAGAAATAAAAGTTGTGAATATCACCAATACCAATGAACAAACAAAAAATGAAAGCAAAGAGCTAGATCAAAAACCAAGGGTCAAGTGTCCAAAGGTCTGGTTACTCTTGTTATCTGTTAATTATATTTTTCTACATCTCTGCATGTATTGGTTATGTACCTGTGTGGAAGAAAGAATTCAGCGGTGAAATAATTCATCCATCTCACTTTATAGATGGGAAAAGTCAAGTCCAGAGGGGCAAAGGACTTGTCAAATGTCCCCCCAGTAATTCATTTTGGTAGATTTAGCAGATTTCTGACTTTCAGGTTGTAGCTCTTTTAAAAAGGCAGCCTAGTAAGTCCCTCTTTTCTTCAAGACATTAGTTTTAAAAACTCAGAATTGCTGTCACTTCCTAAAAATAAAAATTATTGGGTCTCTTTTCAGATTTGCCGAATCAGAATGTCAAAGGTGGACCATGAAAATTTGTATTTTAAGAAGCTCTACAGTTGCTCTGATACACACTGAGGTTTGAAAAGTACTGCCCTAGACACTCTTTCCTTCAGATCTTTATTTCCAAGTATTTAAAAGAAACAAAATAATAGTGGATCTGAAATGTTCTCAGAATCTGCATGGTAAAGCGTACACTGTAGGACCCAACCAATAACCATAAGAAACTTTAGTCGTCAAGTACACTTGTGAAGCTGCTGCTTGTACGGGACAGACACTTTAGCAGCCTGCTAGGCGTTTTTAGTTCCTCCTTTGATAACACACGTCATCTTGAAGATGCAGTTACGGAAGTATAATTTCTCTGCCAACTCACAAAATCTGAAAACATGGGCTTTAGGTGTGTAACACACTCCAAGCTTCTCCTGGCTCTACCAATCACCCAAGGAGCCCAAGGCAGACGCTCCCCCTTCCCCTCAGCCCCGGCAACCAGGCACCTCTGCCCAGACTAGCTGCCAGGCTAAGTGTAGGAATACAGGCAGCAGTGGTGGACACAAAGAGTTAAGTATTAGCGTGCTGAAAAGTGGCAGGGAGAGCGGCCAATAGGGTGTGTACGCAAGCAGTACGTCCGGTGTGGGCGGGCGTGGGACAAAGCTGACAGGAGGGAACCGTAAGCGGCCTAAGGGTGAGAGGGCAGCCTGGGTTACGGATTTGGAGTAAGAGCAAGGGGGTGGGGGGACGGGGACCGGGGCGGGGCGGCTGGGAAAGCACGCGCGCGTCAGCCCTTAATCGCCGTTCTCCCTTATTCTTAGGGTTTGGTAACAAGCGGACAGCCCAGAGTCTGGTGTATGGCCACAGAATTACAGCATCCAGACTCCATGCCCTGTCACAACCAGCAAGTAAATTCTGCCTCAACCCCGAGTCCCGAACTGCTGCAACCTGGAGACCTGATCCCAGATCAAACTGGGGGAAGTAGCGCTGCTGAGGCTAAACTGACTCTCCTCACTGGGCACGCCCATTCTAGCGCGACGGCTGAGTGGGATTCTCAGGCCTGCGGCACCACCAGCCTTAACTCCGAGAGCCCAGGCGACACTGGTAACAATAGCAACTATGACGCACCTGCTGGCGACTCCCTTTCAGGGGACTGCGAACTCTCCAGACAGATAGCGTCGCAGCTGAAACTTCTGCCAATGAATGATCAGATCCGGGAACTGCAGACCATCATCCGGGACAAGTAAGTCAAGAACGGAAGGGGAAAGGGAGGCGGAACTGACGAGGGCCTGCATGGGATGGGCGGGGATTGGAAATAAAAAACCCAAGGAATAGTGTTCTTGCCCTTGAGGAAATGGTCTTTGGAGAGATTAGGGCAGGGCCTGTTCTTTGGGGAATATGTTCCAGGGGAACTCATGTGACACACTTCCCTTTCGTAGTTCCCAGTTCACTTTAACTAGGTATGAATCCTTTTAGGTAGCCCTGGTCTCTCCTGGCCTCTTTGTCTCTGTGAGCAATGATGAATCCTCAGACATTCCTAGCAGATAAACGCCCCTGTGCTCTCTGTCCAGTGCCTAAGTGGTAAATTTGTACTCCAAAATGGTTACTACCTATGGTTTTGCATTACCACCAAACATCACAGGTTCACAGATTAAAATAAAGCAATTTCAAGGAAATTCTATTGTACTGCACTGAGCCTCTGATCCTTCAGTATTTGCTACTTCAAAAATGTCATTTTGTTTAGATGTAGAATTTCAGGTTTACCTGATCACTTGAAAGCATACCATCCAATTCTTAGTGATTGTTTTACTGTAAATTTACAAAACATAGATAAGAGAACCAAAGGAACCTTTCACCCCTGCTCATCTCACAAACCTTTGTAGCCTTCATGTTAAAATGCTATTTTGAAATTGCTTTGAGAAAATCCATGTAAAACATGGGAAGTATGTACCATAATAAACTACAGCTCGTTTCTTTATTGGTCGCACTTTACCTCCTTGTTGAGAAAGGGTCTTGCTGTGTTGTCCAGGCCATCCTCAAACTCCTGAGGTCAAGTGCCATTCCCATCAGATTCCCAAGTAGCTGGGACTACATGTGTGCACCACTGCACCACACTCCTAGTGGCGGCATTTTAAATGAGTAGCTACAGCATGTCAGAACACCACCTATTTTCAGTGGTGAGGCATACCTTGATAAAGATAGGTACTGTATGACAGATGCCACTCCCTAAATCAGACTCTAGTAATTTTTATTCATACTGTTGTAATAGGCTCCTAATTTTCTTATCTGCAGTTTTTCTTTCTCACAGCAGCCTTTTTTGACTTCTCAGAGGCTACCAAATAGTCTTGAATCCTTAGCTTGATATTTAGGCCCCTCCTCATGGTTCCTAGGAACTATTCTGAAACATTCTTGCTTCTTTTCTTATCTAGAATTCCCTATATCGTCTTTGTTCATGTTCAGCTCCTATTTTTGAAGGTTAAATGCAACTTTGCCAAGAGGCTTTCTTTTAATCATTCCTGGCTGATCTTCAGTGACTTTTTTTGTTTTTTGAGGCAGGGTCTCCCTTTGTACTTCAGGCTGACCCTGAACTCACTATGTACCCCAGGCTGGCTTCTAACTTGTGGAGATCCTCCTGCCTCAGCCTCCCAAGTGCTGGGATTTCAGGCATGTGTGTGCCACCACACGCAGCTTTCAGTGACCTTTTTAATGCAAAATTTACCTTCTATTTTGTATATTGCTACTTGTGTGTTGATCTTATCTTGCCTGTTAGATTTTAGGCTCTTTGAAAGGCAGACTCTTCTGCATCTTTGAATTCCAACCCTGCCTTACAGGTAATAGATACTCAATTACTAAAGATTCTTTCTAGCTCTTTATATTTTAAGTATAAATCTATACTATCTGTTTATAATGAATACGTATGGAAAACTGATCATATGATGTAATAAATAGATGAAGTAGTAATTTTTAGAAGTATAAGCATAGGTTTGGTTGGTAGTGGTGGTGTGAGCAGCTGAAAACAAACATTTGTGAAACAAAATAGGATGATGATTCTTGTTTCTGTAGAGCAAAAGTTAACTAACCTTGGATCTTGGACTCCACTGCACCTGTAGATGAGTTTCAGGTCCTTAGTGAACCCTCAGAAGTTTCATGCAAAATTTTATCTGTATGTGTATTTTCAGTGGTTTAATATCTTAAGGTAGGCATGGTGATTCATGACTATTGATAGGTCTCCCACTACCTCAGCAGCTATTATGTATAGTAGCTGCCCTCTTCCTATGGTGCCTTGCCCCCTCCCCTGTGTGATGTCATGCCAAGATGGTTGCTCCCACCAAAGAACAAACCCTTCTTCCCAGCATGCCCCTGGTCCCACCTAGAGAGTAACCTAATACTCGCTCACCTCCTACCACCTAGTGATGTCACTGGCTCCTCCACTCCCTGATCACTACCTCACTCATCCCCCCCTACAAACCCCACCCCAGTCTCTATAAAAGACTCTCCCTGCCCCGGCCATATTGCTTTTGTCTCTCCTTTGTTCAGAGACAGCCCGGCAGATCTATTCCCCTAATAAAGGCTTGCTGTGGCCTGGTCTGATCTTGGTCTTTGGCCCTTTTACCTGACAAGTATAATCCCAGAACTCTTCGAGGCTGAGGCAGGAGGTTCAGGAGTTCTATCCCAAAAGGGGCAACTTAGCAACTTGGGAGACCTTGTAGCTCAATGGAAGGGCCCCGTGTTCAATTTCTAGTACTACAAAACAAAAATCTTCATTGAGATATTCATATACCATAGAATTCAGGTATTAGTGCACACTGGCTGTGTACCATCACGTACCATAGTCAGTTTCAAAACATTTTCATTACCCCAATAAGAAATCTCCTGCCCATTAGCATTCATGCCTCATTTCCCTTCAACCTCCCCAAAACCCTGGACAATAACGCGTCTACTTTCTGTCTCTATTAATTCGCCTATTTGGACATTTCTCTTTTAAAATTTATTTTTTAAATTAAACATGAAAATATTTATTTTATTTTTTCCAGTTTTAATTTTTTATCAGTAAATGTTTACATCACATAATGGTTACATTCCTTGTTGGAAGCTAATACATGTACGTAATACATTTCAATTCTTTTTTCATCACCTTTCCCTTCCTTCCTCCTCTATCTCTTGATCTCCTTCCCATTTGAAAAAGATCTATCTCCCTACTTTTTATTATCTGTCTTGTATTTTGATCTTTATTTATGTTTTGGATTTCTTTTTTTTTGGGTACTGGGGATTGAACTGGGCACCTTGTGCTTGTGAAGCAGGCGGCAGAACCACTGAGCTAAATCCCTGGCTTGGATTTCCTATATAAGAGAAATTACATGATATTTAAGCTTGTGTGTCTGATTTATTTTACTTACCATTATGTTCTCAAAGTGCCTCCATTTTCCTACAAATGACTCAAGTGTATTCTAACTCAATTGTGTATAAATACCACATTTTCTTTCTCCATCTATCTGTTGATGGACATATAGGCTGCTTTAAATTTATTTTTAACAGATACATAAAGCATAAAATTGCACATATTAATACCATGTAATGTTCAATACACATATATATATCACATAATGTTTAAATCAGGCTAATCATATTTATCTCTTCAAACATTGATCATTTCTTTGTGATGAAAACTTTCAAAATCCTTTCTTCTAGCTTTTTGAAACATACAGTATATTGTTGTTATCTATAATTACCCTCCAGTGCAATGGCGTATTCAGAACTTCTCACTCATATTTAACTATAACTTATTATCCATAGCTCAGCCCCAATTCTTCCCTCCCTGCTACTCTTTCCAGCCTCTACTAACCACTATTCTACATTCAATTTCTATGAGATCAACTTTTTTAGAGTCCACTTGAGTAAAGTATGTGATATTTGTTATTCTGAATGTTTTATATAAAAGGAATAATAAAATATATGATCATTTTGTGACTACTTTTTTTAGAGTAATGTTTTCAGGGTTTACCCATGTTTTATCACTATATCATTCCTTTTTATGGCTTAATAATATTATACTGTGTAGAAATACTGCAATGTGTTTATCCATTTAATAGTGGATGTTTGGGTGGTTTCCACTCTTTGGCTACTATGAATAATGCTGCTATGGACATTTGCTTATGTTCTTTTTTTATGGGGTAAGGATCCTTTTATTAGATTTCACAAAGGGTCATAAAGTGTAGGTTAAGGACCATTACTATAGAACTTAGAGCATGATAGTAGTATTTATATGTGGTAATATCTGTATATACCTCATTATTCTTCATTACTCAAAAAACCTGGATTACATAGTAAACCTGGATGTAAGTGGAGTCTTTTGGTTTATTCTACATTTGGTAGGATCGAGAGGAGTGATGATAGGCCAGACGTTTAGAATTTCTGTGCTTTAGCTCTATCATTTGTAAAATGAGGATGTTGGTGCTGCCTCATGGTGCTCCTGAGAGGCTAAAACAAGATAACTGTCTGTGAACATTTGTTACAAACTGTGAAGAGTTGTGCATATTTAAGGAATTTCAAATGTACAAGTTTGGATTTGTGCATACTTCTTTGGACAGTGAAAGGAATTTGATTGAAAATGGAACTCACATTCTTATTTTGAAAACCAATCCTGACAGATCTTAGATAATTTTTATTGTGCTTTGATGCAGTACAGAAAGACCCACCACTTTTTTTTTGCAGCACTGGAGATTGAAGCTAGGCCTTGCACATGTTAAGCAAGTACTCTACCACTGAGCCATACCCTCAGCCCTCCCACTACAATTTTTGATAACTAGTTGATGCTTACTTAAGCTGGGGACAGTGTTTTTTGTTAACCAAATTCATTAACAGAGGCTGTCTCTTCCGTTTTTTATCTGTAAAACATTGTCATCCTCTCACACAAATAAGACCTGTTTCAGCTTCTGTAGGGGGTGCCTATGGCAAGATGAAATATATTTATATAGATCTAATTCTGGAAAGTATCACTGATTATCATATCTTGTTCTCTTTCTGGCATATGTAGTTGTCTGATAATAGAAGCAACTGGAATACGTGTTGTTTCTTTTATTTTTCCTGGTCCTTAGCATCTATCTAGTTAGTGAAAGAACTGTTTTATGAATTAACTTTTGCACGGGGAAATGGGGATTGATCCAGTTGGACTGCAGGAAAGATTGAGAACATATACTACTGATTTAAAAGGTCTTTTTGGAGGTGTACAATATTTGAAACCATAGACTGCATTATGTAATTCTGAGGAAATTATTTCTTCTCTATGAGAGTGCAGTAATCTAAACACTGAACAAACAGGTGATTTACTCAGCTATACATACATGAGTCACCACTGAACTAGGGAAAAGAAATGACTCTTTAATTTCCTTGTGATTTCTGGTTTTGAGAGGTTTTTTTTGGTGGTGGTGGTGTTTGAAATGGATTAAACCATTCATCCTCATTCATCCTTCCCTTCTTGCCTCCTTTATATACTGAATCCAGCAAAATCTGAGTATCATGCACTTTTCCCTTTGAACATACTTCATGACCTCATATTTAAGGCAATGTGGTGAATTTAAAAGATTATCCTTCTTGATGAGCCTTGTATTTTCTTTTTGTTTCTTGAAACATTAGAGTAAAGCTGTTTTGTGAGTTGTTGAATATATTCTGTCTGTACATTTATTTATCTTAAAAAGGGCTTTGGCAAGACCTTTGCAGGCTTCTTGGATGATAACTGAGCAACCTTAAGAGTATTTCAGCCCATGAGATAGCACTAAAGAAGGAGACCTTTCAGCCTTGTAACTTTGGTTTAGTCATCTACAGAAGAGTTAGTTAACCTCAGGATAGAAAAATGTCCTATGCAACCCTAATGTGAGTGGCAACCTAAGGTAATTTGAATCATCTAAGTCAATGGGGAACCTTTTAGCAGCTTTAATGATACAAACAGCACACTTTGGCAAGCATACCATAGGTTCACCACCACTGATCTAAGTAATATAATGTTCTTAACCAAAGTTTTGCATCAGAATTGCTAGTGAAGTGTTTTGTTTTATTTTGTTTTTCTTAAGTACAAGTTCTTGGCCCTCATCCTTGGAGGTTGTTTATATAGTCTTGAGTATAACCTGACTATCGGTAATTTTACAAATACCGCAGATGATCGTGCTGTGCTCAGGCTAGGCTATTGCTCTGAGAAAATGGCTAGTCTCTTGTGTGTGATGATTTGCCTGGCTTCTGATTTGGGGTATAGGGTGAACCAGGGATTCCACACACTAAACATAACCAAGCTAGAGAGCCTGTCTGCCATCACCCTGAGATTGGAAGAATCTTAGAACTTTTCTCTGCAATTTGTACAAAAACAAAATACCCACCACAGAAAAGCCTGTTACCTGCCAGAAGTTGTTCCCCAGGAGTGAAGGTCACAGCATCTCGCATTGACTGAGGACTCATATTGCCTGAGGAAGAGGTCCAGAAGTGAAGAAAGAGGAGTCAGTAATGGCTTTTGCTCAGGTGACAATTTAAAGTTGACTACTTATAGCGAGCGCCCTCAGGCCCGCGGAGCAGCAGGAGCTTCTGGCGCTCCTGCTCCTTCCCTGCATTAGCGACGTGGGTGCCCGGGCCTCAGCGCCTCCCCGTCGCCGCCTGCCCAGCCAGCGGGTGACTCAGACGGAACATCATGTGGACCACGGCCAAGCCGCCGCCACCCCCCGCCTCCCGACAGCGAGCCCTCCAAGCCCGCGGCCTCGGCCATCGGCAGGAGCTCTGGCTGCAACAGAGGCGGACCCAAGGGGGCTGGACCCGCGGATGCCGAGGCCCAGATGTAGAAAACAGAAGTAGCTCAGGGTCCTGGAGGAATGGAGGGCATCCAAGCTCATCCAGGAACTATGGAGATGAGACTCCCTATGACCACATGACCAGCAGGGACCTTGGGTCACATGACAATCTCTCTCCACTTTTTGTCAATTCCAGAATACAAAGTAAGACAAATTTTACATTAACTTGCACCCTGAGTGTTTATGTTTTACCATGGAAGGAGAAATTGCCTCGAAGCAAGCTTCAGTGTTTAGGAACTTGGATATTTAGCCAGTTTACTATAGAAATCTTAAGTTGCAGAAAAATATAACCGTCTATGCTTGTTAAAAGCATATAAAGGACTAAGTTTTACAGTTATGTGGAATTAATTTACATGATTCTGAATCTCTGTGGAAATGTCGACTTCCTTAGACAAAGCAGTTATCCCAATGACAGTGTGGCAATGGTAATTTTCTTGGACAAGGTTGAGGGAGTCAAAGTGGTGAATATTTAGAATAATATCATCATTGAGCTTGTTGGTTGGCAGGGACATATAGTGTTAGCTGTGAGTTTTTGTTTTTGGAGTTAGGGAAATAAAATACTATCAGTGGGTTTAGTTTGCGTATATCAGAATAGTGCATAAACTAAGATCAAAGTGGATTAAAGATCTAAATATTAAAACAGAAACATTAAACTTGCTGGAAGTAAGGTAGAACTCTTGAAGACATTGGCATAGGAAAAGACTTTATGAACAAAACCTCAGTACCATGGGAACTAGCAGAAAGAATCAACAACTGGGATCTCAGCTTATTAAAAAGCTTCTGCACTGCAAGAGAAACCACCAACAGAGCTAAGAGACAACCTACAATGTGGGAAAAAAAAATTTAGCAGCTGTACCTCAGACAAAGGACTACTATCCAGAATATATAAAGACCTGAAAAAAAATCAGACCCTCCAAATTCAAAGACCCAATTCAAAAATGGGCATCTGAAATGAACAGACAAAGAAGTAAAAGCAACAAATAAACATATGAAAAAGTGTTCAACATCACTGGTCATTCGAGAGATGCAGATGAAAACAACACTGAGATTCTACCTCACCCCAGAAAGAATGGCTGCTATCAAGAAATCAACCAATAACAAATGCTGGCAGGGATGTGGGAAGCAAGGAACCCTTCTCCATTGTTGGTGGGAGTGCAGACTGGTGCAACCACTGTGGAATCAGTATGGAGATACCTCAAAGAACTAGGACTAGAGGTCCCATTTGACCCAGCTATTCCCCTGCTGAGTATCTTCCCAGAAAAATTAAAAGAATCATACCACAGGGATATATGTGCACCTGTGTTTATAGCTGCACAGTTTTTAATAGCTAAAGCTTGGAAACAGCCCAAGTGTGCATCAACTGGAAACTGGATAAAGCAAATGTGGTGTTTTTATAAAATGGAGTACTACTCAGCCATAAAGAATGAGAAACTAGAGACATTTATAGCTAAATGGATGGATATTGAGGCCGTACTCTTAAGTGAAATAAATAGGACACACATGTGTAAATACTGAGTAGTTTCTCTGGTGTGAGAAACTGAAAGTGTAAATAAGGATGAAAATGATTAAAACAAATAATTGATAATTTGAAATAGGAAGAAGAGGTTCATAGGGGGAGGGGAAGTGGGAGGGGAAGGGGAAAGGAAAGGAGGGAAAGGAAAAATTATGAGAAAAGGAAAAAATGGAAACAAAGTCTTTGTAAATAGGGAAGGGTGGAGAGGGTGAAGGGCACGTAGGTAATGGGGAAAAAATAAGAACCAAGATACATCATGTACAGGTCCAAGCACCCAATGATAAATGTAAACATATTGTATTACCTAAAATGTACCAGTAAAAGAATTTAAGCAAAAAAAAAGGAAAAACCTGTGACCTGCTTCAATATCATGGAATCTTTCTTTAATATAAATCTAGATTTTTCTTCTCCATTGAAAAAACTGTGTTTGTGATGCCTAGTCATTTTTGTTTAGCTTTAGCAGAGAGAACAGTAGGCTTCAATATTTTTTATTAGTATATATTTATGATACATAATTATTACATTCATCTTGGGGAATTGGTACATATACAAATCACATTATTAATTATTTTTTAAAGACATTTTTTTTTTTTGGTACCGGGGATCGAACTTGGGACCTTGTGCTTGCGAGGCAGGCGCTGGCACCACTGAGCTAAATCCCCGGCCCACATATTAATCATTTTTATTCTTCCTTTATTTCCCTCATCCTCTTTCCAGATTCCCTTTCCATCTATACAGAGTCCTCCCTGTTTCCTACTGTCTCTTTTATTTTGTCCTTTATATTATTTATATTTGAGGTTTCTTATATTAGAGACACCATGGAATATTTAACCTTCTGTGTCGGATTTATTTCACTCAGCATTATGGTCTCAAGGTTGATCCATTCTCCTATAAGTGACTCAGATTTATCTTTCTTTATGTGTATTGTGTATCCATCTGTTGAGCATATAAGCTCCTTCTATAATTTAGCTATTGTGAATTGTACTGCTATAAACATGGGTGTAACGCATGACTGTAATATGATGGCTTTACTCTTTCAAGAATATACACAGAAGAGGTATACCTGGGTCAAATTAACTTTCCATTGTTAGTTTTCTGAGGAATCTACACTGTAATTTCCATAGTAGTTGTACCAGTTTATATTCCCACAAACAATGTAGAAGGGTTCTTTTTCTCCCCATAACCTAGGCAACATTTGTTATTTTTTGAATCCTCGATGATAGTCATTCTTACTGGAGTAAAATAGAATATCAGGGTTGTTTTGATTTGATTTTTCTAATGACCAATAATGCTGAAGTTTTTTTTTCATGTACTTATTGGCCATTTGTACTTCTTTTTTTTTTTATTAAATTCTTTTATTGGTACATTGTAGATATACAACACAATTACATTTCTCATTGGGAATTCTACCTTTACATAATGCATCTTG